>NIPM01000323.1:138960-206197 GCA_002738285.1 Holacanthella duospinosa | reverse complement strand
CCCCGCCACAAGCAGAAAAAGTCATGGATGAAACTAAGGATACAAACGTGCAGAGATTGATGGATGGGTATTTCCGAGCGGGGTGACAGGTTGGGCGGAAAAATCGGGGTCGGCTTGCACCTACACCGCTCGCCAATTTAAATTTTCGATACATCATTCTAAAAACTAATCCGAAACTGGAGTAGAGGTGAGCGCCTGCAAGGTTCTCTAATGCCCGCCTGGCCTTTGCCTGTGAGAAAGTATGCCCGCCTGTGCCTGTGCCTGCAAGACTTCATATGTGTCATGCCCNCCGCCTGGCCTTTGCCTGTGAGAAAGTATGCCCGCCTGTGCCTGTGCCTGCAAGACTTCATATGTGTCATGCCCACCTGGCCTGTGCCTGTGAGAAAGTACGCCCGCCTGTGCCTGTGCCTGTATGACTTCATATGTGTCATGCCCGCCTGGCCTGTGCCTGTGAGAAAGTACGCCCGGCCGTGCCTGTGCCTGTATGACTTCATATCTGTCATGCCCCCTACAGTATTTCCACTACAACTTTCCACTACAGTATCAGTATTTCCACTACAACTTTCCACTACAGTATCAGTATTTCCACTACAACTGTAGTGCAGTGGTGAGACAAAATAAAAATTATGGAAAAGATTTGGTTCTGAAAAATGCATTGGACCACACATTGTGTAAACTTTACACAGGCGGCCACAGGCGCCTGTGGAAAAAAAAAGATATTCCTGCTTGGCCTGTGCCCATGGAATAATTCGCCTGCCTGGCCCATGCCTGTCACTTTCTTTATTATTGACTGCCCGCCTGCACGCCTGCAGGCACAGGCACAGGCATCGGCACAGGCATCGGCATCGGCACAGGTATAGGCATAGGCATAGGCACAGGCACAGGCACAGACACAGGCATTTTCAGGCTGCCTGTACAGGCACTCACCACTACACTGGAGCCCAATAAATTGCAAATTTAGTTAAATAATTCGGTATCTATTCCTTATAAACAAGGACGCCGAAAATATGCTCTAACTCTAAAAAAAATCCTGCGGCTTTTCCTTAAAAAATATGCTTTTTCTAACTTTTTCTAAAATTATACCATAGAGCTATTTATTATACCGGTGGACGCATTTATTCACTTTCTGAGCCAATTTCCTGATTTTGTGTCGTTTCGCCCTGCATATTGTAGAGTATTTTCAAATGAATTTCTAAATTTTTATCCTTCAAGAACAGTAGAAAAATTAATCAAGGCCGAATACCACTATTCGGTAAATCTCTAAAAAACAGTTAAATATTGTCAAGGACTGAGAAGAAATTTTCTCATCCGAGTTACAAAAATATCGAAATGAAGATTACTTTGTTTTAACTCGTATGTAAAATTATTCGAATTATTCGAATAATACGTTTATAATTTGAATAATTCGAATGATTCAAATAATTCGAATAATCCAATAAATTCGAAAATTCGAATTATTTGAATTATTTAATTCAAATAATTCGAATAATTCAAATAATTCGTAAATAATTCGAATAATTCCGAATTTTTCGAACCCTTGAAAAAGAAATTACCTATATGCGTTGATTTTCCACCAGGCGCGCAGCACATGTCTAATATCCGTTCATTTTCCTGTGGTGCGAGAGCCATAACCGGAAGAAAGCTCGCGGCCCCTTGAATCATGTAATGTCCTGCTAAGTATTCAGGAGTTGCTCCGATCGGTACTTGTGAAGAATATATTACTAAACCAACTTTGGACCACTTTCCGACGGGATCCAAATTCACACCTCGACTTATCAAATTTTGTGCCAATTCTTTTCTTCGGCTTTTTAACGTATTCGTTCTTATGGTTAGTGGTCTTGCTGTGTCACTAGCATCTAATGCTTCCAACAATTCTCCCAATGAAAATATTTCCATTATCCGCCCCATCAGAAATTCATTGTATCCATAATACCGACACAAATCTTGAAGTAACAGTGAAGTGTATTCTGAACGACTCCTATTAACACGTAAACAGTTTACTTTTCGAAACCTCAATTACTATATAGTTTGCCATACCTATTCTGGTCTTTTTTGTTTTTGAAATCCAGAAGAATGCTCACAACTTCACGTATTCTGTGTTCAACTTGTGAAATGTCATATGTGTTCATCTCTGATTCTTCCGGAAATTCAAATTTTTCAGAATTGGCTAGTTGGGATAAAAGCTCCGCCTTAGACATTTCCCTAAAAAAACAAAAGTATTCTTTCTTCCCAGTCTTTCCTTTGAATTTACTTCAGAATCTCTTACTTCCTTTTTTTAGCTTTTTCTAAAAGCTTGGCTGCTTCCTTCTCGAAAGGAAGCTCATCATCTGAAACATTATCCTTGGACAAAACTTGCACCTTCTTGCCATTGAAACTTTCTTCGTCTTCGTCTTCGTCCAAATCATTGGCGTCGTCATCATCAAATGATTCATAATTTTTCAGGATATTTTCAGTATCGAATTCATCATTCAAATATTCCTCGTCATCATTCTGAAGTTTCTCCTGTTCAACTTCTTTCCTAGGAAACTTCGAAGGACGATGGTTTAGGGCTTTCTTCCTCTTGAATGCTTTAGCTCCAGCATCTGCAGTAGCCAGTCCAGGGAACGTTGGTTCTGCTTGCTTCCTTGACTTCCGCCCAGGACCCTTCTTTGGCTTCAATGCCCAGTCAACTTTCCGACCCATGATGACGACTAATAAAATTAAGGGTAGGAGTAAGGCAGCGTAAGGAAAAATTTACCTTGCCCCCACTATGGCTGATTCAACCAAAAATTTAATCTTGCCCCCACGTTGGGTTATTCAACGATTTATTTAACTACTTATTTAGAACACAAGACATTGACATTCAATTTTGATTTGAATAAGAAAATCAAAGACAGCAACAATTGAGGAGGAGGGAGAACAGAAGATAATAAAAGAGAAGCAATAATAAAACCTAAACTGATTTTTAGATTTTACTCAAAAAGAAAACCACAGTATCAGTTACTCGTCTACGCGAACTCATACTGCATTAGTTATGGGCAACCTTGAGAAATATTTTACAATTTTATGATACATACATATCGTCCCATCGGATCCTGCCTGAGCATGACAATACAATCGTCGTTAAACTTATAATTATGGTAAGACAAATTTTGAGAACCACACCTGGTGATTGAAAAAACTGGCAGAAAAACCATCGGAAGCTCACCTTGTGATTCGCTGTCGTGGCACAAGTGACTGGTTTGGAGTGAATTTGAAAATACGTAAATACTCAACGTGTAGTTACGTTTATTCAACATAGATATTCAAGGTTAGTAAGGTTTGAATAATTTAAACTATTTCTTTTAGTAGTAGTACTGAATCAACCAAGAAGACATTTCCAACAGAAAATGAATCAACACGAAATATGATAACTCAAATCAATCCAAAATAAGTGAACTAATTATATAAAGGTTGTCGACTATTAAGATGATAGTATTCTTAATAATTTAAAGAAAATATTTGGTGGTCCATATGCTTAAAAGAAGTAGTAGAATCGTTTTGAAGTCCAGTAAATATTTGTCAAGTGAGTGAAATTTAATTCCATGGCAAGTCCCATGAAAATCTGATAGGTCCTCCAGTACAACGTTAATTCAAATGTCCATAATAACTTTATATAAAGTTCATCGTTCTTTGGAAGTTCAAACTGTGGGGGGGGGGGGGGGTTGAGATTGATACAGCGATTTTCACAAAAATTAAGCCATGGTTAGGTATGATCCCACCGGTCATTGCTCCATTTGAGCTAAACAGCCGATGTGAACAAACCTGTCTTCAATCTCAATGCAACTCCAAAATTCATATGTACTTTCAATTACTGCAGGCCATCTCATCCTTCCTAGTTATTCTTTGGTAGAAGTGGGATAGAGTCTTATGCCTATATCCCCGCAAAACAAAACTTAAACAAATACTAGCCAATAGTAAACAAAAAATTGGTTTCATATGCCCATCTAAAATTGTATTAGAAATTCGTGGTAACACTAAAATATAATTAATATCATCGCATCAACCACGACCACTCATACCATTCTTAATTTGTACTTTCCCTCCTGCATCCTTCAGTAAAGTCTCATGTACAAGAAGTAGCATCTCTGCTGCTAGACTAGTGGATGCTATAATACCAGCTCTGCTGCTTAGACTTAGTGTAGCTGTTATTTCTAGGTGCTTTGCTCCTACTTCTAGGCGATTGCAGTGTTGCCTACCTTCCCTAAGATATTTTTGAATAATTTTATTACACAAATTCTATAAAAAAAAATCAACAATAACTAATTAATTGTAAAAATGAATGAGGAAACAAATATTTTGAAATAACGTACGTTGTGACTCCAATTATCACAAGTGCATTGAATTCAGATTGTAAAACCAATTTTACGTATGAATTTAACAACACTACAGCAAAATTAAAATGTTTCAGATTTTGAATGATAGGAAAAGTTTTTGAGTGTTCTATAAAATGTTTTATTAAAGCTATTTATATGAATTAATATTTATCTCCAAGGTTTTAATTAAAAAACAACAAGGAAATAGTTCTACAGTGAAAGAAAAACTGTAAAGTAACTTATTTCTCAAACGAAAATGTTAATTTGAAATTTAAAGATATTGTTACAGTTCTACTAGCGTATTTATATGTAGACAACTGTATTATTATTTTTATAAATTACTATCAGATAATTTATGTAATTTTTGTCTTGCTTTTGTTTTTATTTTGTTTTCTTTGTGTTGTTACTAATTATGGAAATTTAGAAAGCTTAGCTTTAGTTTATTTTAATATTTTTTTTTTGTTTTATTATTACAATAGTGTAATAATAGTTTTTGTGCAAGAGGCACGCTAAGGCTTGAAAGGTATAAAAACCCAGGACCCGAAGTCAAAAGACTCATTCTAATTTTGACCAAGCTTGAGTAGCTTGGTCTTACTTCCAGCAGGGAATCAAAATCCTCAGCAATGGGAGTTGAGAACTCATTGTTGAGCGAGATTTTCTTAGCTTAGAAAAATTATTGTTTGTTTATAAATTTTATTATTAAATAAAATATTATTTTCATTATCGCATTGTTGTTCCAATTGTTGGATTTATTGAATAAGGTTTTGTATCCAAACCTAAAGTCAATTGCTGAGTTTTAAACGTACTGACAGTCGAGAGGCAAGCAAAGCCCTGAATGTTCAAGTACTGTCTTAGCGTGAAGACTTCTTTAAATAAGTTAAAGTTTTAATTCAGATAATTTTCATTTATTATAAATTCAATTCGTTTTGTTTATTTTAATCAATTAGTTAATTGATTAGTGAGAGTGTTATTGGATTTTGGTAATTTCGTCCAACTAAATTCAAGTAAGTTGATCGATATCAGAAACAACAATATTAAAAGTTCAACTTACCGTAGTAATAAATTGTTATAACTTGGGATAACAAAAATACAGAAACAATTAAAATTTTTTGCTAAAGACTACGGCTGCTATAGCTAACAATCGATAATCAGAGTAGTGAAGAAAGCTAATTTCTAGTTACTAGATTTCTTATTAAAAATTATAATTAAAAAACCCAATCTACTGTGCCACGGTCTAGAAAAAACGGCCAAAGAAGATCCAGAAAAATTGATCATAGACTTCCTCCACCACCACAGGATTGAAGTTAAATTGGACTCCACTTACAGAATTGGAAAATTTGTGCTAGGGAACTCAAGACCACGGCCTGTGAAAGTAAAATTTACTCTACCCAAAGACAGAAACACTGTGCTTAACCTTCGTACCAAACTCAGAACAGCAAACAGCCCTGTGTCTATCAATGAAGACCTCTCAGTAGAAACAAGATTGGAACACAAAACGATGTGGGATTCCAAGAATGGACTTACCAAATCTCACTCTAGCAGCAACTTCCAATAAAAGAAACACTACTGGCGCTCTCATCACCACTCCAACAACCACATGGAAAGATTCTGCAGGAAAATCCAATAATGGCAATTTGGCCGCTCCTATCATCAACAAACTAAAATAAATAAGTCTTCTTTTAATTCTAACTCAAACCATATTTTACATGCGCAATCTATATCAATTTTTTATTATAATGTGCATGGCTTCAAAAATTTGAATAACGAATTCTGGACTAATTTTCTAAACCTAAATCTGTCAATATTCTGCTTTTTAGAAACAATGCTCCTGGAGGACGGGCTAAGTGGGCACTTGGGATCAACATTCAAGTGGCATTCACTGCCTACGACAAAAGGAAAAAAAAGGAAGACCATTCTGGGGGTTTGTATACGGCTGGTCCAGTTCTCTAACACCAGTTCCGGAAATCAACAAAGTAACCGAAAGTGAAGTGTGGATAAATATAAAAGCACCCTCACCGTTGACACTGGTCTTTGTATACCTACCTCCAAGCAAATACCTCAGGGAAAGAATCTATGACCTATTGCAAAATGTTGAACACCATACTAGAGACACTGTAGTCATGGGAGACTTTAACGTGAGAATCGCTTCAGCCTCTCCGTCACCCTTTCAGAACAGGAAAAACAAAAACACTAACCTCAATCCCAAAGGTCAAGTATTCCTAGAGTCATTAGCTAAAGCGGTCTTTGCTAATTGGAAACGGTTATTGCCACGGAGACGAGGAGGGAGCTTTTACATTTGTTAATAAAGCCAATGATGGACGCAGTGTTATAGACTATCTGCTATTTCCACAAGACTTAGAATACCAAATTCGAAGCTTTGATATGTTGGACTGGTCATTCTCGGATCATTTTCACATTATAGCCCACGAGTCGAACCAAACCTCAAAATGTGTGAATATCAAATATTCAAGAGAGAAACTTGTTACTCTCAATGATACCCCTAATCTTACAAAATTGCTGAATAGTCTCACCCAGAATCTAACTCTTCAATTAGAACATAAAAAGCTAGATGTCGACAACTCATGGAAAAATCTCAAAACTGCAGTATTTAAATCCTATGATATGAACAATCGAAAAAAGCTATCAAGATCTTTAACAAACAGACTAAAGATGGTTCGACAAAGATTGTATACAACTCAAGTGGGAAAAAAATAAAGCATTGCGAAACCTTCGTAGAAACAAATTTCCATAGCTCACTACTAAACTCGCTATAATCTATACTACGGCAAATTACACCTACAGAAAAACATGTGAACTTAATAAACAAAAACAAGATGAACTTACAACATTCTTTTTGCATGACACCAAGTCACTGACTTTCTGGAAGGCTGTCAAGCAACTACGCCCGAAAGAAAGAAATGATGATAACATTGCAAAGGATGATTGGTACTACCACTTCACATCCGTTTTTGACACAATAGAAAAGGTTAAATTTCCCCAGGCAAACCTACCTGTGTCTGACCGAAACCAATTCCTGGACAGGGATTTTAACGCACTTGAAGTTAGAATGTCAACTAAGACACTAAAACGGAGGAAGGCAACGGGAGAAGACAACATATCAAATGAAGTCTGAAAGCTCCCCTCTCCAATCTTACTCCTTTACCTAACAAACCTCTTTCAGTTATGTTTTGACGCTGGAAAAGTAACAATGTCATGGTGCATCATCAAACCAATATACAAGAAATTAGACAAATCGGCTCCTTCGAACTACAGACCAATTTCACTCTTATCGACAGCGCTTAAACGTTTTACAAAAATACTCAACGCACGCCTCATAGAATGGACAAATTTTAATAATGTGATCTCGGATTTTCAAGCTGGATTTAGAAAAAACCACTCGTGTCCCGACTATATATTCACCCTTAATTCAATGATTCAAGTGCAGCTTCTCCAAGAAAAGAAATTGTATCTTACCTTTGTCGATTTATCTCAAGCTTTTGACATCCCTAATCACAATATACTCCGGCAAGTGCTATCGAAAATATGATTCCCAACAAAGTTCATCACAGTGATGAGTTACATATATTATCACGCACGAGCCAAAATTTCGACATCATTTGGTTTTACAGAGCCGATCAAAATAACCAAAAGTGTTCTGCAGGGTGAACCCGCCAGTCCCACTCTTTTTAGTCTATTCATCGAAGATCTTCTACATACGTTCGAAAACTCGCTACTTGAAAAAATGAATTTAGGTGCAAATTTTTTCAAGGATAGAGGGATGAAAATTAACCTAGACAAAACGAAAGTCTTAGTTTGTCGAAAATCTGGAAGAAAGCGAAAAAGAAAAACATTT
Organism: Holacanthella duospinosa; assembly: GCA_002738285.1. NCBI lineage: Eukaryota > Metazoa > Arthropoda > Collembola > Poduromorpha > Neanuridae > Holacanthella > Holacanthella duospinosa. The sequence goes on along the minus strand of NIPM01000323.1, from coordinate 198,010 downwards.
CGTTGGGGTGGAGATAGGGTGGAAATAACAAGTCCGCATGTGTACCTGGGTGTTTATTTGCAGTCCAACGGAAAATTTAATGAAAACTGCCGTATAGGAATTGTCAAAGGAATTGTAGCGCATGGGTCAGTTCTCAGAACTCAAGAAACTGAGCAAGATGAACATACAATCCGCAAAACTCTTACTCGACAAAATTGTAAAATCTTCATCACTGTATGCATCAGGAATATGTGGACTAGATTACACAAAAAATCTTGAAATTATCCAACAAAAATTTCTGAAGAGAATCCTAGCNTGAACATACAATCCGCAAAACTCTTACTCGACAAAATTGTAAAATCTTCATCACTGTATGCATCAGGAATATGTGCACTAGATTACACAAAACATCTTGAAATTATCCAACAAAAATTTCTGAAGAGAATCCTACCAATCACTACACCACGTTTTTTTATCAGACTTGAGACAGACACAATGCCAATCAAAATTCAAAAAACAAAAAAAGCAATTTCAATGTGGATAAAAGTACTATCATCCGATAGATAGAGCCTCATTTAGAATGCATTTATAGAACTAAAAAATCAGACGACCAGAAGGGATGCAAGTTAGTATATAATGTCCACCAAAAAACAAACATGGCTGCCATGCTGTATAGTTTTATATATCGCTTCATGGTATGGTAGTGCTGTTCTCAGATGGAGATGGAGTTCATGTCTTGTGTATAAGAGTTTGTGTCTCTATGCATATTGGCGTCGAGTATGCCATGTAGTTCTGTATCCCAATAAAGATGGGTGTTCATGGCATGCTAGTGTTGTTTCTCAAATGGAGATGGAGTTCATGTGTCTATGTATATGGCGTCGAGTATGTCTATTCGACCCCATTCTCCACAGTTATGGCTGCCATTAAAGATGGACGTTTGACAAAGAAAAAGAAGAAGCNCATTTTCTACAGTTATGGCTGCCATTAAAGATGGACGTTTGACGAAGAAAAAAAAGAAGAAATTTACGGGGGGTGGTATATGAAGTTTTTTTAGTTATTGATAAGAGTTGAGTTTAGAAAGACGATGATAATAATCATACCTGTGTTTACTCAAATGGTATTGGCACCCTTAGTTTTATTTTGAACTCAAGGGTTCTTGAAAAAAATTTATCAGATGTTTAGTTAATTGACATTAACTTTTGAAAATTAACTCGTACATGTGTGTGTAATATATCAAAATTTTGGTTTTCGTATTTTCTATAAGCTAGTATACAGGATTCATGGTATAAACGATACACTTACTAGATATTTTGGATCCAAGGATGATAAAAAATTCATAAAATTCCAGATATTTTTGTTCTATACGACTGTGGCTGCTATGATGATGATAATGAGGATGATGATGATGGTCGCCATTATATCATTCCATACACNTAAAATTCCAGATATTTTTGTTCTATACGACTGTGGCTGCTATGATGATGATAATGAGGATGATGATGATGATGGTCGCCATTATATCATTCCATACAGTTGTGTTTGGTTTCAAGGTCATGCGAGTTTTTTTGCCCTTATATTTTGTTTATTAGAGTTTATGTTAATACTGGACGAGTTTGTACTCTTAGGCATTTAGTACACGTATTTTCCAGTCTCTTTTTCAATATTCCAGTATTTAATTTAATCTGCTCCTCAGAAATTGGGGCAACTATACAAAGGAATTATTCTGACAATATTTTGAAGCTAAGAAGAAATATTACAAGTGTGTTCATAATCCTGTTTGTTGAACGTCCAGTGCCCTCTTGTATACAATAAATGAACTTTTTCAACTTGATGATTTTTGTGCTTTGCCGCCACCTTGCTTAAGGAGCAGTTTTCATTATTCTCTAGTTTCCTCAAGCAGAGCAGTCCATTTTACAAATGTGATAATCATAGTTCCACCAGAGTTTCATCAGACTTCCACCGGAGTTCCACGAGACTTCCACACCAGTTCCACTGAGCTTCCACCAAAATCCTCTTTTTTGTCTACTTTTCATGAGATTAGGTACAAAGTGAGATTTAGGTTAGGCTTTTATATATATTTTGTCTCTAATATTTACACGAGTGGTACTCAGTATAAATTTTTTCTGTCCAGAATTTGACATTTTTGCCACAAAAGTCAACTCAAAAATGTAAAACTCAACCAAATGGTTCAACTAAACGTCCGGCTTGTACACAATTTCTCAAGCCAGGTCTGCGTTCAAAGATTAGTGCTTAATAGACAATTGCTTTACTCCACGTGGACCCAANACAATTTCTCAAGCCAGGTCTGCGTTCAAAGATTAGTGCTTAATAGACAATTGCTTTACTCCACGTGGACCCAATTACTATAACCAGCCAATAACAAGTGCTCTTCCACCTCCTCTAAAACAAATTTGCCTACCCCATTCTCATCAATTCTAGTATAAATAATTGAATCAAATACCAAGAATACTGGTTAGTAGAGATTTAATAAATAATGAAAAGTTTNACAATTTCTCAAGCCAGGTCTGCGTTCAAAGATTAGTGCTTAATAGACAATTGCTTTACTCCACGTGGACCCAACTACTGTAACCAGCCAATAACAAGTGCTCTTCCACCTCCTCTAAAACAAATTTGCCTACCCCATTCTCATCCATTCTAGTATAAATAATTGAATCAAATACCAAGAATACTGGTTAGTAGAGATTTAATAAATAATGAAAAGTTTTGTAATTATTTATTTACAAATTCAAGCACAAGTCATTTACAGAGAATTAGTCATAACATACACCTGGGATAATTTCCATTTGAGCTGGAAAATGCGGTGGAGAAGAAAAATCCTCTGTTTCTACAACGTACACTATTTTCTCAAAAATTTCTTTTAAAGAATTAAACAACGACTGAGGTTCAATTCCAATTTTTTCATTTTAAATGCTTTATTTTCAATTTTATTACAACTTGCATCTTACATTTTCAAAGAGACTCCTTTGATCCCTTTAAGTATTCTTCGATTCTTTTATCCCCAAAAGGGTAAGATAAACAGAGCCTATGTTTTTTGGACGAATATAAATGTGTGGGATTTGAACTGGTAAGGGTTTCTATACATAAAATTTTATTTTTCAAGAAACGGGTAGTGTGGATTCTTATCTTATTACATACAAACCCTTCCTCAACAATCCTTTTNATTTTATTTTTCAAGAAACGGGTAGTGTGGATTCTTATCTTATTACATACAAACCCTTCCTCAACAATCCTTTTGAAATCTTTATGTCTAAGATTCTTAGTGCTATAGTCCTTGGGTATACCACCCGCTTTTACAATTTCTCTAGTTTNAAAATCTTTATGTCTAAGATTCTTAGTGCTATAGTCCTTGGGTATACCACCCGCTTTTACAATTTCTCTAGTTTCAAAACTAGGGTCTGTCTTAATACTATACTGGTTGTTGGGTAGTTCCATATGAACAATTTTTTAGGTTGAACTGACATGGTGCATATGATTTTTATTTTGTTGAATGGAATTAGTTAAACCATTCATCTTCAAGAATATTTGATTTGTTTAAAAAAAAAATACTCATGAAGCTCAATAAACAATTTTCAAAAAGTACCTAATTGGTAAGTTAATCGAAAAAAAATTTTTTTTACCTATGATCAAATGGGTGGGTGAGATTTTTTCATTAATATTTTGAATCCTCACCCTCTTGGTTTGCCAGCAAATGTCAAAGGTAACTAAAATACTGGTAAAAACCTTGTTTCAGTGGGTTTAAGATGAGCTAAAAAACACCATAGACATTTGGCGGCAAAATATTTAAAATGAATTTATAAAATAAGTCAAAATTTAAGAAAAATTACTTCGAACTGAAAAGTGCAAATCAGTAAGTGCCATGAGTACCTATTCGGGTAGCACAACAACCGGTCTACCGGTCGGGTAGACCTAAACTGTTTGCGTACCAGCCTTAATAATAGGCTTAATAAATAATCGAATCATGATTGTGATTCCATTTTTGTCAGCTAATATATAATTAAATTTTTAGGAAACAATTAATTAAATTATGGTTGAGTTATACATTAAGGTGATTACACACNTTATGCATTAAGGTGATTACACACATGAAATAATTACCGCTTTGCTAATATCGTATTACCGGGAGCGGAATTAAAAACCTCCAGTATTTGATATTCTAATGATATGAATTCATTTGTAAATAGAAGACATAAAGCATGACCATATTTATTTGACTTTATTTCTGCTATGCCAATATCGAATTACTGGGAACGTAATTCACAAATCTAAAGATTTGGAGTTTTAATGATATGAATACATTAGTACATAGCTGCCACTAACCATAAACATATTTCCCTGAGTTTTTTACCGCTATGCAAATTTTGAATTACCGGGAGCGGAATTACAAACCACAGAATTTTGGTACTCTAAAGATATGAATGCATTGGCACATAGCTGCTAACAAACATAGACATATTTCTTTGAATTTTTACCGCTATGCCAATATCGAATTACCGGGAGCAGAATTACAAACCTCAGAATATTTGTACTTTAATATTATGAATGCATTGGTACATAGTTGCAAACAAACAAATATATTTTTTTAAATTTTTACCGCTATTGCAATATCAAATTACCGGGAGCAGAATTTTAAGCTTAAATAATTTCCGTTTCGGATGATATATATATGCATTGGTACATAGCTGCCATCAAAATTCTACTGGTTTCTTATTCAAATTTTTAATGTAACGACTATTTACTAATATTAATGATTTGATTGACTTCCATTTATTATAACTTGAGTAAAAAAATTTGAAGGCCTGATGTAAATTTTACAAAGTACACGTAAGCGCTCCTCGTCAAAATTTTGAGACTTGAAACTCCGCTCCAGGTAATTCGATATTGGCATAGCGGTAATAATTTAAAGGAAACTTGTTTGATTGAAGGTTGCTATATACCATTGCATTTGCATCATCACAATAGCATATTTTTGAGGTTTGTAATTCTGCTCCCGGTAAATCGATATTGGGATAGCGGTAATAAATTGTAATGAATTTGGTTATGCCTGATGTCATTTATGTAACAATGCATTAATATCATTAGAATATCAAATGTTTGCGGTTCGTAACTCTGCTCCAAGTAAATCGATATTCGCGTAGCGGTAATAATTTAAAAAAATTGTTCTTTGTTGGCAGGTATATACCAATGCATTCATAACATTAAACAGAAAATTTTGAGGTTTATAATTCCGTTCCCTGTATTTCGATATTTGTATAGCGGCAATAATTTCAAAAGAATATGTTAATGCTTGATGGCAACTATGTAGCAATGAATTAATATCATTAGAATACCTATATTTGAGGTTTGTAATTCCGCTCCCGGTATATCGATATTGATATAGCGGTAATAAATTCAAAGAAATATGTTAATGCTTGATGGCAGCTATGTAGCAATGAATTCATATCATTAGAATACCAAATATTTGAGGTTTGTATACCCGCTCCCGGTAATTCGATATTTGTATAGCGGTAACAATTTCAAAGGAACATATTTATGATGCTTGATGGATGTTATGTACCATTGCATTCATGTTATTAAAATAGCAAGTTTTGAAATCTTGCAATTCCGCTTCCGGTAATTCGATATTCGTGTAGCGGTATTCATTTTTGTAATCACCATGGTGCTAAAGAAAATCATCTACAATTTAATTAATTACTACAAAGGAGTCAAGGTGATCAAATTACTCCAGATCTACAAAAACCTTGAGTCAGTCTATGCGAGTCAATCATGAGAGTCAGAGTCATGAGAGTCAAAGTCATGATAGTCAGAGTCATGGAGCTCAAAGAACACTGGCTCAAAGTAAAGCGCAAATTCCTTTTGTATTTTTTTTACTTTATTCATTTCTCGTAAGTGAGGTACCTCCGGAGGTCTAGCCAAGTATCCATAGCACTTACGAAGTGTGAGTTCACATTTATTTACATTTTGAATTGTGGAGAAGAGTGGAGTAGTAGAGGGGTGGGATTCAACTTTTGTTCGGCATCTTTATAAATAAAATGCCCATGCCCGAAACAGAAAAAAAGAAAAGTTCACAAGGAATTGTCCTGTTTCCAATAGAATAAAATTCTGAAATATGATCCGCTTGAAGCTTAAGGAGCCCAGGTACACCTTGGTTCGAATCATCAAAGAGGAGATGATCGCGCTCAAGGTTACTAACGTCAAACATGTAAGAAAGGGACTTTAAATTCAAAATGTGGTTTGAGCGGGAGCATGCTATCTCTGCTGCGATCGAATCCGTTTGGGTATATAGATGACAGAACCCAGAGAATTGGCTTTTAAAACCGTCATAGACCATTCTGTAAAGGTTTTTCTNAGAAAAATTACTTCGAACTGAAAAGTGCAAATCAGTAAGTGCCATGAGTACCTATTCGGGTAGCACAACAACCGAACTTTAAATTCAAAATGTGGTTTGAGCGGGAGCATGCTATCTCTGCTGCGATCGAATCCGTTTGGGTATATAGATGACAGAACCCAGAGAATTGGCTTTTAAAACCGTCATAGACCATTCTGTAAAGGTTTTTCTTTGCGTTTGAAAGTACAACGAGACCGATTAGCCTGAGGTTAGCATCAACAACAGACTTTTTCTTGAATTGAAAAAAGGTAAATTTTTCATTAATAATCTCAAAATTCTCAAAGTTTTCCTTGGCCAAAGAATCCCGCGCTTCAACCGAGCTGTAAATAAACTTTGAGTCTGGGTAGGACGAAGGGTCGGAGAGTAGTTTTCCCACAAGGTTATTATTAAGGGATTTCCGAATTTGCTTATCCAGTTCTGTTTTTGCCTCATTCCATAGCTAGCTCTCGCATTATATGATGCAAATGATTTAAAAATCTTAGGCTCCCTAAACTTGATTCCTGTGTGACATTTTACAAGCCTAACCCCGTGGGTTATCATCCAATGCAGAAAGATCCAATAATATACCTGTTTTTTTTTCATACAATGAAAGTAGAAGCCGTTCTGATTCGATAAATTTCTGTTTTTCTTCAAAATGTCCCCTCTGCTTATCAGAGAGCTCTGAAAAACGTATACGCCTCCTCTCGTAGGGGTAAGAATTATCTGAAATTATTTCCCTCAATGCATCATCCTCAATTACCAAGTCCACCATAAAAATATAACCCCAATCCGATCCAAAGTCAGGAGAGGCAAAATTAAAAGATTCAATATCTTTTTGACTCATAAGCCAAATATCTTTATGTGGTAGTCTTCCTAGTAAAGATTTTGTATAGCTCATAGAAATGTCGGCATACAAAATATCTTTAGCAGGCTTCGACGAATCCAAATTAGAGTTTCACTCTGAATTTGAAATACTCTTTAATTTAGTAGTCTGAATAAGCCCTCCAAATGTTCCTTTGGAAAGAATTTCATCAATTCTTGTCAGTTACTATTTCCAATTCCAATCCCTTCTCCCATAGAAGGGCAGCTTGTTTTGAAAATGAAGATACACTCCAAAAGGCCGCCAAATCCAAATTGTACTCTTTATAGTACACCTGTCTAAGATATTCAAACACATCAACTGTGAGCGATGTTTCAGCCGAGCAAGCCTCTTCAATGATATCTGAAAGAGTCATCTGCTTGTGGTGTGTAAAATTAAATTTCCTACCTCCTGTCTGGGGATATACCGGGAGCGTAAATGGTTTATCTTTAAAGGACTCATATTCTTCAAGAGAAGAAAAGGTTGGGAAAAAGGGTCGTCTGGAAGTACAACAGTCGAAGTATCAGCACCTTCACCAAAATTGTTTTTGAATATGAAATATTTAAATACGAAAAATCTGAGCCCCCCAATGCTAGAGCCAAGTCAGATATACAACAGTCTGATCTAAAATTTTTCACATCTGTCAGTCTAGTTGAATTCTTATTTCTTTAATAAGAATCAATCGTTGATTTAATAATGAAGATAGTTAAGAAGATGATGATTTTAGTTGAAGTCCCGGGTAATATGGGACAGAGTTTATTTAGATGATGTTGTTTTACCGATCTCGAAGTGAGATCCTAATTAGCTCTGAGGGAGCCTATTTATATGGTTTTTAGACTTAACCAAAAGCATACGTAGGATCAACGAGATACGGCCCTGGCCTAAAATGCCAATGCCGTTCACGTGTTGATTTCCAAACGTTGCCTGTGATTAGTCATATAAAATATTNATTAGCTCTGAGGGAGCCTATTTATATGGTTTTTAGACTTAACCAAAAGCATACGTTGGATCAACGAGATACGGCCTTGGCCTAAAATGCCAATGCCGTTCACGTGTTGATTTCCAAACGTTGCCTGTGATTAGTCATATAAAATATTTGCTTTAATATGTGTTTAGTCAAATGAAGTATTGAACCTAATAGTCTGATACCGTAATGAAAATCGTATAATGACCTACAAATTGTCCGTCTAAACTGTAATCCCATTAATCCTTGTGATTTTCTAGAAATTTGCATTACATTGTCAAAACTAGTTTTCATTTTACATAACATTAATCTAAATTCATGTTGAAATGCGATCGAAAGAGCAGCCAGGTAATTTTTCGGTTTAATTTGTAGATTACAGGCATTACAACATGAAGGATGGGGTGCTAGGATGGGGTAAACCTGTATAGTGATCGTGGTTGTACGTCTTCCAGGTTTTTTTATTAAAAGGGTCNTGTCGGTTTAATTTGTAGATTACAGGCATTACAACATGAAGTGCTAGGATGGGGTAAACCTGTATAGTGATCGTGGTTGTACGTCTTCCAGGTTTTTTTATTAAAAGGGTCCCCGCATATATCACAATGAGTTGTTTGCTCGTGACGCTCCCGCGTCTCCTTGTCTGGCACATTCGTGTTATTTGTAACTTTTATCTTCCCCACCAACTCGTTAGACAAGTCCATAGTAAGTGAAAGAAAGTGGTCAATACAATCGGCCAATTGGTAATAAAATCTTCGAGTTCCCCCACCCTTTTCCAAACATAACAGAGAGTGGGCAATCGGCTCTTTTATGATCACATAGGATGAATTGGATTCAAACTTTTTCTCTTTTTTAATGTTCAGGTAGAATATCTTGTAGTAAAGAATGAATGGCGAATAGAGCAGACTGTGAAATTGGGTAAACTTGACAGTGTTACACTTGGGTACCTTTGTTTTGATAGGATCATCACCGCAAGTGTGGGATTGTACACTCGAGCATCGTAAATCAAACCGCCTTTGACACTTGAAGCAATAATCGTGTCTCCTCGACCCATGCTTCCCTTCAAATGAAGAACAATCCCTAATACAAACGTAGTGAGAATTATCACCATTAACCGGTTCCCTTAGAAGTAGGTTGACCTTATGTCGCCTAAGGTCCTTCGTAGCCCTGAGAACAACAGTGTCCATTCCAACATGTGTATACACGTTTATACTCATGTCTGGAAATTTTTCTTCGACCAAGTCAATATCTACAAGAGAAACTCCCGCCATGTGATCTAGAAAGCTTAGATTTAACCGGTCTTGAAACGCATCGTAACTTTTTGGGTCTTCTAATATTCTTTTCGCTATAAGGGGCTTTTGGTATTCCTTTTGTCCCAACTTTTGCCGCTTTACTAGTCCTGTCTGTACTATTTCTTCGGCATACAATGCGCATAAGATGGAAAATTTGAAGCAGTCCCTCGACTCTTTAATATTAATTAATGATTTTCTTCCAGACCATATAGCAGGTGTCGAAATATATCCCCTCCCTCGGATAGGGTTATAAATTCCTACATGCACCTGGAGCTCCTTTAACTGCGATACTTGCCAATTACTTCCGTTTGAAAGGTATAAATTTAGTGAAGAAATTATAAAGCTACAAGAGTTTAAGAGAACCTTGGGAATAAAATTAGAATGAGTCAAGGGCATAAACGGAGACCCGATTGCATCATTCTTATGGGTTACGTTATGTGTTACTTCAATCATATCCGCTAATATTCTAAAACTAACTCTAATACCATGAAAATGATCAATCAGTGCTGATAATAATCTTACTAGCGGTTGGTATACGGTTTCGAAAGCACTCGCCAACATACACTCGTCTTCATTGATTTATGAAATGTAGATTAGAACGGATCATCGAAGGGAAAATTTGGCTTCTCAGAAAGGTTTAATATCCAAGTTGTCTGAACTAACAAATCTGGCCATCCCGAATGCTAGCTGGATGCAATGCTCCTCATGATGTTCCAATAAAAAGAAGAAATGTCCACAATATGCACAGTCATGAGTCTGAAAATGAGAAAATATATTTTAAGCTTTCTTATTATACAGATTATGCGTTATAGCTTACCAGTTCAGTGTGAATAGCCATTTTTTTATACTGGCGACAACTGAACGTACAGCTCTCATCAGACCTTTGATAAGCACTATTGATCTGAAAATAAAAATTACAACTGTTATTAGACACTTGTATGCTAGACTGGCTGAAAATGGTAATAAAAAAAAGTATATTTCCCTTTCAGTTTTTATATATTCAAAAGAAATTAACCAAATTTCCAAATTAACCAAAAAATGATTACTTACCAGAGAAATTCTACGTCTCTCACTTGAAGAGGGAAATTTGCCTTGATTGTTCACGTCATCCATTTAACAATTTTCAACTTTTTCAATCCAGTCCAAATAATTTGAAAACAAATTTACAGTCAATGGTTTGTTACAACAGTCACTCGACAGTAAGTTTTTAATTATTATTATGATGATATTATTTTTGTTTCCAACAGTTTTTATTGTGGAGAGAGATCCATAAATTCTAAACAGTACTCACGAAAATATACTANCCAGTCCAAATAATTTGAAAACAAATTTACAGTCAATGGTTTGTTACAACAGTCACTCGACAGTAAGTTTTTAATGATTATTATGATGATATTATTTTTGTTTCCAACAGTTTTTATTGTGGAGAGAGATCCATAAATTCTAAACAGTACTCACGAAAATATACTGCTAAATTATATGCACAGTTTCTGGCAGTAGTGTTCAACCGTACAGACTGCACAGGCTTCTCCACTTGCTGCACGGTTTCCGATGATAATGGGTAATAGTTCTTGGGCTCTGAGATTTTGAAAATGCACATTTTCAACCGGAATGAACATGGGGTTTTCTGAAATTTCAAATTCAAGGCAGTTCGAAACATAAGTCTGGATGCTTTTTAAAAAGATGAGACTTAGATTGAAAAATACAGCAGGAAGAACATGTGTTGAAGATCTTGGAAGATAGAATAATCTTTCTTCTTCGTGTGAAATCACAGCAACGTCTGATAAAATTTCACCGCGACGATTCTCGTAACACGAGATGACCATGTAGTCGTAGAGTACCATATTCAATACAAGTAATTAAATTGGATTCATTGGTACGCTCACAACTTGAGAGAAATTCTAGTTTCCAGAGGAATACACGAAATGGTACTGATGTATTTCATCAAGGATAAGCGAAAATGTAGATATGCTAAGCCCTATAGTAAAATCTAACACAAAGACTATATTGCCGTTCAATTTAAAGGAAATAATACTACTAGTCCATTTAACTCACCTAAAAAAGTGTAAATACATCAGACGAATGGCTCTTTCCCGTTGAGAGACTTTAGAATTTTGTTTAAATCTTCAAGGGCAGTCTCATTCAATAGATGGTCGGGTCAAAAGGATCCATACAATACTCCATCCTTTTCCGCTTGAAAGGCTATACACTCTTTAGATTCACTCGCCCGATCCATAACCAAAAGCCTTGGCTTTGTATGTGACTTTTTATCCGTGCAAAAGAAATTTTGACTCGCGTACAAGATCCAACTCTTGAGAAACACTTGCCCGCGCTCAGTACATTCATTGCAAGAAAGCACTGAATCCATCTGAGCTGCTAAGTGTATGACAATAATGAGATCATGTTCAGAAATATACTTATAAATTCAGTTAAACTAACCTCCACAGACTCCGACAACGGCAAACAAAACCAAAAACTTTACCGCCATGGTAACAACCAGACTGGTCAACGACTCGAATGGAAATGAATTGAACAACGAAAACCCCTTCACTTCTTACCATTATTCTAATGATTATAGTCTAGACGCCTCTAGTAATGTACTCGTTTTCACGACAAAAACAAACGTTTGGATAATTTTTATTAACAATTTCTTTGAAACGTAAAATGTACGGTTAGACATACTTATTTTAACATCAAAGGGCAAGTCCCATTTACACTTTGGGAGACTTTTTTGACAGAATCCCTCCCTTTTCTCTAAACATGGAAGTAATAAAGTACAAAAGTCCTGGACAATACACTCATTTTTCTTAAGACATAAGTAATCAAAATCTTTTAAAATTGCCTTCAACTGTCTACCTTGAGCTAATCCATTGAAAACATACAAGCAGTAGAGACCACATGATGGGGTGTTGTCTGGTTGGATGGGTGAAAAGCTCCTCTCGTAAATTCTAGTAAAAGGACCGTACGGCTCAGTGAAATTGTAATCTTCCGGAAAGCCTCCCAGACTATCAAAGAAGATGACAAAAAAAGGTTTAAGGTGAGCCCATAATACCCAATGGTAGCCTAAAAGCAATAAAGAAAAAACCATGCATTAGTCAAATTAAATTTGGGATCATGTCTACAGGGCGAGTATTGAAAATAATGATTGAAAAGTTTTTACAAGGTATTGACTTACCAGGGGTACCAGAAGTCCCTGTATTTTGTATACAAGCAAAGGGTGGTTTGGTGTTTATTTTCACAATCTCATCATTAGCTACGACAAAAGTCCGGATGAATTGGTTTGTATATTTTTTTACACTATCCATTCCCCTCTTTAGTGTAAAAGTGTCCATTTCAATCTCTGAGAATTTCCAACTCCCTTCTCTTGTCGATTGTCAACACGTTGGTAAAAGTACCCAAAACAATCACCTCAAGAGCCTTTGTTGTGGTCTCACTAAAGTTGAGTGTAACCTGTAGATTATATGGCTACTATAGTAAAAAAGGTTTGCTATCAAGACTAATGTATAAACGACTCACCCTAATGGCCCCTGAGCGTAGAGGTAGTAAATCCGTAGACCCTGCCACAGGAGTAATCTCAAAAAGATACAGACAGTTTCCCACCTAGACAAAAGTAAACCCATCATAAAGGAACCCTTGGAATTGAGAAAAATTCTTTTACTAAAGATCCCGCTCTTACTTTGTAGTTACTTCTGACTATCTCGTTTCCAGTGAGTCCTTGTCCCAAGGCTCCAAAGGTTGAGTTGTATACTTGCAAGTACAAGTCTGTTCTATAGTTGCATAGAATTTCCTTGTAAAATGGACTCGCCTCATCCCTCTTGATACTAATAGACGTCAACCCAAAGTCTGCANTGCATAGAATTTCCTTGTAAAATGGACTCGCCTCATCCCTCTTGATACTAATAGACGTCAACCCAAAGTCTGCAAAGTTCTGACAACTGGTTTTGAATCTTCCCAGAAATGAGGCAGACTCCACGATTCCCACCAAAATCATGGACGACTTATGAACTGAGAATATTTGTTCGGTTGTGTAAATGGACGTGCCTATCTGGATGCTTGACCGCTTCAATTCCAAGTCTCTCACACTACAGATTGCCTTTGCTCCGGAAGCAAACAGCTGTTGGTGTCTAGACACAATCTGAGGGTTCACTGTGTGACCCTTTACATAGAGGGAAGCTTCTTCAATGGAAAATGTATATGCCTTGTCGGTAGACGTATCCAAACAAATAAAGGCGGGACTTTTGGTGAACGTAATATCAATGTTTATACCACTTGGAATCCAAGACGATAGTTCAAACAAAGAGGCACTCTGTCTTCAAAGACAGTACACAGTCTTTGATAGAGCCGTCATTGCGTTCTAGCTACAAATCCCGTATTACTATCAGTAAACTGCTTTTGGAGAAAGTCTGGGTAGTAACCAATGGCAGTNTGATAGAGCCGTCATTGCGTTCTAGCTACAAATCCCGTATTACTATCAGTAAACTGCTTTTGGAGAAAGTCTGGGTAGTAACCAATGGCAGTACAAAGACTTGTCTTTACATCTAAACCCTTTCCCAACAATGATCTCTCCTATGGTGCTATTCGGTACATCATGTTATAGTCTGTCATCTGCTTCTCTTGAACTGTGATTTGGCAGTTTTGGAAACAGGCGTAGAAAAATTGATTACTGACTGCAACATTTTCGCTGAGGGCTAGAGCTGAACCGTCACTATTTAAAACTTTGCACTTCAAGTACATGTAGCTTGAGGCAAAGTCAAAGTAAATGTTTGGAGCAATGAAGTCGTATATATGGAACGTAATGCTGGTGTTGTCCTTGACTGTCTTTACTGGAACACTTTTTATATAATCAGACTGTAAAAGGCTCACATCCAATACTGGACTTGAAAAAATGTCTAATTGAGTTAGGAAGCTAGGCTTTGAGCCTGAAACGAGTGAATGATCCATTTTATTTTGCGATACTAAACTTGCGTTGTGTCAGTCTGCCACAAGATTTTTTCTTTCCTGATTTGGAAGAATGAGCGGGACTCTTCTTCTTGAAACTGGATTTTGCAACTGGTTTGATTTTGATTTGTTTACTATTCTTATAAGCGTGTCTACGTTTTGTTTGTCCTTTTCCCTTTTGATTAGATTTGGCGGCAGACTTTTTCCCTCCTCTACCCATCTGACCCTTTCCCTTTTTTGCCTTTTTTACACTCTGCACCGGGATTGTGTAAGGGAACACCAAGAGAGTTAAACCGCCGTAACCAATTTGAGTAGGTATTGAAATATCCATTTTTCTAAGTTTACAGACACCGTCTTCACAATAAACTTCCAGCATATGAGTCTTACTTTTACAAATAAATTTTATACAAGAACTGGCTGGAGCAAAGTCAATTTCTACACTGAGACTTGGGGCGGGACGACAGTCATTTAAATCAAAACGTTCTGTTACGAAAATGGAGCAAGACTGTTGTATGTCTGTCTTTCATTTCAGGAATTTGATTCATGTTTTCATTGCAAAGTTGAATCTCAATGTCAAAAAACCAAGAGATGATCATGTAGAACATCAAGATCAATGTTACCGACGCTGGGGGAAGAAGAGTGGTCGTAGTTGTACCAAAAAGGAGAAACAATCCCAAATATTGTTTCTAGGAGGGTGGAAAATTTCACCATGTAACCAGATCTTTGAACACCGTCGGCAGATATTACATTTCCATCATAAGTAAAGGAAATTTTATACGTCTGGAGTGAAGTGTTGATGTTTTTTATCAAAGAGTCTACCGTTGGCTCGGCTGGCTCTTCGACTGTAGCATAGGACAGTTCGCCTCGGAATATATTATAGCTCAGTGGCATCGTTAGGTTGATATCATTTAACATGTCATTACTCAGTGGGTTTTCTGCCATTGTCTCTCCTTTGGGGAACAATGTTACATTAAATCCAAGGGCGAGANTTAGGTTGATATCATTTAACGTGTCATTACTCAGTGGGTTTTCTGCCATTGTCTCTCCTTTGGGGAACAATGTTACATTAAATCCAAGGGCGAGAGCATAATCTTGGGGTATCTCGACTTTATCCTTTTCGTCTTTATTGCTGAAACCAAACAGGACTTTGTGGACTTTGTCAACACGTAAAAAAAGTCCCAATATGTGGGCATAGCGCTGAAACAGTTCATTGGACTTGTTTAGAATTTCCTCAAACCTTGAAACTTCTTTTTTCCAAACATTGCTGATCATGTTGTATCAAAAGATGACTGTAACTTTATTGTCCCCGTCATGGTGACCAACTATAGTTTGCGTTTCCTTGTTTGCTTTTGGGAAATACCACAAATCACACAAGGCAACTTCAAGGGGTAATGATTCACCACACTTTATTTGATCTAATAGTTTATTACGAAAACAGTTTGTTTTGTTTGCTGGAAAGAAACTTCTAGACGAGTTACTACTCATAGTCAAATACTTTGAGAATGGTGTCATTTTTCTGAGAGCCATTATGATTTGGCGGGAATTGGAACCGGATTCAATCCTTCGGTCAAGAAACTTCCTGAACAGAAAAGTAACGTGGCCTTGATACTTGGCGTCTAATTTGAGACTGAAAGCAATTACCAATAATTTCGTATTTTTCAAGAGTTTACAAATAGTAAAACGGAGGGACAGCTTTGATTGCTTTTCTTATCCTAGAAGAATCCAATCATGAGTCTATGATTCAGTGAAATTCCCGCCAAAAACTTACTTGAAGATGTTGGTTGAATATGACTGACTCTTTGATGCTTTTTCAAAGGTTAGTCGATTTCTTGCGATCCTTACAAACTGTCCGACCTAAAGACTTAAATTTATGTTCCCGCTTCCCGATTGTCTGGAACATTTCTTACTTTATACTCTGGAGTTTGGGGTTTGGCCATGATTAACTTGTTGTAAACATTTCGAACTACCATGATTAACTTGTTGTAAACATTTCGAACTACCAAGTCTTTGTTGGCGGGATCCAGGGTCATTTTTATAGTAGAATGGTATCTAAGGAAGAGAATGTGTCTGGTAAACTACATTATATTTACAAAAGGTTCGTTTTTGGATAACTGTTGTAATTTCGAACGACGTGAGGCCAGAGAGACTTGAAAAAAGCCCCAGGGTCTACCTCTTCCATTCTAGTCATGGTTTTTCGAAGGGTCTGTATCACCCTCTCTGCCTACAACAGAGTACACTTGTTAATGTATATACTCTGCAGGGCATATATCCTATTACCTGAGATGCCTTTCTAGTTGATCTCACAGAGTAGAGGTGAATGTTATGATCTTTTAGATATGAGTCCATGTCGTGATTCCAAAATTCCTTTCCATGGTCCGATAGTATGAAATGAGGATAGTGCTAGAAACTTTTCATATGTCTAGAGAGAATTGTAGAAATGCCTTTTAAAGGCAGGAATGACTCATCCCAGATATGCTTAAAGACGCTCTTGAGCGCGGCGAAAACTGATGGGCCGTTCTTGTGTTTGGTATAGGCTGTATATAGAAATCGGGAAAACATATCCAAAACTACAAGTAAAAAGGAAAACTTTTCACGTTCTGCGGTTTTCTTGTCTAACTGCATCAAGTCCATGGCATAGCTCATGTGGGGGGAAAATGTAAGAGTGGGACGAGTTTTGGGCTTTTTAACAACGGAGCGATGAATGGAATATGACTCAATGCCAGGCAAAATCTCCCTTACTTTTTTTGGGTCTTTGTACTTTCCTGTTAGTAACGTGGGTAAACCACTATAACTCTCACTCTTTTTTTTGTCTAGNGGAAATGTAAGAGTGGGACGAGTTTTGGGCTTTTTAACAACGGAGCGATGAATGGAATATGACTCAATGCCAGGCAAAATCTCCCTTACTTTTTTGGGTCTTTGTACTTTCCTGTTAGTAACGTGGGTAAACCACTATAACTCTCACTCTTTTTTTTGTCTAGGTAATTTTTATTTATTTGACTTGCAGACATAATGAAATTCTTTTACAAAATACAAAATGAATGGCATGAGAATTTTAAATGACCAATTGTTTTAAAGTTTCCACTTCCAGAGTCTGTAGGCGGGAGACTTCCTCTTGCCACTGTCGTAAATGTTGACTGTGATTACGGACAAAAAATTCGCTAAAGTTTTTTGAAAAAAGCAATCCTTCTAGAGATTTCGATCGACCTGTTGATAGAGAATGTTGAAATATTTTAAATGAAACACATTATTATTTATTACCCAACGCGACGTAAATTATCTGCGGGTTCATTTTGTAGAACGTGCTATCATACTCCTTGTCTCCTGGAAGTCCAATGACAACACTTTCATAAGTCTGACCCTGAAACGAAGAAAATCAATTCTTATTGTTTATCCAAATAATTATTTTCCAGACCTGTGCTTTGTGAACTGTCATGGCGAATGCTAGCTTCAAAGGATATTGTGTACGTTGAAACGATTGCCTGAGGAGGGGGTCATAGATTGGATAATTTACTGGTGTTATGGGAATATTGTTACGGAGTGCATGAGACTTTCCACAATAAAACTCTGGCTTTACAAAAATATAGGTAGGGAATCCTGCGTCGTCCAATGTTTGGCTAATCTCGGTCACTGTCGCTAGAGCTCCATTATATAATCCTAAAAAATTCAAGGTTAAACCATAGTGTGGGATAAATAGCTCACAAGACGTACCTGCGTCGGTGAAGAGATTTCTAAAAAGATTAAAATTATCAACAGACATGATTAAAAGCATTTTTGTAAAAGATAAACCCTCTTTAATCTCTTCACTTTGTGATCATGACTCTAGCCCCGACACAGATTGTAAGCGTCTCAAATGATTCCAAGGCTCCCCTCCGTCTGTCTACCGAGTTGATGTGTACAATTTCACTTATAAGGTACTTGAGCTTATGTCTAAAGGGACAGAGGAAAGAATATTATATGATTGGATATATACTCCAAATGAAAAGGTTTACATGTTGTATGAATCGACTCTTTTGTTATCTCCAAAGAAATAGGGTGAGTCGAGGAACCTCTCCAGCTCTGTTTCTTCAACATTGTCAATCACCCTTGTCTGTAGAGCCTTCACATCGTCATCAATGAGTATGCCCATTTTAACTCTTGAAAAAATCCCTTTAAATATGGCTTGCCCTGGACCTTGACGCATAATCTCATCCAATAAGATAACATGATCAAATGTAGCATATGCGTTCATTCCATCCCTAACCAATCCAGTTGATTCGTCTTGGCGGTAGAAAACAACCTTGTCTGCAACAGGTCTTAACCTAGGCATCAGTTTATTTCTTTAAATCTCATACATTATAAAGAATATCTCAACCCTTACTGTGCCAAGTCTCCCATCATACAAATGGTCAATCCTCCCCATGGTTCGCTGGGATTGAAAATGGCTCGAAGTCTACGCTCAATGTATCCAAATAGTTCAATCCCCAACGGACTCAACTCGTCAAAGATGATAAGTTTCACCTCTTTGAGCCTTTCAACAAGAAAAGCGGTATGCTCTTCGGGTTGATTTTTCTTAAACTTCATACCAAGCGAGAGCCCAGAATGAATAGCTTGTCCACCTAAAAAGCCATGGAGATGTGATAAAAAATAATGCTCGTGTCATGCGTAAAAATGTTCAATACCAGAGGCAAATGATGCAAATCCTGTGAAGCTGAAGACTCGGAATTTAATTTTATGTGTGTCGAGGAATGGACGCAAGGCAAAGTTTATATATGNAAATCCTGTGAAGTTGAAGACTCGGAATTTAATTTTATGTGTGTCGAGGAATGGACGCAAGGCAAAGTTTATATATGATTTCCCTTCAGACATAGTAAAAAGGCATGAATGAGTAAAATTTAAAGGGAAAATGGGGAAATTGTAAACTGATAGTACCTGTTCCAGCTGGGCTATGGCAAATGATCCTTTTCCCTCCAAGACCGAGGACGGCACTCGTTACCAAGCCAAAGACGAGACGTTGTTTTTTGTTCAGCTGTTCGGGAAGCACATGGGGCAAATTTCTATTCACATCTTGTGTCTTTAAAAACTCTATAAACTCTGCTGGGTTGGAGGGATTAAGTTTTTTCTTTTCAGGAACTTTTCGCTTCCGCCAACTCATGTCTATGGCACTAAATTGTAGTATTTCTTATCACAAGAATTGGGAGCTTGGAAATGTAAATAACACCAAAATATTTTAACAGCAAGTTTTTCAGTTGAAGCAAGTGATGCTTCTTTGGTTTCCCAAATTGAAATTCGAATCCTCCAAAAGTAAACTTTTTCTTGCTCGTCCACTTGGATAAAGACAAATCGTGTCAGTGATCTAATTATCACCTTTCAGACCAAAGTTCTCTGCACATGTGTTGTGCGTATCCATTCCAAAATAGTCCACAAGACATACACTCTTGGAAACATTCCCTAAGCATGAGTTCAATTTTTCTACAACGTTTCNAAGTTTTTTCTTTTCAGGAACTTTTCGCTTCCGCCAACTCATGTCTATGGCACTAAATTGTAGTATTTCTTATCACAAGAATTGGGAGCTTGGAAATGTAAATAACACCAAAATATTTTAACAGCAAGTTTTTCAGTTGAGGCAAGTGATGCTTCTTTGGTTTACCAAATTGAAATTCGAATCCTCCAAAAGTAAACTTTTTCTTGCTCGTCCACTTGGATAAACTGTTTAGCACAGTCACAAGATTAATAGTGGAAAGTCTGGTTTCAAGAGAGCACATGTGTTGTGCGTATCCATTCCAAAATAGTTCACAAGACATACACTCTTGGAAACATTCCCTAAGCATGAGTTCAATTTTTCTACAACGTTTCCCGGAAAGTTTTGATTTCATATGCTTAATAGTCGTTTGATTGTAAAGTAAAACTTTCCGCGGTTTGTTTTTAGTTTTCATTTTATAGCTGTAAATTAAAAATTACTTACTAGACAAAATCTCGTAATGTTACACCGGTTTCTAGCCACAGGAACTTTAACCCAGTCGTCTGATTTAATGAATCTAACCAAATGAAACTAGTCTTCCTAGAGCTCTTTGTAATTTTTATTTAACAATAACTAAAAATTGTTCTGTAACATTTGTCAGCAAATTTGAAGATGGATCCAGAAAGTTGAAAATAAGACTGAGGCCTTCAAGCCAGCTCCAGTTGAAACTAATACATAATGTCATGAGGGAGACATCTGGAACTTGGACATTCCTTATTATAATATATAAATACTTTTAGGGTAAGTTTGCTGGAGTTATCCTTGTAAAATCCTAAAACAAATGACTGGAGCAATGGGTTGAGTACAGGGAGGTTTTGGAGGATGGAGCTAAAGTATAAATATCCGACGCACTAGCTATTTTAACCTCACTCTCATTTTAAACATTTGCTTGTTCACAAGTGATCAGAAAAGGTTAAATTACGCAAGTGTGAAGGAACCAGAAGGAATATGTCGCTCTCTAAACTGGCTGGTAAGACTTTGCTAACTGGACTTTTTACTTTTCACTATTTTACCACAAATTATTCAGTCGTGGAACTAAATCATTTAAATTTTGTTTTCAAACTGCACTACCCAGCAAAAGGTATCCGCATTCAAGCGGAAAATAATGGATGATGAAGATGAAGCTCCTATTAGAAGCAAGAGAGCTGCTGATATTCTTCGTGGGGCAGTAGATGTGGCGGGAACGACAAACACAACTGTGCAAAAGGAAGCGTTTCTTGACGGAGGGTTGTCTTACATGGAAAGATGTAAGAGCATTGAGTTGAACTGCCATACCAAACAAATGTTCTTCCAAGAGCCCGGATTGATCAGGAAATTTGGAACTTCAATGACATTTCATACTCGCCTTGGATTCGACCGTTATTGCCAAGGTAACTTAAATCCTATTTCTGAATTGGTTATTCTCTCTTTGTCTATAAGTTTAAAATTCAATCTCATTTATATCATAGCATACAAGATTTATATCAAAAAGGAGAATATGAATAATGCTCCAACTATAATGGGAATTTTGTTGAAAGAAGCAAATGAAATATTGGAATATATGAAGACGACTTGTACATCAGGTGCAAATTAGAAGGCGAGAGAGATGGAATATTGGAAATGAGAGTGGAAAATACGTGTACTAAATGCCTAAGAGTACAAACTCGTCCAGTATTAACATAAACTCTAATAAACAAAATAAAAGGGCGAAAAAACTCGCATGACCTTGAAACCAAACACAACAAGTGTATGGAATGATATAATGGCGGCCATCATCATCATCATCCTCATTATCATCATCATAGCAGCCACAGTCGTATAGAACAAAAATATCTGGAATTTTATGAATTTTTTATCTTCCTTGGATCCAAAATATCTAGTAAGTGTATCGTTTATACCATGAAACCTGTATACTAGCTTATAGGAAATACGAAAACTAAAATTTTGATATATTACACACACATGTACGAGTTAATTTTCAAAAGCTAATGTCAATTAACTAAACATCTGATAAATTTTTTTCAAGAACCCTTGAGTTCAAAATAAAACTAAGGGTGCCAATACCATTTGAGTAAACACCGGTATGATTATTATCATCCTCTTTCTAAACTCAACTCTTATCAATAACTAAAAAAAACTTCGTATACCACCCCCGTAAATTTCTTCTTTTTTTTCTTCGTCAAACGTCCATCTTTAATGGCAGCCATAACTGTAGAAAATGGGGTCGAATAGACATACTCGACGCCATATACATAGACACATGAACTCCATCTCCATTTGAAAAACAACACTACCATGCCATGAACACCCATCTTTATTGTCATACAGAACTACATGGCATACTCGACGCGATATGCATAGAGACACAAACTCCTATACACAAAGACATGAACTCCATCTCCATCTGAGAACAGCACTACCATACCATGAAGGGATATATAGAACTATATAGCATGGCAGCCATGTTTGTTTTTTGGTGGACATTATATACTAACTGATGCAAAAGGAGTATCCAAAAAAAAATGTAACTAGTTGATGTCATCAGTTACATCTTCTCTTGAAAGAATCAGACCGTGAATACCTATACCATAACATAAATAAATGGGAACCTAAAGCCAACAAAAATGTTATAATCAACAATTTGTCATGCGTTGCAAGAGAACTCGACATCCAAACTGCTGAAACCTCAAAGTCGATACCGCACTATTTCAGAGTGTGGAGTCAAGTACCCCCAGCCCAATTTCTTAAAAATAGACTGCCAGCCTGCTTAGCCTTCTCAGTCCTCCAAGTGAGACTAAATCATAATTCAGTCTTTAATAGTGGTTATTGGTACAATCTAGGTCATTATAATGAAGAAGATTGCAAGCTTTGTGGAGATGCCCTCTCCTTTTATCACCTAATTTGGGAATGTTATGGGACGTCGGAAATTAGAAGAGACACTTTACGAATGCTACCAAAAAATTATATTTTTGAATATATCATCTCTCAATCTCAGGAAATTTGTTTTGCTGATAAATTACACTCAACAATCTACAAGAGCCTGAATAAATATAAACCAATATCCTAAACACAAATTAACGCAATTTCTAATAATTTACTCTCCTAAAATTGATAGGGCATATGCTAAATGTCAAATAATAATAATAATAATTAAGTCTCAAAAATCAGTTGTTATATTGCTTTCTCTCTTTCTCCAGTTGAATTGCTCAAATTAACTACTTGCGCGATTGACACATCACCCGTTTGCGAATTATACTACTAATTTAGACGCCTCAATACCACTTTTTTTAATACTGTTACAGTTCTGGAGTATCTTTTTGACGTCAACTGTATGATTATTTTTTGTAAATTATTATTAGATAATTTATGTAATTATTGACTTACCTTTGTCTTTAGTTTATTTTCTTTGTTTTGTTACTAATTATGGAAACTAGTAAGCTTAGCTTTAGTTTATTTTTATACCCTTCAAGCCTTAGCGTGCCTCGTGCACAAAAACTATTATTACACTAACTGTAATAATAAAACAGAAAAATAAAAAAAATAAACTAAAGCTAAGCTTACTAATTTCCATAATTAGTAACAAAACAAAGAAAATAAACTAAAGACAAAGGAAAGTCAATAATTGCATAAATTATTTAATAATAAGTTATAAAAAATAATCATACAGTTGATGTCACATAAAAATACAATAGACTTCTAAAATTTTCAACAATTTCCTAATTTTTGTAAGGGTTCAGCTTCCAAGGATCGACCAACTTCGGAATCCTCTTCGTCTTGTTGGATCCTGAAAAAGTTCTCATTGGTGTATCAAATCAAGTTGCTCAACCACAGCCCGTGGTTCGGCCAAGTTGCTCAGGACTGTTTTACCGTACGCGGCAGTCACTGCTGCATGAAAAATATCCCTAACAGTATCCTGTAAATTAAGTAAATAAGAATAAAATACAACAAAATTTAACCGTGCTAACACACAAGTTTACAAGTGACACCGACCAAATCTGACACACAGAGCATTCGCACAGAATTTAGTGAAAAAACATTAAACTTATGGAATAGAACTTACCTTCTATAACGGTAAAAATACCTTAGATTCTTCAATCCTAGAGAGCTCAGCGCTCTCCGCAGCAACTGGGTTATTTTCACTAAGGAGAAAAATGTATGCGCCTCCGGTTCACAACTGCACCGAAGCAATCGTGAAATTTTCTTCAACATAATTGGACCAACGCCAATATTTGTAATCCAGACCTCTGTCTCATAGTCGACTGCCACAATTTTTCTTGGCACAAAGCCGGTAAAGACAAACTTCACTACGCACAAAGCGTATAAAAACAAAGCTTTTCTTGGCACTAAGCCGGTAAAGACAAACTTTACTGCGCACAAAACATTCAAAACACAAAGTGTAAAGCAAAAAGCTTAACCTGCAAGATTTTGCGAATAAGTTAATGTTTAAATTAAAAAAAAATTGAAAAATCTAAACAAAAATTAAGAATTCTTCACCACTTGTGCGTCTAAATCGACCAACTCACCTTAGTTAGGTTGGACAAAATTCCCAGATTTCCACAACTCTTGGTTTNCTTGTGCGTCTAAATCGACCAACTCACCTTAGTTAGGTTGGACAAAATTCCCAGATTTCCACAACTCTTGGTTTTAATTTAAACAATTAAATTAAAAATGATAAATCAAAACTCAAAACTTTTTAATTTTAACTTATTTTGAAATTGTGGTCTTCCCACAATTTTATCTATAATGAAAATTTGAGCAGTCAAGGCTATGATTGCCTCTTGAATGTATCTACTATAAACTCTACTCAATAATTTAATAACTTATTTAAAATACACAAAACCCTATTCAATAAATTAATCAAAGCCAGTAATTGATAAATAGAATTTATTTAATTAATATATGATCATCAAAACTCTAAATCTTTTAACAATAACCTTTAAACCAATTTCATTATTAGCTTTTCCAATTTCCTACTTAAGGCCTAGTCTTTAAGCTACTTAAACTAAGGCTAGAATTGAAATGATGATTTTAACCTAAAATCCTCGGTTTTTATACCTTTAGCGTGCTTCGTGCACAAACACTATTATTATAATAGAACAAAGGAATAATAATAATAGATCTATTCTCCTAATTATCATAATTAGTATAAACAAAGGGAAATTATTACTTAATCAAATTAACAAAGAAAAGATAAGTAAACGCATTAATTATATTAAAATAATTTAAAATAGTAAAAAAAACAAACTACATGAAAAAAAAACTAACTACTGTACAATCTGTAACAATACCTATCTTTCTTACATAATGCATTATCTACACAGAAATCTAAAATTTTCTAAATTCAAATTTTATAAGCCAAAAATATATTGCCAGATACATAAAATTCTATTTATAAGTTTATAACAAGAATTATGACATGAACTTTTTATAGCCCTGTTTTATCTTGTCAGTCAACCTTGATCACGACAATATTTTTGCTATTAAATTATAATAATAATAACGTAATTCGTTCGATTTGTTATTCCACAAAAAACATTTTTTTTTGCTCACAATTGAAATGCGTTGGAGATAATTTGTTTATGCGGCTATTTCAACAGATGTGATGTCGCCAGCGCCACTAGATCTAGCAGCAGCACCTACATATAGGAACTACTCTTAGCTTTAGCAGCTCCAGCTCCTAGATTTAGCAGCAGATGCCCTAGATTTAGCNCCTACATATAGGAACTACTCTTAGCTTTAGCAGCTCCAGCTCCTAGATTTAGCAGCAGATGCCCTAGATTTAGCAGCAGAGCATCTAGATTTAGCAGCTTCACTTTTAAATTATTTTTATAAAATCGGGTATCTATTATTCTCGACAGAACTATAACTCAGTCGAGAGGCAACAGGATCAGCTATGCAATTAAAAAAAAAGTTAACCANCCTACATATAGGAACTACTCTTAGCTTTAGCAGCTCCAGCTCCTAGATTTAGCAGCAGATGCCCTAGATTTAGCTGCAGAGCATCTAGATTTAGCAGCTTCACTTTTAAATTATTTTTATAAAATCGGGTATCTGNAGATTTAGCTGCAGAGCATCTAGATTTAGCAGCTTCACTTTTAAATTATTTTTATAAAATCGGGTATCTGTTATTCTCGACAGAACTATAACTCAGTCGAGAGGCAACAGGATCAGCTATGCAATTAAAAAAAAAGTTAACCAGAAATGTTGAATCGTGTAATTTATAGGCACATTTTATTGAATAACTCAACCCAGCCACAATGAAATTTTTTTCGACGCGGTAAAACGTTGCTAAATTTGAGTTAATATGGAATAAAAATAGTAGCTAAACTCGTCAAGAAGATATATGTTCGAGCTTTTGAAAATAAGTTTAGTGCTGCTAGATCTAGCCACAGGTGGGCGTTTGAGGTTCGGCGAACCTTAAGGTGCGGAAATTTCATCGTACCCCGCACCCAAACCCGGTGCGGAGGGTGAGTTTTGTAATTATAAGTGGGTTCGGTGTGATTCGAAAGGCTGCTAGGTGCGGGCGAGTTCGGTTCGCTGCGGCTTAAATTTTTTGTATTTAGGTGTGGCGTCGGTGCGGTTCGTAAAGTGCGGCGAACCCAATAAAATTCTTTTGTGTATCTAATGTGGGGAACTGATTTCAAACTCGCCAAGTAAAAAGGGCGACGGGCAGTAAGGAGGGCGTATTCTGAGCACTGCTCATATAATTGTTTCAATGAACATGTAAACTTGCATTCCGTATAACCTATGCCTACTGCACATGTCAACAACCATTGTTATATAAAAATTTGGATTAAAAAATTAACACTTTGCAATGAGTTAAAGAATGCATATGATGCATCATTTTTTAGGGAGAGATGAGTAGAATCCAAATCCGCAGAAAAATCAACTGGTGTGTGTCAGATATGGAGATATTATGGGTCAAAGGTCAATAATGATCTGAATTAAATTATCATTAAATTATGCAAGTGATACATCCCTTTTAAGGGAAAATTAGTAGAATCCAAATCCGCAGATAAATCAACTTGAGTGTGTGTCAGATTTCGAAATATCCGGGGTTTAAGGTAAAAAAAATTTTTGTTTTCATTAGAAATGAATGTTTAACTTTCCAATTTTAAATACTTCAAAAATACTAAAATTTAGAATTATTTGCAGAAAATTATTTTTAGAAGCCACAATTTACTGTGAGAACCTAAAAAAAAGTCAAAACTAAAAGCCACAATTTGCTGTGTGAAATTTAAAGAAAAAACATTCAAAACTAGAAGCACAATTTACTCTGTGAAATTTAAAGAAAAAACAATAAAAGTACATCTACTGCATTTCCAAAATCTGCCTTTGCAACAATTGTTACTTGAGCAAATCATTTATCCTCAATTTCAAAAGTGAAGCACACTTGTAATACGTTTAAAAAGTTTACTTTTTGTTGCTTATAAAAATAATTCTGAAAATAATTCTAAATTTTGGTATTTTTGAAGTATTTAAAATTGGAAAGTTACATATTCATTTTTAATGACAACCAAAAAAAAAATTTTAGCTTAGACCCCGTACATTTCGAAATCTGACACACTTAAGTAAAGATTTTTCTGCGAATTTGGATTCTACTCGTCTTCTTAAAAGTGATCTATCACATGTATACTTTAATGATAATTTAATTTTGGTCATTATTGACCTTCGGCCCATAATATCTCGATATATGACACACGCCAGTTGATTTTTCTGCGGATTTGGATTCTACTCATTTTACCCTAAAAAATGATGTGTCACATGCATACTTTAATTTTTATTTAATTTTGGTCATTATTGACCTTGGACCTCTAATATCTCGAAATCTGACACGTAAGTTGATTTCATCACTGATTTGCAGTCTACGCATTTTTAGCTAAACATGACGTATCGCATGATCC
Organism: Holacanthella duospinosa; assembly: GCA_002738285.1. Classification (NCBI taxonomy): domain Eukaryota; kingdom Metazoa; phylum Arthropoda; class Collembola; order Poduromorpha; family Neanuridae; genus Holacanthella; species Holacanthella duospinosa. The sequence goes on along the minus strand of NIPM01000323.1, from coordinate 170,219 downwards.
TTGACCCGATTAGTAATGGAGTGACCTCTCCTCTTAAGATCCATTGTACTAAAATCAAGTCTTTGATGGTTATAAAAAGACTTTGGGTAACCCCGTATCTATGAATATTTATATCCAAATAGTTATCTTAAAATTGATTTTTCTACCTAGTTTAGTTAAGGTTTTTTTCAAATTTATTTATTGATATTGTAACAGTTTACATTTATATATTGTTATTATGTAATTATTTTATGTAAACTTTAGTTAGATTTTTTTAGTGTGTTAAATTAATTATGTAAACACAATTGTCATTTGTTACCTTTATTATTATTTATAATTTATTATGAAACAAAGAAATTATTATTCTTAGTCTTAGGGGTTCCTAAGACTATGTGGTTTATGTGGTTCGCCACTAGGATTGAATCCCAGTATAAATATGGGTGTTTCTGTGTGTTAGAGTACCTTAAAATCAAACGTAACGAACAATGTAGTAAACTCTTCTCCACTTACGTGTGTAAACTAACTGAAGGTAGTTTTGACAATTTAGTATAACTTCGAATGACAAATGATCGTATTTTAGCAGGACCAATTACAGTATTTAATTTTGTAACACCAAGGGTATTTTGATCTTATGACTCAATATCACAATCTGAATAATTTTACTGAAATCAAACAATTAATTACAACAATTATTTACAACAAAATTATACCAATGAATTCACCAGAAATAGACAGATTGCCTACAGATGGCTGATAATAGTAATTGCTTTAGATCACTTGATGTCTCTAAAGTTTGACTCATTACTTCAGAGATATATATGAAGAATTGAAGATTGACAAAATATAAAATCAGTTTGGTTTGAACAGTGAAACAACACTTAATTTATTTTTGGAGTGAATGACCTCACCGTACAACAATTTGAATATTTATAGTGCGGGAAGTTTTGTCAGCCAATTAATTTCCATTATTGTAATTTCCATTATTCTAGTAACAGTTTTTCCATAATGTTAAACTAAATACTTCAGCCTCAGGGTGCACTAGGGTTAGTTTTTTTTATTTCAATTAAATTTGAAAATTCGAAAGAAATTAGCCCAAATGCTATGAAAACGGGTCACTTTTGTTGACCGGATTGTCACTCAATGCCTTCCTGTGTATTCCGTTATTTTTGAGTTTTATCGTGTAATGCTCCCTCTAGTTATTATAGTATTTTTACTCTAAGCGCCATTCCTGCTAGTACTGGAAGCAAAAGTCTTGCTTCCTTATCACATTCAAATTCTAGTAAAACTTCAGTTGGAAAAATTTGCAAAAATTTAACAACTGAAGAAATTAGGCAAATAAGGTCTGTTCCTTTGAAAATTTGCAAGAGGATTAAGCAAATTAATCAAAAAGTGACCGTTGAAGATGACTCCAGTGATTTGTACGGAGTCCTGGACCCTATAAATACGGTTCCAGAGGACAGAGACAGCACCAATTGCTCACCTTTCGTTGAAGGATCCGTAGCCTTGCGAAGGTCTGCCCGTTCCCGTCGTCCTCCTCTTCGATTAAACCTTTAATCTCTGTGATTTGTTGATTTTCTGTTTGAAAATATGAATGGTAAATCCAATTCCAATAGTTTTTTTTTTGGCTTATAAGTAATTTTTTTACGATTGTTATTTTGTATCTTTTCAGATTCATTTCTTATGGAGTTCGCTTGTATGGGAGAGAAACTTCCAGGTTCCGTTTTTGAGTCTGCTCCTGTTGTGACGCCACCTTTGGGGTTAGAAGAAAAACAGGAACAATCGACGGGTTCTTTATCTCGGGTAGTGAAGAAGATATTGCCGACCTCCAACCCAAAGCCGGTACTGATCGTCAAGAGTCCGGCTGATCTAGCCATGGAACAGGCATTGGGACGGAAGGCCATCAACCCAGCAAAGATACCGACTACGGTTATTCCGTCTCCTAGGCCTCATCAGAAGAGGAAAATGGAGTGGGACAGTAATCTATCGGCTCCGAAGATAGTGGTACCCTTCATAATTGTTCAGTGGGCTCGGGACCTGATGTCAGTCGTTTCTCCATGCCAACCGGCGAGGAAAAAGGTTCCCATCCGACGACCAATTGAGATGGGCCGTCGGTGCTACACCTGCCGGAGGAGGGGACATGAGGCAAAAGAGTGCCTAATACAAAAGAATAGAGTTCCACAATTAGGACATTGTTTCAAGCAAAGAAGGGGGTAATGTAACAGTTTACATTTATATATTATTATGTAATTATTTTATGTAAACTTTCGTTAGATTTTTTTAGTGTGTTAAATTAATTATGTAAACACAATTGAAGATGCCAGTAGAAAAAGTACAACTTTCAGATTTGTTTATTACTTTTTATAATTTATTTGTTTATTATTATTTTTTTTTGAAATTCAAAAAAGCATCGTTTCCATGGACAGATAGTAAAATCTGCTTATAAAAAGTTTTATTTCAGGTTATCGTTTTTTCGTAACAAATATACCTAAACACTTGATCAGCGACTGTTACTAACTAAAATGGATAAACTAGCTTCCAAATTGATAAAAAATTCTCTATCATCCCTCGATAGCGCAATACTTGTATTGAAATAGAATTTTGACAATAAAATACAAGTTGGCAATCGTGAAGTAAGACTTATTTTTTAAATTTTTGGTTACACAACCACTTCAAAACCGCCAACTGAATTGCACAGCAGATAGACATTTAAAAATAAGACTATGATTATTATAAAATTTTATGATTACATAAATCATAAAATTTTAAGCAAAAGCTTAAGATTTCTTGAAAAAAGCAAAACCTAAACTTTAATCATACCACCCAATGAGTTATGCTAGTGATAAAACTATTAAAAGATGTTTTCAACACTAGATACCTTACATGCCAAAATTATTGCTAATAAAGTAACCCCTAAAAGAAACTGTATTTGTATAAAAAAATCTAANGATACCTTACATGCCAAAATTATTGCTAATAAAGTAACCCCTAAAAGAAACTGTATTTGTATAAAAAAATCTAATTTCCTATGAATTTAATGCATTACTTTTTGTTTTGAATCTTATAAAGTTTATTAGCATTTGCTAATTCGCTTGGACAATTTTTTTTGGACAAACTGAATTTTTAATTCCGAAATCTTATTTGCTCTAATGATAAGTAAATGGAGCAGGGTTCCGTAAAAATTTTAAATCCAGTCGTGCACATAAAGTACGTTTAAGTATTTTCCACTCAGGTATTTTCAATATTCGTCACATTTACTGTCCTACACCTTAATACGTTGCTTTAAAGCTAAACCTTTTCTATTTACGGAATAATCAAATGTAAACCTATTCCAGAGATAGTTCTTGATTTGACAATCAAAATCCAAGTATAAGTTTACAGGTATGTAAGTCCCCGTATGGGTGAATCGGACTAATAATCCACTTCACTATTTGATAATCTTAACCAAAAACCAGCTCCGAAATTCATTCTTTTGTATTAAACAACTTTGAGAACGAATCCAATTTTTTGGTGACGATCAAATCCGAGACCAAAACACATTTTTTTCAGAAACCAAAACTCAAACCCACTTGTTTTGTAAAGATCGTTTGCAAATACTTATTTTGAATTGGACTTTACAATATTAATGGGTGTGAAGACACTGAAATTAAAACTGCGAGTTCACTTAACTCGCCATTTACTACCGGTTGTCGGTACCAAAATTTTTGACAAAAAGTGGAGATAGCACAAAAAAACCATCCTGCAGAAAGTCTTGGTACCGACGACCGGTAGTAAATGGCGAGTTAAGTGAATTCGAAGTTTAATGACAGTGTCCTCTCGCCCATTATTATTCTAAAGTCCAATTCAAAATAAGTGTTTGATACCGAAGTAGATAGCACAGCAGGGTAAATTCACCACAGTTGAACTCGGCCACACATTCACCCAAAATACCTCAAAATATATTTTTACCGATAAACACCCTAACACCCTAACACTTGGATCATTTTTGAATGGATGACCCTAAGTTAGATAGCACAGCAGGTTAAAATCACCACAGTTGAACTCGGCCACACACTCACCCTAAAATACCTTAAAATTTATTTTTACCGATAAACACCCTAACACCCTAACACTTGGATCATTTTTGGGATAGAAGACCCTAAATATTTCCTACAGTATAGTCACCTATGACCCTAGGAACCTAAGTATTCTCATTCTGCACAGTTGAATTCGGCCACACAATCTTCACTTCAAGACCCCGAAATTTATTTTTACCAATGAAACAGCCTAACTCTTATAGCATACGTGGAATGGAAGAGCCTAAGTATTTCCACCGACCACGACTCTAAGAACCTAAGTAACTCGCCGTTTGCGATGTTGTCATGTGTCACACCCTTTCAAGTTCAAACATGTTCAAACCTGTTTAAACCTGTCCTAACCTATGAACCTAAGAATTTACATTCTCCACCACGGACCTAAGAACCTAAGTAACTCACCTACCATTGACCAAAGTCTGCGATGTTGCCACATCCCGCAAACTTATCCAAACCTGTTTAAACCTGTCCTAACCTATGAACCTAAAAATTTACATTCTCTACCACGGACATGTGAACCTAAGTAACTCACCAACCATTGACCAAAGTCTGCGATGTTGCCACATCCAGCAGACTTAAACGCATCTCATTCACCAACACCAACACCACCACCACCACCACCACCAACACCAACACCAACATATCTCCGTCACCAACACCAACACATCTCATTCACCAACACCAACACCAACACATCTCATTCACCAACACCAACACATCTCATTCACCAACACCAACACCAACACATCTCATTCACCAACACCAACACACCTCATTCACCAACACCAACACATCTCATTCACCAACACCAACACATCTCATTCACCAACACCAACACATCTCATTCACCAATACCAACAACATCAACACCAACACCAACACACTACAGACCCAAGAACCAAAGTAACTCACCAATCATCAACCCAGGTAAGCAATGTTGCCACATTTCACTATTAACTTAAGTTTTTTCCGTCGATTACTGACAGCTCTGCATTGTTGCAATATCTCATTGAAGTATCAACCAAAGTCTTTTACCCATAAACTTACATTCAAACTATACATGTTTCTACCTGTTTTATCCTATTGTCACAAGATTTCCAATGACTTGGGTGCGGAGTGCCCGGAGTGCCCGCCTGACCGCCCGCCCGCCCGCTCGTCCTAGGGATACTGGAGGTTCGTTGCGGATATTCCATATCACGAATCATCCCAAGAATCAGAAACTGATACAGAAGATGATCTGATAATTATGATTATGATGACAGTGAAACATCCACGGATTCTGAAAAAGATGAACCTCCAGTAAAGCGTGGGAGGCAAGAAAACACAATGGTCAATGTTAATCGAAATAACTTTGATGATGACTCTGCAGAAAGTGAAGATAGCTTGCCCTCTGGATTAAAAAATGCAGCATTGGATGCATTGGACGGACTATGCAATGCCGCTAAGGAGCAGGATTTAAATTTCACGTCACTTGTTTAAACATCTCGTCAAAAACTTGCAAAAAGTTTAAACAATATAATTACCTTTTTCAGTTTTATAAGTTCATAATGTACATTTCCAATTTATTCAATGAAAATAAATTTTGTTACAAATGTAGTTTGAAATTATTTAGAAGCAAATTTTTTCTTCATGCTTTTTGCCTTGCGCACTTTCTTGCGTATGAATTTGGGTGGTGTGTCCAATTCTAGTAGTTGGTGAAGAAAGTAGTTGCCAGGAACAATTGTGCCATCGATCATACTCAAATCGGACGGGCGGACGGTATCCCTAGGACGAGCGGGCGGGCGGGCGGTCAGGCGGGCACTCCGGGCACTCCGCACCCAAGTCATTGGAAATCTTGTGACAATAGGATAAAACAGGTAGAAACATGTATAGTTTGAATGTAAGTTTATGGGTAAAAGACTTTGGTTGATACTTCAATGAGATATTGCAACAATGCAGAGCTGTCAGTAATNGGCATGTAAGGTATCCAGTGTTGAAAACATTTTTTAATAGTTTTATCATTAGCATAACTCATTATCATAGTCTTATTTTTAAATGTCTATCTGCTGTGCAATTCAGTTGGCGATTTTGTAGTGGTTGTGTATCCAAAAATTTAAAAAATAAGTCTTACTTCACGAATGCCAACTTGTATTTTATTGTCAAAATTCTATTTCAATACAAGTATTGCGCTATCGAGGGATGATAGAGAATTTTTTATCAATTTGGAAGCTAGTTTATCCATTTTAGTTAGTAACAGTCGCTGATCAAGTGTTTAGGTATATTTGTTACGAAAAAACGATAACCTGAAATAAAACTTTTTATAAGCAGATTTTACTATCTGTCCATGGAAACGATGCTTTTTTGAATTTCAAAAAAAAATAATAATAAACAAATAAATTATAAAAAGTAATAAACAAATCTGAAAGTTGTACTTTTTCCACTGGCATCTTCAATTGTCATTTGTTACCTTTATTATTATTCATAATTTATTATGAAACAAAGAAATTATTATTCTTAGTCTTAGGGGTTCCTAAGACTATGTGGTTTATGTGGTCTTATGTGGTTCGCCACTAGGATTGAATCCTAGTATAAATATGGGTGTTTCTGTGTGTTAGAGTACCAGTTGTCCAGTATTCCTTCCCAGCTTCACTGGGATGGAACGCCGATCAGTCCGGGCTGGAAGAGAGTTTTTTGTTAACAATAACGTTAATTGTTGATAAATAAAGTTTATCCTTAAATTGCACCAAGCAATCTGGGTTTTTGAGTAGAGTTTTTTTGTAGAAGTTTTTGTCGATTGTTTTTGCTGGTCAGTAATCGTCCAAATGCGTAGTAGGGATTGGAGCGGAAGAAGCTCCAATTCGAAAGTTAGTTTTGAATTGGGTTTTTTTAACTTAAAGTTTTTAAGTTAAAGTTTTTTTTCTATTCAATTATTATAAATTGTAGAAAAATTAAGTAAGTTTTTGATTTAGAAGAAGGGCTGATAGGCAGGTGAGCGGTTTAGCGAGTAAGGTAAGCTAAACCGCCACAATATCTTAAATTGGAATTCTCTTGGTAACTCCGGAAATTATTTACCAAATTTCTCAAAGTTTCTCTTTTTAGCTTTTCGGGATATGCAATCACTACTTAGGGCATTCGGGCATTGGATATACATGGTCTATGATTGGTGGTTAGTCGGAAGTAATCTATGGTAGGATTTTTCAATTATTGGATTTCATGTCTAATTTGTCTGCTGTTAAATAACCCTTAACAGATAATTATCATTGTTGGCGGGCTTAGACAGGGCGAGTGGCGGGAGGGGTAGCTCTCTTCCCCCAGCAAAGCAGACATTGGAAATACTTGTGCTCATAGGTTAAGAAAAGTTTAAACATGTTTGAACTTGTATAGTATGAATATCTGTAAGTTTGTGTGAAATAACTTTGGTTGCTAGGTCCACGTAATATTGCAACACTGCAGACTTAGATCGGAGACAGTGGAAAAACTCGGATACATGGGTTAACACATATTTAAACATGTTTGGATAAGTTTACGGGATGTTACAACAACGCAGACCTAGGTCAGTGGTCGGTGAGAAAGCATAAACTTATAGATTATGACAAGTTTAAACTTGTTTGAGCTTGAAAGGGTATGCACCATGATAGCAACATTGAAGCCTTGGTGAGAAAACTTAACTTCGTCAATATGTGCGTCTAAATTAGCAACACAGCAGACTTCGGCAGGTGACCGGTGGAAAGTTTTTGGTGACTGGTTATTACGGTGGCTTAGAGGGTGGTGTGCTGCAAACATCACTTTGTACTATCTACTACACACTGCGCGTAAGAAAATTCAGTCGTACGAGAGTTGAATCGGTCAGATAATGCAGTAAACGAGGATAGTAACGTCGAGGATACATTGCATTACGGGAAGCGAGACAGATGTCTCCGATAACCAGGCCGATAGGATTCAAATCTAACAAATCAGAGATGTAGGTGCAAACTAAAAGAAATTGATACCAATAGACATTCGGAAGCAACCAGCAAAATGGACCGACCCCCGATCCAACCCTACAGGTACAAAAGCGTTCGATACCGTACCTCGATCTAATACTTCATAACTTGTACCCATACCATTCCGAACCGCCAATCTAGTTTCATCCATTGCCTGAACTTTTATGTGAATATCTGCGACAGGTCAAATTATTTTATTTCATGTGTACGGCAAAAATGTCGAAATGTTGTCATGATTCAACATATTGTAGCATAAAAAAACTCGGGCCATACCAGACGTGCTACTCGTGGGTTCTCTTAAAGGTTTTATTAAGGAAGTGAATCTCCTTGGGCCCATGCATTCGTAATAAAAATGGATGAATGAGCTTAGGCAAATTCACTAAATTAAAGGAAATTGGTAATCCTTTGTGGCGAGAGGCGATAAGATAAATAGAGGTTCTCGCCGGCTCTTCGGCAGAGGGAGTGTACATTTAATATTTGGGCTTTTAGTTGTAAAGAACCAGTGTGGTTTTGTTTCTCTTCATAGTTAGACGTTTCGCTTTATTGTAACAGTAGTTTTTATTATTAAATTATCAGGTTCTATTACTAACCTAGAATTAGAACAATAATAATTGAAAATAAAGAGAAGTCACAGAACGTCGAGTGAAATGCTGGTTGAGTGATTAAATAACATTGAGTGACCGAGAGAGAGACAAAAAGACAGGCATCGGATTATCTCTATCCAAAGGGTGTTGTATCCAAGAATTCTCACCAACAGAAGACGGTGGACTCGGCTGGGCTTCATCCCTCGTGGTCCAGCGTGGTCAATTCCATCTTTAGCGAGCAACGTAGGTTCTTCAGGTTTCCTCCAAGAACAACACTACAACCCTCCGGTCTCTGGTACCTCTAACGTCATTGGTTTGAACGGAACGCAGGGTATTTGAGAACGGTCTCCCCGTTCGGTCCGGTCAGGACCGGGAGCATCATCTATTTCCCCAAGGAGGCCTCCGTGGGGGAAATAGCGGCTGGGTTGTTCTCTATTGGTCAGGAGTCCTCCGAAGGACTCCTCACCAATAGAAAACAACCCAGCTTTGAGATTCGGGAAGTCGTGAAGTCTGATCCTCTGCTAAGATAGAAGTAAGTAAGATAGAGTTCCACAGAACAAGCAAAACAGTCCATTCCGCAGAACAGGCAGGGCGTTCCGTTCTGTGAAACGGGTAGAGTAGTCCGTCCCTTAGAACGAGCAGAACAGACCGTCCCGCGGAACTAACAGAAACGTTACGTTCCGCAGAAAGGGTGGATTGATCCGTTCCCCAAAACGGGCAGTGTAGTCTGTTTCGCCGAACGGCAGAACAGTCCCATCCGCGGAACAACCAGAGCGTTCCATTCCGCATATCGCGTAGAGTAGTCCGTTCTGGAGAACAACCAGAACAGATCACCATATATGGATCAGACCCAGTACAGTCCATTCCGTAGTTCAGGCAGTCTCGTAATCAGTATAAGACTTAGGCAGAGCCTCACTGGTACTCCACAGGGAGAGTCCGGATCCATATCAGAACAGCACCAGAGAAAGGAATACTCAGGCAGAGTCCTGTATCTAACACCAGACTCAGGGAGAGAGCCCCAGAACCAGACCCAAGCTCTCCTACACCACCGACACTGAGATTCAATATCCACCGACTACTCGACATCTAGTTACGACCGAACCCGCCATCCTAGCAAACACAATTCTACTATTAATCACCTTTAAGTTTAATCATTAGGGCCCATTAGGAACGCAAGTTTTCCCATTCCCTAATATTCAGGTCGAATCCTGGAAGTTTAGATAATCATTTAAAAAGGTAAGAAATATCACCTCGCCACAATATTGCCAAGTGTCACCACATTGCAAAGTGTCACCATGTTGCCAAGTTTCAAAATGATGCCAAGTGTCATCATGTTGTCAAGTTTCAATGTGTTGCCAAATGTCACTATTTTGTGAAGTTTTAACATGTTGCCAAATGTAAAAATATTGTCAAGTTTCAAGTTCCAAGTGTAACTATTTTGCAGCGTCACCATGTTGAAAAATGTTTCACCACGCGGCCAAGCGTCACCATGTTGCCAAGTGTCATCATATTGTGATATGTCACCATGTTGCCAAGTATCACCATGTTGCCAAGTGTCTCCATGGTGCCAAGTGTGGAATGATTGTATTTCAACCAAAGATGAGGACAGAATTGATTTTTGCCCAATTCACCGATTTATGCCGAGCAAAACGGACGAAATAGTTTTCCACTATCCCATAGATGGAGCGACACGTGTTTCCTATTATTTTAAAAATAATCATCGTTCTCTTTCACTTTTACCACATAACAACGCCTTGATCTTGATTGTCTTAGCAATTAGCTGTGAACTAAATGTAAACGTGGTATATACATTTTACATTTCTTAGTATCTAGCACATTTGACGTTTTCTAAAGAGTTTTTATAAAATGCGGATAGTAATCAAAAATTCAATTGAATAGAAATAAATTTGAGCGAAAGGAATTTAATTCGATTTTAAAAATATAGTTTAATTAATATTAAATTTTATCTACTATTTATTTGAATGCTGTCAAAAGAATTTTTTTCAACTAAATATCTATCATTTTAGCTAAAGTATTATTCGCTTTGAGTTATATATACTTTTAGTTGAGATTAATTAATTAAATATGTAACTAAAAAATGAAATTTCGCCAAAACTACACAAATATAGTTTTAATTTGGAAAATATTTCCGAATCTTGATATTAGATTAAAAATGTATTAACTTAGCGTAGGATTATAATTTGTACAGATAACTGCAAACATTTTACTCATATTAACAGTTAAATGCCAAGCAAGAATGATTATAGATTAATTAAATATGATGTAACTACTCGAAAGAAAATTAAAGTAAAGNGTTAAATGCCAAGCAAGAATGATTATAGATTAATTAAATATGATGTAACTACTCGAAAGAAAATTAAAGTAAAGCATGTAAATATAAATTATTATTTTTAAAATTAGATTGATTCCGTTAAGTAAGGTTTACACAGCAGTTCAATTCTCTATTACTTTAGCCCTGTTTCGTCTATTCTCAGTCTTATTTGACCTAGGAGAAAGGTGTGAAATGGATTCCTCCCCGGACAGTCAGCCTGCTGGGCTCATCTGTGATTTCATCTACACCAAAAATAATCAATCTGACAGTATAGGGTCTGAATCCTATCGCTTCGGAAAATGCTTGGCTCAAAATGCCTGTTGGATCGAGATCAAATTGCCCCGTCCATTTGAAGCCCTTTTTAGCGCCGTATGACAAGTGTTGACAGTTTTTACATGTTTGAACTTGACAGAATGGCGAAGTGTGGTAACACCGAAAACCTAGGTTGATGATCGGTGAAAATACTTAGGTCCTAAGGCTCATGGACATTTGGGCAGTGAGAATACTTAGGTTCTTAGGTTTATGTTGTGAAAAAACCGACAATTCATCAGTCGTGTACACGCAAGATGCGATAATTTTCGTTCTTTCGTTCGTTGAAGACAAAAATTAAGAGAGAATTCCAAGATGAAGGGATGAGGCCTCTTATGTTTATAAAAAGCGTTACTTTCCAGCGTAGTCGTGCATACGCCAAAAGCATAGGGTGCGGATTATTGCTGCGCCCAGTTGGTGGCGCTGCGGGGCAGTCTTCAAGCTGTTCAGAACAGTAGATAAGCCGTTCCGGAAGAGGGCCTTTGTATGTGCGCGCCGGATGTTTGCATGCGTCGATGACGTTTATATGTTCTACGGCTGTTATATATACGCGCCAACATTCTATGCGCAGTGGCAGTTTATATGTGCGCGCGAAGAGTTTACATGCGGCAAAGACGCTTATAGGTCCACTGACTTTTTTATATTGGCGCAACGGACATTTTTATGCGCAGTGGCAGTTTGTATGTGCTCGGCCCACGGATCAATACGCCGACGACGTTTATATGTACACAGGGATATTTAAATGTGCGCGGCGGATATTTCTATAGCGCAGTAGGCAATCCACGTGTAAACTGCGCGTTGCACGTGCGCAGGAGACATTTACATGCGTCGTATGAAGCATATACCGTACAATGAATAATAATTCTTCTAACATTGTACAAGATGTGTGAATATTTACATTCAATTTGCTGTACAATCTTTTACACATATGTAATTAATTACAAACTGATGAGTATAATGCGTTTATAATGAATTTCAATTATTTCAATGTTAACTCACCATTTGTGTTATTTATCTCACATTCTGAAGAGAATGCTTGTTTTAACCTTCATAAATCGGTAAAAATTATTCATGCTGAAATATTAAGTGATAAAGTGTAAAGTGAAAGAAATCACTTGGCTCGTCTTTTGTACTAATAGTCAAATTTATCAGTTATACAACACTTATTAAATGCAATCTGTTTCAGATTTAGGTCAAAGAAGTCACTCTAGTCGCACCGAATATGAAATTGAGTGTAGAGCAACTACAGTATGTTCTAGAAAGAGTTTTTGTGCATGCAACGTTTCTAAAGTTATATAGTCAGTAATGTGGTCAAGAATTGTTGCTAATATGAGGTGAAAGCATAACTTGAAGGTAAAGACTAGAAGCGGGAGGAAAAAGACAGCAACCAGTGCAGAAAGCCAAACGAAGCCCTTGTGGATGAAAGTCCTGACGGAAGCAGTAGATCCTTTACGGCTCAACGGGGAACTATCCGACAATTGGTTATCCGAATTCTGTGCAAGAACGGGTTGAAGAAATACGCCATCCCATCAATAAAACTTAATCGACAGCGGATTAATTTCACCCGCACATAATTTCTTGCAATTTTCTAAAATCTTTTTAAAGTACAATCGTATGTCACTTCCAGCGTGCATACGTAGATTTGGTTCAAGAGTTATACAATATTAATTAGCCCCGGAAATTTTTTTTTGTTGCAAATTTAACAAATCTTTTCAAAATAACCTCAAATCAATTACTCAGTATACAACCACATATTTGGTTCCAGAAAAATACTAAATTTAGTCGCGGATTGATTTGACCCCGGTAATTTATTTTTTCGAAAATCTCAAATAAAATTTTATAAATAGACACGCCACTTACATAATGTTTAAACATGTTATGTTCAGAAAATACCAAATTTCAACGCAGATTAATTTGAACCCGGCAGTAATATTTTGAACTGGGTGCAAGAGTTTGCCAACAGAGGCGAGTGTGTCTTTCCTCCATGTACAAACCCGTCACAATTAACACACCAAGCCGTAAAAGTGTGACATTGCCTGTGTCAAAGGTAAATATTCATGTTCAGAAAGAACTATCTCAATACGACCTTATACTTCCTCAACAATATTTGCCGATTTTGAAATTTTGAAGTTTTAACTCCCGGTAATTTTATACTGATGTAGCGGAAATGCATTAAACCATTTCACTAATGATGTGCATAATTTTCCAGAGCGACTGCAATTGAATGACATTAGGAGCCACAGAATCCCAAAGTCCACGTTCAACTCGAGATCCAAGTTTTCCGTTTGTTTCTTGGGTACATACAAAAATATTTCCAACATTGGTTCCATGGGCGCTTAATTGTATATTGTAAGGTACACGAATGAGTCGCAAGATTTTTCGGAGATTGCGCATATTTCTGATTTAAGGCGCTGGGCTCAACCTGAACTGGCCTAAAAAAAGCCATGGGTTCTAATTCTCCTAGCATTCAACATTCCTTATTGTTGTAAATTGATGGTTTTTATAACCTTTATACAAAGCGACAGGTTTCAAACTCTTCAAGCACAAAATCACAAATTCGTTTGAGTTTTTCTTTCTTTGTTCAGCCTTCTACATGTTTCTTCCAAGCTTTGAGTTGAAGCAATGAATGACAACGATGAACAACCATTTCGAAGTAATGCCGGAAGGTTCCATTTCGGGTTCTCATTGTGAGTTTTCAAGATACTCTTTTTTGTTGCGCAGGGTATTTACTCACGTCGGTCAATGTCACTATTTCATCTTCATCTGTCCAATTTTTTGAATCATTATAAGTTTTTCTCACTTGTGCACAAACAATATTTGTTAACAATTATTTTTCAAAATTTTAATCAATGTATTAATTAACGTCCTTTAATATTTCTTACTATATCATTTCATCATCTTGTAAAAACAAATACTCATTTAAAATGAGTATTTCCAGAATTCGCCAGATCCAAGAATTCGCCATACTGCTTGTGAGCAACAATACGACTTATTGTGTAGATTTTCTTTCTCGACAGTTAGGGAACTCTTTCTTCAACATATGAATAAAATGAGTGTCGACAGCGATTGGAATTATGTGAGTCAGTGGATCAGTTTTATCATTCATTGGTAGACTAAAATCTATACGCTGAAATAGTAATTGTATTAATTAATATTCCAAAGAAATTATTACTTATTATAGCCATACCTGGGATTCCATGCCTTCTTAACACGAATAAACTTATTAGAAATCAAACTTCAAATTTGTTGAGTTACGATGATTATTAAATAAAAAATAACCCTCTCACTCAAATTTGCGGTCATAATTAAGACGGTCATAGTAATTTTCCTTTTTTACTTTCCAATCTTTTGATATTAAGCCGTACGTAGATAAATTAATTCTAATTTTCTTAAATTATTTATCTTCTGCAATTTAGGCAATGATTAAATAGCGTTAAAAAAAATTTTTTTAAGCATATGATTGGTATAATATTGAAAAAAAATTCAGAAAAGGTATCAATCGAATGCGGTAATTTTCAACCATCTGCCATCATTTAACTTGTGTTGGTAATAATTTTAATTTTGACCAGAAATTTATTACATACCGCCCACTGAGTGTCCCTATGAAACAATGGCATAAAAATTTTAATAATTAGAAATTATAGAAATTAGAAATAATTGAAAATAATATTCCAACACAAATATCCTAATTTCGAATTTTTATGGGATGACTACCCATGATTTTAAGTTCTCTGGGAAGCTCAGATTGCTTACGCAACCATCCCTTACAAGATATACGTTTTTACCTGTACAAATTTATTAAATAGTGAAACGAGAAAGATGCAACTGCGACAAGTGTTGATTTTGCTTCAAACGATTTCATCACCCACCTAACGGTGTCTACCTCTGAAACAATTAATCCAGAGACTTAATAGCAGCTGGTTTGGAAGACGTGGCTATATTTAAAGTATTACTTCAAACTTGTGAGTTGCAGAGTACAGAAAAGCAAACCACGAAAGCTTTTATTTTCATACAAAGTCGTGGTCAATCAGAGATATAAATGAGTAGTGGATCCCAAGGTCAATAATTATGAGTTATAAACTCTCCTGTGGAATAAAGAGAACCATGGTACAGTGTAGAAATACACCGGCCACTCTACTTTTTGATTCATTTTCCACATTTTTAAACTTGAGGTTTCGGAGCGTATTTACTGTATGCCCCTCTATGGATGATTTATCAGGTGCAATGTAAACATTTCAATTGAATTAGTGTGTTGCAAACACATTATAAAATCTGTCTTGTCCGTCCGTCCGTCCGTTCGTCGGTGCTCAAATTCAAAAACTATTTGATGGATCGAAATGCGATTTTCAATAATCATTAGCCCATGCACTAGGAACGGAGAAGTTCGAAGATGAGCCGTATCCGTCAACTCTGACCAATATTTTATTATTTTATTCCCGAAACTCAATTTTTGCCTTATGGGAATTTACATGTTAAATAACAACACGAATATTTAGATAACCAATGGATAGATCGATATCGAGTTTTCACTACAGGATAGCCCATGTCTCAAACCCTACCCCGCGCATCCTAACAACCTAACAACCTAGCGTTACCCTACCCCACATATCAACTCCTATCTGATAGAAGCCTGAAATAAGATCTAATATAATGAAGCATTTCGCAGATTCTAATCTGTGTATCGCATCTTCCATCCTACGAAGAGGATATGCGTTTTTCTTCGTCACAGTGTTCAACTTCCTATAGTCAACACATAGACGATAACCGCCTCCCTTCTTAGGAACTAATACGACAGGAGCCGTCTTAGGCGAGTTCGATTCTTATATAATCCTTACTTCAAGGAGTTCACTAACTTTTACCTTGATTTTTACACACTCTACAAAAGATGCGCGGTAGGGATGAAATCTTATCGGTAGTTGATCCCCTGTTTCATTTTTATGTTTAAACAAATTTGATTTTCCCATTTGGGATTCCTCTGTTACAAAAACATCGGAAAACTCTTCCACAATTTTCAATATTTGAGTCTGCTCAAATACTGTAAAATATTTTCCAAATTTAACGCCTAATTTTTGCTTGAATTCTTTAATGCTAGAGAGCTCAGCGTTTTCCCCAGCCACTGGGTTGTTTTCATTAAGGAGAAAATGACTGTTCCTGCAGGGCACAACTGCGCCGAAGCAATTGTGGTATTTTTCCTCAACATAATTGGACCAACGCCAGTATTTATAACCTCTGTCTCAAAGTCGACTACGACAGCATAGACATATGGTTGGATTACAGTTTTGGAAAACTGTAACTCACGATTTGGACACAAAATCGAAGATCCAGATAAGATATCAGGTATTTTTACCTTCACACTTACCGCCATTTTTCGCGGTATACGTAGTGTTAACCAATGAACACTTGTACACCTTTGGATTTGACTCAGAAAAATAGTCAAGTGACACAGGTCCCTCTCAAAATTGTGAAGACTCCGGATTTAAAGTTGATTTTTAAACTCCACTCCCAATTCCTCACCCTTCTCAGCCTTCTGATTGTCATTTTTCTCAACCATGTTTCTAGTCGTCCAGTCTGTCCTAACAACAAGTGTTCAAGAAGCTTGGGAATCACAGAAACCCTAAACATTTTTGACATCGTTAAGGGGAAATACTAATCCCACATAATCGAAGAGCGTAACTCTCCCAGACGCTCTAGAAACACAGACTGGTTCTACTGTATGTCTTTTATGTATACCTTTTTTAATTCTTAAAAATACAGGTCCAATAACTGAAATATTAGAACCCTCATCAACTCGTATTACAAAAGTACTATTTCCAAAAACAACTTTAGTAGTGATTTTAGGCCCTATACGTCGCTTTCTGAACGTAACAGGCAACCAATTACCTTCAACACACGTGAAGTTGTCTTTTACATGTCTATTTTTATTTAATTCTGTGGCTTTCAACATAAAACAATTATTTATGTTGCCACGTTTGACATTATCTTCGGGGTTTTTGGACGGTCCCCTGGCCCACTCTATTCGTTTTTTGGAATAGTAGGGTTTTGGGTCGTTTCCGCAAAAACTCCATAAACAGCGATCGAACTCCTCTCGACTACACTCGTATTCTCAGCACAGTCTTTTATAAAACGCCCTGTTTGTTTGCATTTAGAACATCTCCCCCGCTCAAAGCGTGGGTTCTGCTGTTTCTAGGAATTACTTGGTACTAACTTTTCAGTGCCAGTTGTTTTTGTTTCTTGGCTTCGATTGCCACGACAAAAACTACCTTCTGCCTTTNGTACTAACTTTTCAGTGCCAGTTGTTTTTGTTTCTTGGCTTCGATTGCCACGACAAAAACTACCTTCTGCCTTTGGTAGAGGTCTCTGATATGTCTTTGGTTTATCCATTTTTCTCAATTTATGAAGAAACTCATTTACATCTTTGGGCTCAGAGCAGTGCATTATATATCGAATTCATAATGTCAATCCTTTAATCAATTTACCTACCTGCTTCTGAGTACTCATTCGGGGATCTATAATCCCAAAATAACCCAATTTCTTAGAGACATATTCTCCACCCAATTTACATTCTACGAATAGAATACGACCGGATGCTTGCTTAGCCTCTTTCCGAACAGACTCTGGTTCGTAAAATTTTTTCAATTCATTTTTGAGCTCAGCCCATTTTGCNTTTCCGAACAGACTCTGGTTCGTAAAATTTTTTCAATTCATTTTTGAGCTCAGCCCATTTTGCTATTTTATTAGAGGCTGTTAGCTCTCGAATAAATTTTATTTGGTTAAATTTCCACCAATCTAGGACTTCTCCTTCGATTATCTGGTGAAAAATCAAAATCAGCAATTCGTTGTCAACAGATGCTGCCGCACAAACTGCGTCACATCCAGCGCAGAACAAATCCACGTCCGAATTTCTATTGAATTTAGGAATCGACCAAAGTATAAACTTATAGTCTATCTTTTCGATAACTTCCACTTCCGCCGTTTTGCGTACTTGAAGTTTTTTTGTTGGTACAAAACTCAACAAATTGAAAAACACAAAACTTTCTAGGCACAAAGCCTTGTAAAGACGAACTTTACTACGCACGAAGCGTTAAAAACACAAAGTTTTTCTAGGCACAAAGCCGGTAAAGACAAACTTTACTACGCACAAAGCGTTCAAAACACAAAGCACAAAGTTTTGAAAAGCACACAGCTTAGCCTGCAAGATTTTGCGAAAACGTTAATGTTTAAATTTAAAAAAACTCGAAAATTGAAACAAAAATTAAGAAATTTCCACCAATTGTTATGGGTCTAGTCTAAATCGACCAACTCACCTTAGTTAAGCTGGACGAAATTCCCAGAATCCATTAACACTAGCCCACAAATCAATTACTAATTGATTTTTGAATAATTTAAAACTAAATAAAATTATCTTCAAATAAAACTTTTAACTTTAGCTTTTTTGAAATTGTGATTTTCCCACAATTTCAACTCAGTAAAATCAGTGCAGTCAAGGCTTTACTTGCCTCTCGAGTATCAGTACTATCAACAAGCTTTAAAGAAAATAAACTAAACCCTATTCAATAAGTTTAACAATTGCGTCAACAATAAAAATNTGAATAATTTAAAACTAAATAAAATTATCTTCAAATAAAACTTTTAACTTTAGCTTTTTTGAAATTGTGATTTTTCCACAATTTCAACTCAGTAAAATCAGTGCAGTCAAGGCTTTACTTGCCTCTCGAGTATCAGTACTCAAACCTATCAACAAGCTTTAAAGAAAATAAACTAAACCCTATTCAATAAGTTTAACAATTGCGTCAACAATAAAAATNCCTATCAACAAGCTTTAAAGAAAATAAACTAAACCCTATTCAATAAGTTTAACAATTGCGTCAACAATAAAAATAATATTTTTATTTAAACAAATAAACTCTAACAATAAAATATTATTTTCAGGCTAGATTCTAAACCCCCACTCATGGGTCAGATTTCCTTCTAGAGTGAAGTCAGCTTACAATGAAAATCTAGACTCCAGGCCCATAGTTTTTATACCTTTGTAGCCTTAGCGTGCCTCGTGCAAAAGAACTATTATTACACTACTGTAATAATAAAACAAATGAAACTTATAAAAATAAACTAAACTAAGCTTACTAATTTCCATAATTAGTAACAAGACTAAATAAAGAAAATAAAGACAAAGGTAAGTCAAATTTACATAAATTATCTCATAATAATTTATAAAAATAATCATACAGTTGACGTCACATAAAAGTATTCTAGAACTGTAACAATATTTTCGATTTCGATTTCCACCGTTGCCAATTTTGATTGTGGGATTGAGTTGGATCATATTAGGTTCCGATTTTGATTGGACTAATTTACATCAAATCTATTATGATTTTAAAAGGAAATTAGTTTTTCGGACTGAAAATACTGCTAGTTTCCTAAGAAAAAGAAATGTTAGGAAGGTAACAGCTCAACTATTGGCAATTCCTGCATCCACTGCATCTGACGAAAGTCTTTTCTTCTACCGGTGCTACTCTAAGTCCATGACGCACAAAGTTAAGTGGATCAACTTTGAGTGACTTAACGTTTATCCATAAGAATCACAATTAAATTAACAAAGCGGAGAATAATTTGCTAAAGCAAATTAACTTAATTTATGGATAAATTGAGCTCAGCGACGCATTGAGATTCACTCGCTGAATAAACTTAAGTTAAAACCTTTCACTCTAACCAAAATTCAAGTTATTCGAACATGAGTCGAAAATCGACGTACCCAAAGTCATCCATGGACACCGATGGTCAAGTCCATTTAAAAATTCTTTGATTTGGGCTGATTTGGGTTGGATATGAAATAGGCTTCTTTGGGATGGGCTTACCCATGGGTTCTGTAATGGGTTTGGTTTGGGTTGGAACTTCAAATGTCCATGGTCCCTCACCTCTAAGCCATGCCGTGGAAAGAAACGTGGTTCCGAAGATAAAAGTTAGAGACCAATTTCTAACTTCATAAAGGAGTACAAATGCTAACCCCCACAAGAAAGTGAATAATTTTATTACATCGTTTATTTACTAAAGTATAGTACTCAGGTGAGGAAAAAATGAAAAGAATCGACTTTTTTTTAATTAGAGCTTGGAAGAAAATTTTGATACTCAGATCAAGGCAAAATCAGAGCAGAAAAGTAAAAAACATTCTTCCAGGGAAGAAAAAAACATTTTCTGCTCAGGAAGAACGACCCCCTTTTTCTACTGAGCAAAAAGTGAGAAAAATAATCTCAAATCAAATTTTGGGGAATTAGAAACACCTTTTAATAGTTTTTCACAAGTTTCAAAAACGAGAATCACTTCTAGTTAAAATCTTTATTATTAATCTTTCAAAATTCAAAATTCAAAAATCAAAAAAAACACTAAATCATCATTCTCTTCCGAATCAGAACTGTTAATTTTCAAAAACTTTTTTAATTAACAATGAACAATGACAATTTATTAATCCGAACGTTCTTTGAAATCAATTTATTTAAAAATTAGTCACGTGAAACTTTTTTTTCTCAGCCTTCTCTGAGTACCCTCTATTTTACGCTTGGCTTAAAGTGGCCAAAAATGACATTTTCAGCTCAACTTTTTTCCTACGTTTCTTCTCATCCTAGCCTGAAAATTTGTCACACATTTTGCTCGGGTTTAATCCCCACCGGAGTACTAAGCTTAAAGAAATTCACTCACTCCTTATATAGTCGAAGAGGAGGAATTATTCAAAGATCTTATAAAGGGTTAGCGACGAAGTTAAAACAATAGAACTAAATAACTCACAGTTCAAAACCTGAATAATTTGTGTTCAGGGAAAAAATTCATTGACTGTTATGTCATGGAGAACGCTGACTCGGCGTATTAAAGAAAAATTTCAGTTGATGAAGAAAATATCAAAACTTTAATGGAAAGCCAAAAATATATCTGCTTGACTGCAGACATCTGGACGTCTAAAGAGAAAGCTCGAAGTTTAATGGTCGAATAACTGCTCATTGGGTAAATATTAAAATTATAATCTTACTAATTGATTGTAAACTTACAATATTTTTTATTATATTCAGATTGATGAAAATCTGGCGAGAAAATGAGTTGCTCTAGCTTGTCAGCATTTCAAAGGCTCACAAAATTGCTGAAACTTTGATTGAAATAATGAACTGCTTCAACATTTCGGAAAAGGTAGTCAAGATAGTAACTGACAATGCTGTAAGTTTTCACAGACCATTCCATAAATTTAGTGTTTTTTGAAATGAATTTGAAGACGATGGCGAAGGTGATATAGAATTCCTAGAATTAAAGGAATTAATGAGACATAAAAATGGTGAAGAGAAGCGAAACTTAATCAAACTACCGGCAAATTCAAGATGTGCAAGTCACACTAAGTCCTCTCTGTATAGTAGACACAATGAAGAGCCAAAGTAAATTGGAAAGATCAGCGTTAGGTAAATGTCAAGGCTTATGGAACTCGGCTTCAAGATCTACAAAATCGGGAGTATCACTATCAAGGAGAAAATCGTATGTTACAAAGCTAGACCGTGTGCAACGAGATGGAACGCGCTGTACGATGCTATTTGCGACTTGCTAAAGAACAAACACAAAGTGACTGAGATTTTTGACTTCTTCAATATCCAAAATTTTAAGGAAGTTGAAGTGTCTTATTTGGAAGAATATGTCCACTGTGTGAAATTTATCACCACCACGAAACATTTCTAGCCGAAATCATAGAGGCCATTTCCCCATCTTTCGAACGTGAGAGTAGTAGTATAGTGTAAACTCAAAATAATAATGTCGACCTTCAGTGAAGTGAAACATATTTAATTTTTTGCAATTTTGTAACACCCGGATTCGGGTATTTGTCAAAATTAATAATTTAGTACTCAATCATAATTTTTTTCATCCAAATTGGTGAATTTTAGTTTCTAACCCGAAGAGTTTTATAATACCCGGATTCGGGTATTCTCCAAAATGAATAATTTTACAAAATTACTGACGTAATTTACTGCCCAATCATAATTTTTCCATCCAAATTGGTGAAGTTTAGTTTCTACTCCGGAAAATTTTATAAATACCCGAATTCGGGTATTTACCTAAGGTATGTTCCAAATTAAATTTTTTTCCAAAATTTCTGTCAAAATGTATCATCCTTTCGTAATTATTTCCATCTCAATTGGTGAACTTTACTTTGTAACCCGGGATTTTGATAATGCCCGGGTTCGGTTATTTCCTAAATTAACAAATTTTTCAAAAATCCTGAAAATTTTGACACCCAATACTCTTTTTAATTTCCGAAAAAAGCAAAAAATAAATTATGTTTCACTTCACTGAAGGTCAATATTATATTATTTTGAGTTTACACTATACTATTACTCTCACTTTCGAAAGAGGGAGAAATGGCCGCTATGATTTCGCCTAGTAATGTTTCGTGATCGCCACTGCGCTTGATCGTGTCGTCAAGGAGAGCAAAACACCTTTGATGGTGAGCTCAATCCAACTCTAGTGGCTAAGAAATTTCTAGATTTTAAAGTCATAAACTGATTATAAATTATGTGGGTCTCTCATTTCTCAGCTACTCGAATGTTTTAAATCGAAAATGGATGAAGAATTTTTCGGCTTTCCTGAATCTGTAATTCCTTAGGTGCAACAGAAAATGCCATCAGAATGGAATGTCACCAGTACCTCGAAGATGTCGTGACTGAAACCCTTAACAAAGTTTAGATGAGCCGTATAAATAAAAATTTCCTTTCTAAATCAAAGTTCGAAGTCGGATTTAAATCAAATAATAAAAATCAATGATTTTATTTTTATCCTTAGGACCAGGGTTAGAACAGCCGGATGAAATTGACCGGATAATCTGGACGATCTGGTTGTCGTCCGGAATCTGGACGATTAAAAATTGCGTCCAGTGAACGATCTGGACGACAAAATTTTCATTAAATTATTGAGTATAGCTTCAATAAATTAGAGTAACTTAAGTTTGTTTTCATAGCACAATGCCTCATTTCACTGTGGCCGAATTACAAAGGCGGCAATGTGATTGCGTTTAAAATGTTTCAAATTGGTGCTCGGGTCTATCGGCCTAACGGATTCCAAAAACTATAACAAAAATTAAATTTTTTTTTAATTATATTTAAAATACTAACAAAAAATTATTTATTATTCCGTTTAGTAAATTATTATTTACGGTCATTATGGTCCATGTCAAACTGTTTCAGAAATACTTTTAAATTATTATTTTCAGAATAGCTAACTATACTGGAAATTACTTCGTCGATATTCACTGGGATAACCTAGTTAAATTTGAATTTATAAGTAAGGAGGTAAAGAAAGGACTAGGAAAATCTATAATAACTTTGGAAAATTGAGACAATTGACCTCTGAGCATGTATTTGTGGCGTTTTAGATAAAAATCGTCCAGNGGAAATTACTTCGTCGATATTCACTGGGATAACCTAGTTAAATTTGAATTTATAAGTAAGGAGGTAAAGAAAGGATTAGGAAAATCTATAATAACTTTGGAAAATTGAGACAATTGACCTCTGAGCATGTATTTGTGGCGTTTTAGATAAAAATCGTCCAGATCGTCCAGACCGGACAGTTAAGCTAGTCAGCCGGACAAATGTTTTCGTACGGCTAAATGGCTAACCGTGCTTAGGACGAACTTGGATCTATATTTCAGCACTATTACTTCATTCAAATTCAGACTACTACCTTCAGTTTCGTTTTAGATAAAGGTTGATACACACTTGTAATCAGACACAGTCGAAATCGAAATTCAACGTTACTAAAAATTTAACTCGCGGAGATCGAAGTAGACACTAGACATCACAAATAGAAATAGAAATCCATTTTGTTCCTTGTTTCCACTCACAAACCACACCTCCCACTCTTTAGTAGTTTTTTCGCTAAAACATGCAAATATCGGCGAAAAATTAAATCAAACACTTATTTGGCACAAAAAATTATAAGCATTGATTTAATTAAGATTGAATTGCCAAAAAAAATTGAGAAAAAATGTTTTTCAATTCAATTTTCACGGTGAATTCCAATTCGAAATAGCATAAGAAAGAAATTGTTTAACTGCTTTAAATGAAGTGCCGAAGTTACTATACTGAGCAAAAGAATTTGCGATTTTGGCCATGGAATTTGTTATTAGTAGGTGAGCGATGTGAAAAACATGCTAAGATGTGTTTGAAAAATTGGAAAAGTCAATTGTGAATTGTGGCAATTCTGTGATGCTCAATAGTCACCAAACCGATACATTGTCTTACGATAACTCAACAATGCCAGCATAACTCAACATATTAGCAATAATACCTCGGACTGTTTAGGAAAAATTTGCAAATTTTGGGAGTGTGCTTACTTTTTGTTTTTAAGATTTACAAAATTTAAAATAAAAATAAAGATGTCGCACAATAAATTCAAACTTTCCGAAATTTATTGAAATAATTTTAAATGCAAACAAATTTTGCATCAGAGGTGACAACACAAATTATAAAAAATATAATTTCGACTTTTTCTTTAACTTCCAAAATTTTTATTACGACAGTATAGTGCAATCGAGACTATTACATTTTCGGATGATACGTCCAAATTGTAAGTCATTACGAGTAAAGTAACTACTGCGAGATTTTTAGGCGAGCTAAATTTGGTTATGATTCTTAACCAAATTTAGCTCGCTTAAAAGTAGGTGAGTCACAGTGAGATTTGCACTCATGAGCCTACCTAGACTCGTAAACTCTCAATACATTTAGCATTACGTGCTCCTGAGTCGGATATGTACGGGTGTTCGGAAAAAAAGATAACTGGAGAAATTATGCTCCACTCAAATTGAATGGAGTTAAAGAAAGTCAGTTATCTTTTTTTCCGAACACACGGTACAACTTACTTAGAGTCGACTCCCTAGCCCTTGCTCTCCAGTTTATGAGTCAGAATTAGTCAAAAGTTTTGTGAGTCGACTCTTGAACCCGAGTCATGCGATACTCCAATTATATAACTGCATTTTGCTTCGTAACCATAGAAAATGTTCAAGCTGGTTCGCAATTTTCCGACGTAGTAAAGCCGTTTATTCAAATTTCCAAATAAAATTCATCCAATTTGTAACATTTTGCAGGTTAAATATTCAAATTAAAACTTAACCATCAAAAGAGTATTTACATATTTCACAAATAAATTCTATATAATATACATGTTTATCTTGAATACGACTTTAATTCAATACGATGGCAATTTTTTTAGTTCAAAATGTTTGAATGTTATGAGTATAAGCTAAAGTTTTGAGTACCGACATTTAATGCAAATTAGTGCATTATTTTCAAAAGATGCAAAAAGGGCAAAAAAAGTTGACGTCTTTAGACGTCATTTGTATTGATTCGTAGAGATCCAGATTATGGGGTAGACAACCGGGAGTCGAAAGTGGAAGTGCATTTGGTTGTCCTTGTTAATCGGCTACAATGAATTAATAACCATGGTACGTATCACTATTAATTAATAAATTTTTGGGTTTTAAATCCCGTTTAAGACTAGCTTGCATATAGAAAGATCGGGGTTTAATGAACTTAGTCTTTGCTTCGTTTCGGAACCGAAATTGGCGAAAATGAGATAGGTCCATCTTGGGGGCAGCAACTCAAATTTATAAGCTTAAACTTTATCGTTATTTCGATTTTCAAACTTAAAATTGGGACGACTGACCATTTTTTTTGCTTGAATGAATCTTCCTTCTTCGCTGGAATGAGTACATGATATTCTTGATTGATTATAGTTTATTTGAATAATTGCTCACATGATTCAATTATTCTTTTCTTTTTCTTAATTCAAATCGCACACTCAATTTCATTCACACTGTCTCACTGTGTATGTAATGAGATACGGAGAGTGAATTGGTCACACTCTAGCAGTTCTCTCACTTCCACACCCTCATGGGGTTAATTTGCTTACTCCAAAATAGTATATCCAGCCATAGACTCCACCAACTACCTGAATTAGCACTAAAAGGCCAATTTATACTCAATCCGACAAGTGATCCGTCACGACAAATCGACCTAACGACTGGAACTTGTCGGGACGGTAGGTAATTTATACTCTTACAACAGCTCTAAAATCTGTCGTTACTCCTTTCCGTTCCGACAAAAAGCTCTTCCGCCAAATATTAAACATGTTTAAAAGGCCAATTTAGACTCTTACGTAAGCGTTCCGACACGTCAAAATGTATCCGACACGAGTAAAACAGAACTGCCTTACAAAAGGCGTTGTGGAGAAAGCATTCTAGATTTGGCGGATGTCAATTTAACCGCTGATGTTTTGGGAGAAAATGAAGCGGGTAAACTGAATTTAAAATACATTCTGAATTTATTAGCATAGNTCAATTTATACTCTACCGACAACAAACCGCTGATGTTTTGGGAGAAAATTTAGCGGGTAAACTGAATTTAAAATACATTTTGAATTTATTAGCATAGATAAGTTTGTCATTGAATTATTGATTCAATTATTATTCAATCATTGATTATTTACTTAAATCTACTAAGATTATAAACTGGAATTAAACTGAATCAGTATCAAATTCAACTTGGAATAGAAGTTTCTCAATTTCAATTTTCGCAGATGAATATTTTTTTTTGTTCAANATCAAATTCAACTTGGAATAGAAGTTTCTCAATTTCAATTTTCGCAGATGAATATTTTTTTTTGTTCAAGGTACGCATTCTAGGGAAAAGCGATAAACAATAGTGCTCATACTCATCTTTGGAACGTTCTTTCTCGTTGAGAACACTTAACAACTGTTATTCGTACTTAGATTTTCCCATCTTCGTCTTTTGACCAGTACCAAATGGTGATGAGTAGAAATGATCCTTTTGTATACAAAAGGATCACTTCTACTCATCACCATTGCGCAGGCGCTTTCGTCATCCTGAAGCTAAGAATTGGTCTCCTTTTTAACAAGAATATTAAAATTTATGAATGAACATTGAGTTGAATATTATGCCTATGTACCGAAATGTCTAGTAATTCAGCTTCTTCAAAAGTCATAGGACTATCACCAGATAAAGGAAAAAAGTCTGGACTAGCTGGACCAGTATCGCTACTTGTGTTCCCAAAGTTGCTCTTGGTCCTAAATTGAAAAAATTAAAGTTATTAAACCACTTGAGTGTGACAAATAATTAGCATTATAAATAGATCAATAATTCGCTAACGACAATTACAAATAAAAAGCCTTGGACCCAAGTAGAGGTATTAATTGTCACACTTGCGACAATTATCACAAGTGTGACAATTATCACAAGTGATAATTGTCACAAGAGTGAGAATTGTCGGTAGTGTGACGATTGTCACTCTTGTCACAATAGTGACAAGTGTCACATGAGTCACAAGAGTGACACT
The DNA here is from genome assembly GCA_002738285.1 of Holacanthella duospinosa. Classification (NCBI taxonomy): domain Eukaryota; kingdom Metazoa; phylum Arthropoda; class Collembola; order Poduromorpha; family Neanuridae; genus Holacanthella; species Holacanthella duospinosa. Next base: position 142,612 of record NIPM01000323.1, on the reverse strand, counting down.
GTCACAGGAGTGACAATTTTCAAAAGAGTGACAGTTGTCCAAGAGTGACAGTTGTCCAAGAGTGATAGATGTCACAAGGGTGACAATTGTCACAACCTAGAATAATTAACTTACTTCCGATGGACTATCTGATTCTTGATGAACATCATTTGCTCAGCAAAAACAAACTTTTTAATAAATACACCGCTTTTCACACCCGCTGATCCGCTTGGTTAATCCAGCTGTCGAAGATATCGAGAAAATTGATCCCTCAAAGTAACCCAGACCGCCTTTACCACAGTCTCTTTATATTTGAAATAAAAACTTAATAAATAATTTTTATCAACAAATAATTTTCAATGAGGTGATGATTACCGCTGGTCCCGAACACCTTCGCTAATTCTTCCCAAATGTTCGTCTTTTTTGAATGATCATGATGATCTTGCTGATTTTTGTTGTAAAGATGAGGATAATTCACTTCAATCAAACTTATCAATTGTTCTTTCTGCTCATTTGTGAAACAAATAGAACCTTCCTCTGACCTAAACTTCCTAAACTGACGTTTTGCTGCTAACTTTTTTACGTTATCCGTTTACAAAATTAGACTCAAATTGTAATAATTTTCTTAATTATTATTTAAGATTTCAAATTTTTAAATCAAAATGATTCGCGCCCTTTGGCAGAGAACTTTGACGGATGACCGATCCGTCAAATATTAAACATGTTTAATATTTGGCGGAAGAGTTTTTTGTCGGAACGGAAAGGAGTAACGACAGATTTTTGAGATGTTGTAAGAGTATAAATTACCTACCGTCCCGACAAGTTCCAGTCGTTAGGTCGATTTGTCGTGACGGATCACTTGTCGGATTGAGTATAAATTGGCCTTAAGACATTGACAAGTTAAGGTTAGTGAAAGTGTTCGGATTACATATATTGAAAAATTTGTGCAATATTTGGCTAGACAAGTTGAATTAATTGACGACGTTGTTGACTACTCCTCGAACGTTAGGAAAACGTGCATAGATATTTAATAATTATTTTTAATTAATTGAGTTTTTTATTTAAAAACTGTCGGTAGTAAATCAAGTTGCGACTTTTCATTGTACCGAGAATAATTTCATCGTGGCAGGTCTGAGTTATTCAATAAAATGTGTCTGTAAATTATACCATTAACTATTTTTTACTAATTTTTGTTGTATTCTATACCTGAGCATGTAATCTTGTACTGCTGAGATAAAACTCAATCGAGAATACTAAATACCTGAATTTAGAAAAATTATTGAATTTAGAAGAGCTGCTAAATCTAGGGGCTCGGCTCAGCCAATATATCTAGGAGTTCAAGTGCATAGATCTAGCAGCAGCTCGTACAGGGTGAACCAACTTAATCCGGGCCGTAGAAAGTCGCTTCCACCAAAAAAATTTAAGACAGCAAATAAAGAGCGCGAAATACAAAAGTTGTAAGGAATGAAGTTAGCGTGTGTTTGAGAAAACATTCCTCTGCAAAAATTAATTTATTTAAACAAAGGCCATTCTGTAATGCTGAAAGATGGGTAGTTGAGAGAATGAGCAACTAGAGGAATGGGGTACGATCCCTTGGCATCTATTCCACCTGACTCAACAGAAAACCTCCTCTCTCTGTCTCTCTGCTTTGCTCCATTGCTTTGCATCGGAACAGATATTTTATAGTGATTACAATAAAATTAACTTCACTTCCATCATTTACTATTCTCTAACGCTTGCCCCAAGCCGTTTTTGGTGAAAGGCGAAGAAAGAAGGCCCGGATTAAGTTGGTTCACCCTGTAGATGTAGCAGCTACACTACTTCTTGTAGTGTAGCTGCTAGAATAATTAATTGTCAGAGCTCCTACAATAATTAATTGATCATATAAATCCGAATGAAATAAAGATTTTTGTTGAAAATTTTTTTTTCAAAATTCTAATTTGGGTTGAGCCATGAGCCATGGCTCTGGTTCATGAGCTAGCTCAACAAATGCCGGGAGCCAGAGCCATGGCTCATGAGCTGGCTCACTGTCAGCCTGAGAAATGAGCCATTGGCTCTGGCTCACACCTAAACCTGAGCCATGCTGAACGCTACCCCAAAGCCATTTGTGAAATTCCGCTTCGGCAAAATTGTCGCTGCCATATCTGGGCAAGTCAGATTTACCATGACTCAGGAGTCATGACTCCTGAGTCAACTCCTAAACTACAGTAAGTCAGTCAGTGACTCGGGAGTCAATGACTCTGACTCAGTGAGATTTGGGAGTCACTTTACACACTAGCGTTAAGTTTCCTTTCCAGAGTATTTACTTATTTATCAGGCGATATGGTAGGATTTCAATAGTTTATTAAAAAGTTTTTAGTCAATTTATTGATTGAACAGGCAGTTTAGCGTGTTTACGTTTCCTCGATTATTAGTTTAATTTCTTCTTTTAACATTATATTTTGCAAAAAAAAATCGAACTGACGAGCACGACCCCTCGTGTTCATTCTGCACCTCAGACTCCTCCGAAAATAGACTTAAATATCCTAATGCCCAAGTATGTAATTCAAGGCCTTCAGTAATTTTACAGCGCCTTGGATACATAAAAATTCGTTGTCTCGGTTTTTTATGTAGATACTTCACGGAGATCATTATAAATGATTGTTTGAATTCCTTTTGTTTCTGTAGTCTTCTTCCAGTTCTCTATTAGAGAATATTCTTCTAATGGAAGATGTGTCAGTGGAGGAAAGTCCTCTCTCCTCGCTCTCTCGTCGCTCAATACTCCTTCCAGAGAATCAACTTTCTCCACTCTTCTCCTGGCTCAAGGAATCTCTCCTTCTTCTCGAGAGAAATGGAAAACTCACTAACATTGATATTTGGCCTACGCTTGTCAAACTTTCATCTGCTGTCACTGAGTCACTGCCGTCAACACCTCACTCATCCACACAGGCAAGCATCCGCACATCAACTTCCCCCAACCGTTCCCCTTCCCAGAGACCATCTACTCTGCTCTCCAATGGCAAATCACCTTTACTTTTACCTCGCAAAGGTTTGTCTATTCATTAGAGGTGTTGCGGATATACGGCGCCTAAAACTCTGCCGGATATACTCCGCCGGATACCGGATTCTTATAGGTATCCGTGCGGATAGTTTTCTAGACAATTCTTAAGAAATCCTAAGAAATGAATCAAAAATTTTATTAGATTTAATATATTGGAGTATACAGTGGAGTTTACTAAAGTAAGGCAGAGAAAGGATAATTTTCTTTCACTTTGCCGTAAAGTAGCATGTGAAGGTGAGAGTAAGTTTTGCTTTCTCTGCCTTACTTTAGTAAATCCCATTGTATATTAAATGTATTAGAGTTTAAAAATTGACCCCTGCACGTTCGCGTGAAATGAGTCAAAACGCATCTTTTTTTAAAACCCAACCCAGTCGATCAAGGACGTGGCAACAAGGGCAAACGTGTATCACTAACGACTAGGCTTTTGCCGAGGGTCATTTTGAATCTTCCGGCATGATTTGAGCTCAAAAGCTTTATACCTAACGATTATACTTTTGCCTAAAACCCCCTCTCATTGAGTTATAATCCTAACAAGTAGACTTTGGTCGACGGTGCTGTCACAATGAAATCACTTGAAGTCATATACAATGTGTAATTCACATGTACAATGTGTACTGTGCATGTAATTGTCAC
>NIPM01000323.1:65547-138127 GCA_002738285.1 Holacanthella duospinosa | reverse complement strand
GGGCAAAAGTCATAGTTCGGGCAAAAGTCATAGTTAGGACAAAAGTCATAGTTAGGGCAAAAGTCATAGTTAGTCATAGTTAGGACAAAAGTCATAGTTAGGACAAAAGTCCTAATGAATTAATTTTTGTAGGCGAGGTTGACAGTTAATTTCTTCTTAATTGTCGCAACATCGTACGCGACAATTGACGCAAATGAGGCCCAGAATGTCGCAGAAGANTCTTAATTGTCGCAACATCGTACGCGACAATTGACGCAAATGAGGCCCAGAATGTCGCAGAAGAATTTCATTGAATAACGTAATGGTTAGAACATTTTGGCAACACAGCAGACAAAAGTCTACTTGTCCGGATGAGAAGTTTGAAATAGGCAGGGCAGACTTTTGTCTATGGTTTAGTATCTCGGATATTCTGTGGGAATATGCGGGGAAATTTCAAATCAGGCCAACAGGTTATGTGACCAGGATATTTTTGTTAGAAGAATTTCAGTAAAATAATTTGAAAAAATTAGCTAGAACCCATACAAAACATACTTATGGGGCCTAATTTTCCCATTTCATACCTATATATTACTTTAGGATTACATGGGGGGCCGGGATTTTACTGTGAAAATTTTTGTATCTCGTTTGGCGGATGCACATTTCTAAAGGGTTCGTGTGGACATTTGTCTAGTTGCCAGTATGTAAACGGAATAAAAATTATGTGAATACGAGCTTAATCATACGTGCGGAATGAAAATATTCTCAAACCTCGCTCGTCAAAATCTCATTATATCTAGTGTAAAATTTGTTTGCAGTACCAATACATGAATGCGGAAATTTTAATGTAGATGAAACTATCTCATTCTTATTTTCCCATTCGTTGGCCATGGTCAGGAGAGTATGTACAGTGTGAGTTTTTTGGTCGTAAACGCAAACACCTGATTTACATTACTCCCACCCATCCCAAATATGGTCATCAGAATTTTGGTTTGGCGTCGTTAGTAAATGTTAAAATCCAAATGAAAACCTTAAAATTATTGCTAACTTGTTGACATTTTGGAGTATGGAATTATCCTCGAGAATGCCCATAGCTAAGTGTGCAAATTGGTAGGGTTCTGTTTTTGTTTTGAGGTTATAGGAAAATTCCGGAAGGATAAATTTTTTTATTTAATCATTGTTTAATGATGGACGGAGGGCATTTTGAACAAATGACACATGAGTAGTTGTCATTCAAATAGGTAAATGAAAAAATGTTTTGCAATGTGAATTTTGAAAATCCAGTTTCTGGTTTGTATTGTTGTTGTAATTTGTTGAGGGAATAAAACAAAAATTTTCTTGATGAAAATTTTTTGAAGGGGGTGCAGGGGGCATAGCTCCAAAGTTGGAAAAATGGGGTCCATTTGCCAAGGTTTTACTTCGGTATTTATGCACCGATTAAGATGAAATTTTGCATGAGCATTCTCAATCGCATTCCCCAGATGGAGTTTTTTTTAGATTTTCAAAATTGTAATTTTTTGAATTTTTCTATCATTTTGAAAAAATTTTTTTGAAAGAAAATCACTTAGATCATGTGTGGTATTAATCGACTCCTTTCGACTCCAGCATTCATGTCGAAAAAATTGTTATTAATTTTGACCAGAAATTCCGAAAATGGAAATACCCGAATTCGGGTTTTTTTGCTTATCTATATTTTATTCGGTTATTTGAAGGCCGATCGGGCTAAGAATTTGTAAATATATAGAGGAGAATGGTCTGCAGGTGGACCTTTTTTTAGATTTTGGAAATTTTGAATTTTTGTAAAAAACTATAATGAAAATACAAATATAAACCGGAAACTGGATTTTCAAAATTCACATTGCAAAACATTTTTTCATTTACCTATTTGAATGACAACTACTCACATTAGTTATCATCATAACATTCATTGTAAGTGTTATTTTGCGGTATTTTAAATTAAATATGCCATACACTAAATAAAACAACGCAAATTCATACGCCCATGCATGATGATTGGGATGGGTGGGGGTAAAGTAAATCAGGTGTGTGCGATTCCGACCAAGAAACTCAATGTATTTATGTACCGACCGTCTTTTATTTTGTAGACAAGCTCTTCTGCACAACAGAAAAATTGAAAAAAGCTGTGACTTTAACTTGTAAAGTCTTGTAAATGCGGAGCAACGTGACGAGTACAGGGCCCGCCAAGTTAATCCGGGCCTTCTTTCTCCGCCTTTCACCAAAAACTGCTTGGGGTAGGCGATACACAATTAGGAAATAATGGAAGTGAAGTTAATTTTATGAATATAAAATGTGTTTAGATTAGATATAGGCTAATGCAAAACAATGAAGCAAATGAGAGAGGCAGAGAGAGGGGTGGGTGGGCAGGTTGCCTGTTGAGTGAGATGGAATAGATGTCAGGGGTAATTCCTCTATTTGGTTTTTACTCTCAAATCATGAATTAGAATTATAGAATGGCGTATCGTCACAAAAATATAGTAGTGGCAGAGAGAGGGGTCGACAGGTTCTCTGTTGAACGAGGTGGAGTAGATGCGAAGGTATCATACCCCACTCTACGACTTTGAATTTTCTCTCTGCTGCTGTAAATTAACTTTTCTAAAGTTATGTTCTTTCGAACACACGCTAACTTCAAACCCTCCAACTTTTGGATTTCGCGCTATTTATTTGCTGTCTAAATTTTTTTTTGGTGAAAGCGACTTTGTACGGCCCGGATTAATTTGGCGGGCCCTGTACTTGAACTGATTAGAGCTAAATGTCAGCAAAAATTGTAGTTCCACTGGCTTGCGCTCAGCTCAAGTGACTCGTCCAATTTATTCCACAAAATGTGCAAAATGGAATAATAATTAAGAAAAATGGATATATTCGATGCAAAAACCGTAGACAAATATGAAATACAATTAAAAAATTTGATACAACAAAAAATATTTTGTAAATTTAATACATTATTATAGTAACAAAAGATTAGATTCAAGCTTGCACAAAAATACTAAATACACATCAAAAGCAAACTTTTCCAACTATTCCAAACTACAAATAAAGATGAATGTGAAAATTTTTTAATATGGTAAAAATGTGTATAACCCGGTATGTACCAGTCGGTTTAAAAAGTTAAATTTTCGGCATTTAATGTGAATTAAAAAAAATATTATGGATCGATTGATCTGTGGCTCCTAATCTTCTTAAATTAAGTAATCTGGAATGTTTTGGAAAAGATTTTATGGTAATTGGTTTAATAATTCTTGAGTTATTACGGATAATGTGTCCGAAAATGGAGAAATATGGCAACTTATTCCAACAATTACCAGTAGTTGAAAAAATGAAATGGAGAAAAATGAGGAAAGATGGCAAAATCCTTTACCTGTGGTGTAAAAAGTGAAATACAAGGTTACCAAATTATTTTGCAAGCAGAGGTGGGCCCATTTTACTTTTAGTCTTAGACAGTTGATACTGCAACAACGCATTTTCAAAATTTATACCACAGGGAGCCCTATCAATACCACTCCCTTATTTCAAAAGTTACACTTCCGGTCAGTCAAAGTCCGCTGTCGAATGGTACAAATCAAGTATTCTATATTTGTACACATTGAATTTTAAAAATATTCCTAACCCAAATTGTTCATTCCTGGTGGTGTGTCAAACATTAAAGTTATACCAACATTCTGCAAAGAGTGTGGAATAGATTTATTTTGAAGTTATTGCCACAGTAGATTGCTTATTTATAGGAAGTTGTGTCAAATTTTACTTTATGTCAATTAAATCATTTATTTTTATTAGGCACAACTTCGGAAAAGTTTATAGTTTTAGTGGAGTCAGTATTTTTTAGATTGGATCTAGTAATCTGTTAATATAGTTTGTTAATTGTGCGAAACTGATTATAGAATACTAAATTTCAGCAAAGCGTATGTTCTTAACTATTTTGTTGTTTAAAGTTTCAAAGTATTTTGTCACCAAATTCGTTTTTAATTTTAGTCAAAATTCTTTCGAAGTTATATCGAATATCACGATTTTCACAAATACTGTCGACACTAATAATTCCTCATTATAAATTGCACATAATTCAAATTAATTGAACTGGTCGCATGAGTCAATTGGAATGAGCAACGGAACCCAGCTGAATTTCGCTCTTTGCTGACCTTTGATAGCAAATCCGACGTGCTCGTCATTCATCTCCTACAGTTGGCTCAGTCGAGAAAAGTCCCGGCCGTTGGCCGGGTAAAATGTTAGCCAAAAAAAGTTCAAAAATAGTTTAGACCGAGAATTTTCTGCCCAAACCTGGGTTTTTCCCAGAGATGGTAAATATCAGTAGCAAAATATAAATTATTCATAGTTATTTTTCTTTGAAATATTCTTCCTTTAATCTATGATTCCTTGTATGGAACAGAAAATTAAAAAACTAGATTTGAGATATTCCTATAAATTTACAAAATTTGGCTAGACAAATTGAATTAATTGATGTTGTTGTTTACTGCTCCTCGCAGTGCATTGATAAGTAATAATATTTACGCATTAATTCCAAAGAATTAAAGAGAGCTTATATGGAACTTTAAACCATTCCGGGCAACGATGGGAGGAAATAAAAATTCTGCGGATAAATACCAATATACACTGTATGCTAACTGCCAATTACATTAATATGTTTATCTGGGAAATGTTTAACATATATGGCAATTTTGTAAGAAATAATAATAAATATCAAGCGAACCACGAGCAACCTCATTTCTAATCCAACGTATAAGTCTGGCTTTACAACGAGGAAACGCCTCTTCCATTCTGGGTACACTCCCCAAAGGAAAACAGCTGGAAGAAATATTCTATCTATAAAGAAATTAGAACTGATAGGGAGTATAGATACAATAATGATCAATAATCGATTTTACAACAAATAATTCCAAAACATTTTACATTTTACCAGAATTTATATAAAAAACTTATAATTATATACATATCAAATATATCGGATAGCTAGCAAAATATCGAATTGATTGATACGTATCATAAATATCCCGAATTCATTATGCCTGATTTTTCCCGACTAAGGAGATATCCCGGCCTGGACGGGATATTTTCCGACTGAGCCCAACTGTCCGAGTATATACGACATAAGTCAAAATATCAGTTCTGCTATATTTTTCGCAGTTGCGTAGGAGAGCTCGTCTACATAATAAAAGACGGTCGGTAGTTAATAATCCAGACCAGACCTCGCAAACGAGGTCTGATTTTTAAAACCCCAGACCTCGCAAACTAGACCTGGCGTATTGATTTCCGCATGTCTGAGCTTAATCAAGCAAGCATGTCGGATATCCGACAGATATCCGACAATCATAAACCGCCGAATGTCCGCTATCCGGAAACCTGCCGAATATTATATCCGCAACATGCCTACTATTCATACCATTTTCTGAAACCTGAGAATTTTAATGAAGTAATTTTTTTTAGCTGAGAGTAGAAAAGAATTAGAGAGGAAGGAAGTCCAGGTGCTCATTTTCCCCATCAATTCTGAAGGATGGGAGTGGGTAGGTATGTTGCCAGAGGCTCAAGTCAGGACATGCAGAAAGAGTGATAAGGGATCAAACGAAGGGGAGTGTTTCCAAGGGATGGACGACGCAGACAGAGAGGAGGAGCGAGCTCTGACTGGAGAGAAAAGAACAAGATTCTCTGTATCACAGGATGATGGGTCCATGGGTAAGCATAGAATAAAGATTAATAAATTTAAAACTTAACGGGCACATTCCAAATGGGCCGTAAGTGGATGTGAAGTTGTAGTGAGCCTTCCGATTACCCCTATCGGTATTCCGGATGAAAATTGTGATCCCACTTTTTAGTGGTGTTGCGGGTAGCCGCAACGAATTTTCTTGCTGTCCCGTTACCTGATACCCGCTAAAAAAAACCCGCTTACCAGCATTTTATAATTTTTACTAAATAATTTTTAAAGCTGTTAAGTTAAAAAAGTGTTATTTGATAACCCTAGTGAGGTATGAAACGAGCCTTCTGATTGGCTTGTTTACTTTTTTTCTTGGTTAAACTTCAACAAGCTCAGGGGCATCTTTTTTCCTTCTTATTTTCTTTTCTTATTTCTTCCCTTCATTTCTCAATCATCGAGCTAGTTTCATTTGTTTTAATTAATTGATTTGTGAACTCTTGTTCAACAATCAATGTCTATGGTCAACAGTAATGAGGTAAGGTCAAGTTTTGTCATCATAAAGTCAAAATCATATTTCAACACCCAATCAGAAAAAATAGATATAAAAATTTAACAACTTAACAAAGGCGTAGGGAATTGCCTCATATTATACAGTGGGAATAGCTGGGGAATGGACAATGACACCCAAGTTCACACACGCCATCCGAACTGAACAGCATATATGGGAACAACATTTTTCATTAGTATCATTAATACTTGAGTAATAATCAGTCATATTGCGATCGCATATTTGGGTGTCTTTCATGATTTTAATATTCTATCCATTTTAGTTCCTAGCCTTACGCGCAAAATAGTTGTGCCCGTCTATGGTCCCTGGGTGGGGTGTGTGAACTTGGGTGTCATTGTCCACTCCCCAGTTATTCCCACTGTATTATGATATGCTATCTTGTTTAAGCTATTTAAACTTAAACAAATTGTTAAAAACTCCATTTTTCAACAAAAACAAAGCGCGGCCATAAATTTTCACCAAACTGTATAAAAATCATGGATCGGCATCAAAAAAACTCTGTTTGGCTTGCATAAAAATCTGATCGGCATCAAAGATTTTATTCTGGTACTATAAAAATTATGGATCGGCATCATAAAAAATGTCTTCGGGTACTATAAAAATCATGGATCGGCATCAAAAATTTTGTTCGGGTACTATAGTAATCAAGGTTGCTATGAGGAATTAATCTAAACTCACGATGATAAGGTTAGACAGTAACTCAATTTTTTTTCAAAATTAAGTTTTTGAGGCTGGTTGCCTGCAGGCAACCGAGATTTCTGTATTACAAGAGTTGCCAATATAATTTAACAAAAAGAAGATACTAATTTTTGGTTTTACCAAAAAAAAAATTTTTTTTTAATATGAATTTCGAAACAAAATCTTTTTTCATTTCACAACTTTGTTATTATTGTTTGTTTAACTTTGTTGCTTGTTATTTCTTCAAAAAATTAAATTTGAAAAAAAAATTCAGTTACTGGCGTAAACCTGCCTTGCCATTACTCTCCAAAGATTCTCAATCGGATTTAAGTTCGGTGAGTAAGGTGGCTAATTCATCAGGGGTTTATTGTTGACCTGGAGAAAGTTCTTAGTTGCTTTTGATATATGCCATCTGGCTCCATCCTGCATAAAAATTCCATTTCCTTGACCCAATTGGTTAAAATATGGGAGGAGATACTCGAAAGAGTTCTGCTTTGGTGAGGCAGAGGCCAGTGGGGACTTTTCAAAGTGGCTGAAAGATGCCCAAATCATGAATGAACCTCCCCCGTATGGCGTTTGGAGAAAATAAGCTCTTCTTAATTCAAAATTCCTTCGCGATTGATGTTAGAAGGCTCACTGTTTTTCCTTCGCCGTGGCATGACCTCAAAATCGGAGAAAGCTTTCCCTGACCCCATCTTGCAAAGCAAAATAAGTTTTAGTTTTGTCGTTGGGGTAACTAACTATGCTGTAATTCGTTACGACTTACCAGATTACTCACAATCACTCAAAGTTGAGCAGTGAACTGCCGAAAAACACTCAGCCTTCGTTGAAAATTATTTTGCCGCTTTCTCTTTGCGCCATTAACTTTTCCTTGCATGTTTCTGGTTTGGGGTGTCTTTACAAAAAATTGTGTACACCAATATTTGTAACAAAAGTAGGAAACAACACTATAAATTTGGAAATATTTGCACATTTCCTTGTACCTCTGTACCAAATTTAGATCAATCGTTCAAAATTATTTTGCGCACTGTATAGTAATCAATCATTGATCAGCGTCATAAAAATGTCTTCGGCTTCTATAAAAATCATGGATAGGCATCAAAAAAATTCTATTCGGCTATCATAAAAATCATGGATCGGCATCAAAAATTTTAGTCAGGTACTATAACAATCATTGATCGGCATCATAAAAATATCTTAGCCTACTACAAAAATCATGGATCAGTATAATAAAATTTCTATTCGGATATTATAAAAATCATGGATCGCCATGAAAATTTTAATTAAATTAAAAAAATATCTAAGAGTACTGTAAGAATCATGAATTGGCATCATAAAAATGCATTTCGGGTATCAGAAAAATCATTAATCGGCATCAAAAAAAAACAGCAGAGCTGTTATTCCTTCGCACATATAACCATATATCAATATATAGAAATAATAAAAAATATATCTTAACCTAGGGAGGGAGTCTTTAGGTTGTTATATGAAAGGGATGAAGAGTTGGCTTCTTCTTGTTTCTGGTGTTGTTGTTTCTTGAGATGAAGGAAACAGCAACACATGAGTTCCCTCGTCGTCGTCCTCATCACCCCGATGAGGACGACGACGAGGGAATTCATGTTCCCTCAACACCCGAACACAACCAAAACAAAATAAATTGATTGTAACAAGGATTACGGGTTCAAAATGGCTCTACTGCTCTATAAAAGCACTGTAGCCTTCCGCCCTCCGCTGAACATAAGAGCCCTCCACTGAACAAAACTTCTCCAGCCCTCCAGATCAACTTTAGCCCTCTACTTTAACAACTTCATATTTCGCATGATGTGTGTCTTTAATTCGATTAAAATGATTAAAATGTAGGATGTCAGTTAAGTTTAAGGAATTTGGTAAATTTTTCGTACCACTGAGCTTCTTCCAGAAGCCTTGACGCATTAGAACTAATTGATTTGTTATGTGAATCGAGAAACCAATAGGAAACAATAAATTTATGAGTTTCGAAATGTTCTATCTACAACAATTTTTTTAATTGGAAACTCATTCCCTACTAGTGCGGTAGATGTCAGGTAAGCTTATTTTTAGTAAAAAGGTTCGAACCGCTTAAAAAAGTTTCGAACCTCGAATCTTTAAATATGCAGTTCAAACTAAAGTTCGAACCTTTATGCTCTACTTAGGGAGTATAGCCTAACCTGTTACAATTCTTTTCTCCTAGCAACCTTGAATAAGACGTTAGAACATACATATTACAAATCCAAATGTACAGTTCTCAATATTTTGTAGGAACAAGTGATAATTTGGAGGGAGTGTCAGAAGCTGCCTCTACACACAGTGTATCCTCGTCTATTGAGTTAGAGGACCAGAATGACAATCTTTCTGACATGATGTCTGCAAACGTGTCAGGTCGAGGAAGTCCAAATGTTTCAGGACGAAACAGTCCTCTGTCTCAGACGGAAGAAGGTTCTTCTCGAAGAGAAACCGAAGATAAGGAGAGAGAGAGAGAAGAGGAGGCAATGGAGGAGGATGAACGAGCCCCTTCTCCCAACCCAAATCCACTCCATCCACCCAATCTCAACAGTCTCAATCTCAACGCAAGAGTGGAGCCTTCTAAACAGGCTCGTTCTGAAATTGATGACAAGTTCTGTAAGTTCGAGATCAAAAAATTGTTTGGAGGTGATGAAACTGTGAGCCTCGTCTCTGATACATGGTCCACTGATGTTCTGGCCAGTGACAGCGAAATGGGTGGAGATGGACGACTCCTCCTACCCTTACCTCCTGACACAGGTTACTTGCTTTGCAAATTATTAGTTTTTAATAGGGATGTGCCGAATATTCGTCTAGGAATAGCTAGAAATTTCACTATTCCTAAACATTCCTATTCCCGAATAATGGTCTCTGTGTTCGGGAATAGTTGCACTTAGGAATCATTGATATGAAATTAAAAAAAAACAAATTTTTTTTTACTTTTGTGAAATATGATTATAAAAGTAACATTATAACAATTTATTGGATTCAGGCAGGAGAGTACCAAAATTGAAACATGAGTTTTAAACTGCTAATCTAATGCTTATTGCTTACCTGAATCCGATTCACTATTTATGTAAGGTACTCAGCTAGCCATTCGGCAGCCGAATCGACCTAGCGGAAAAGAAATTCCGTTTCTGCTCCCCTTTTCGCTCAACTAGTACTCACCTAAAGGTACATTTATAGTCTACGGAAACTGGAACCGTTACGGAAAGCTAGGCTTTCCGTAAAAGTTTCCGTTCAGTGTGGTGCATTTATAGTTCACGGATATAACTCCGTCCCGTTTTCTCTCCACCACGGAACGGAAAAAAAGGCTTACGGAAAAATAGAACTGAGTTCTATTATTCCGTGTGACGATCCGTCAAATCTCATTTTGACAGTAAACATTCATACAAGAGTTTGGCGGGAATACTTCAATTTTAAATTTTACAATAAGGATCTATTTTGATTACTTAATCACGTGACTTTTTTTCGAAATGAGAGTATAAATTAATCCACGTTTTTGAATCCGTTTAATTTCCGTAGACTCCATCCTGAAATCAATCCGTGAAATTTTCCGGCAGCTTTTCCGGGACGGATCGCATTTCCGTAGACTATAAATGTACCTTAACCTAATTTTCTGCTGCGGAATTTCTGCCAGACTCATTCGGCAGCAGAAAAAGACCTTATTTTTCTTCTCCGCTCCAGGAAGGTCGAAGGACCTTCCTGAGCCGAATTCTCGTGCGGAATTTGCTTCTGCGAATGGGCATTTGAGCATTCTCATGACACAATCTCAAACATCCTTGGCTTGAGCAAGGGAACTTTTAAACTTTTATTGTTATTATTTAAATTTAACTCAGCGGAAAAAAAATTAACTGAGTACTACCAAAGCGAAAAGTGGAGCAGAATCACAATTCTTCTCACATTCTTCTCCGCTTTGGGTGGGAAGAAATTCTGCTTGGAAGAAAAATTCTGCCGCAGAATTTATTCCAGAAGAAAAAACAGAGCTGCGTACAGGCCATAACTACCAAAGCGGAAAGTGGAGCAGAATCACAATTCTTCTCCCATTCTTCTCCGCTTTGGGTAAGAAGAAATTGTGCTTGGAAGAAAAATTCTGCCGCAGAATTTATTCCAAAAGAAAAAACAGAGCTGCGTACAGGCCATTAGTCGCGTTTGAACTGATAATTATAAAATTAATTAGAAAATCATTAATTCAAATGTGAATTTGAAACAACAAGGACAATGAGATGGTATGTGAACTACGTTTTTGAATTGATGTCTCTGTCTCATGTGATCATGTCGTGGAGAAAAATTAAAGAAAGAACAAATTTTTAATTATTTAATCGTTTGTGAATTATTCGGGAGTATTCGGGAATAGTTAGTCTTCAGGAAACGAATATTCGTATTCGGGAATATCAAAAAAACGCCATTCGGCACATCCCTAGTTTTTAACATCATGCAGTCTTAAAAATTGTTGGTAAAAATGTTCTATTTTGTTTTGCACAGTGGGTAGCAGTCGTGTTTCCGTAGATGCATGTGGTGGTGGAGAGAGCATGTCAGAGGCGTGGAGTACTGACGTCGCAGCCAATGATATTGAAAGACTCCATGACTTTGACGCAGAGGAAAGTGGTAGTGTGGGTAGGAATGATGAGACAGGGCGATCAGAGCATAGACATAGGACGTCTCTCTCTTCTCATCAACCCATTGACCTCCTTCTCTTCGAAGATATCCAATCATTTCCTCTTGCACTCCCAAATTCTACCACTACATCTTCAGGAAATGGTGCTATGGATCTTGATGCTGAAGGAGAGGAAAAGGAAATTGGGATTGAGAGTTCACAAGCTGTTACTACCGGAGGTTTGAGACCTCCTAATCTTATCAAGACCATCACTTTTGACAAGAGTGCCGAGAGAGGAGATCGTGTCGAGGAAGAAGGAGGAAGGACAAGAAAGTTCTTTCGGAATTTCAAGATCTTCAGAGCCAGAACTGGGAGGAAGACAAGGGGAGGAGAGGATCGGTTCGATTGGACAGAGCGCATGCCCGACAACTCATCTCTCCCTCTTCCGAAAGTCAGGAAGAGTTTCTCAGAAGAAAGGCCCATTCCAACCTCTGCACCAGGTCACTACAACTATTGATACACATTTGTTTGAAGATTAATACTATTTATTTTCTCTTAGGGATGAGTGAGAGTTCTGATGAGATTCTGGCAAAGTATCGAAAAAAACCGAGTCTCACCGACTCTGCCTCTAGTCTCCCACTCTTCACGAGAAAAGGAAGCCTTAATTCTCCTACTCTCCACCGGAAAGAATCCATCAAAGTCAACCAATCCGAACTAGCGACTGAAGCAAGAAAGAAACTTCGATCCGTCCTTGGAAACTGTGACCTCCAACTATTCCAGGTTTTAAAAATAATTTTTTCAGGTTTTAATTTAGTCAAATAATAATTAAAAATTTCAAAATATTGAAGCTAAATTAATTTTTGTTTTGAAAAATTACAAATGTTTCTATTAGGGGAGGAGTTTGGTAAGTGGAGTGTCTGTGGATTTGGCTCTGGTAGAGATTCTTCGTTTGGAAGTAGCTAGTGCCATCTCTCGTGCTGATAACGTGGCTGCTGCTCAGATCCAAGAAGCCATTCGGACGATAGAACAATTGGGAGTGGAGGGTTCAAAGAAGGTCATCCGTCAACTGCGAGACGACTACCGCCGAAGGAGCGATTATGTCTCCTACCTCATACGAGCCAAACAAGGCCTCCTTTCTACTCTCAACTTCATAGGTGTAACCAACGTCTTTTATCTCAAAATCCTTTCAGTTTCTTACATTTGTGATTCTAGAACGAGCACTAGAGCGGACGAGGCATGAGAGTGAAACCTACAGGCACTACCTAGTAACCGAGTGGATACGTCTGAAACTTGAAGAACCAGGTCAAGATTCCCTCCTCCAAGATTTCATTTCAAAATTCCGCGGAAGGAAAACAGTTGATGAGAAAATGGAGGTGCTTGAATCGTTTTTGTCTTCCTGCCTCTCCATCTTTGTCAACAATCTCCGTGAAGTGACAGAGAGGGAAACGAAGAGATTAGAAAAGGCTCTACAACAGCATCTTCTCACACGTGTGTATGCCTACGCCCTACATCCCAATGGCGAAGTCGACGTACATAGGGACATGTGGGTTTATAATTATAAATCGAGAGGAAATCTCATGGGTTCTCTCTTTCTAAACCAAGCATGATTTTTCATCTACTTTCTAGTCATCTAGACTGGAAAATATATGCAATTGTTTCGGATGGGGCGAGGAGATGGGTCGGGTCATTGAACTCTAAGCAAGAATTTTAGTTACAATAATTAAAATGATTAATTATAGCAATATCCAAGTATTATAATATTGTCTCTCCTATTATAATACTTGGGTTGGTGCGATGTATCAGTGTTGGGCTGTGGGGGAAGGTCGGGTTTCGAGCCACGGTGTTGGTATAAATTTTATTAGTTGTAATTAGAGATGTAACGAATAGTGGTATTCGGCCATTGGCCGAATAACGAATATTCGGATTCGGCGCAAGTGCACTAGCCGAATAATACCGTCCATCGAACGCTTTTTTTTATGACGAGCTCAATTAACCACTTAGTCTGAATTAATATCTCCTTAAAAGTTTCAGTTGAGACATTTTATTTTTCAAGAATTTTAATGACAGATAGACAAAGAGCATAAAATGAATTCATTAAGTATAGTTCAGACGACTGAGGTTATGGTGAAGTAAAGTAAGTTCCTCACCATGTTCTGGAGTAAGTTTGTTGCGCTTCACCTCAAACGTTACCTGCTTCTGAAAATAACTTCTCACTAGAAACAGTGCTCCCTGGAACGGACAAATATTTTTTTTTGCCAACGTAGCCAAATTAGGGTAAACTAATTGGTATAGCTTCCACCATGCCAATGCCAATTTTCCGACATTTTAAAAATTATTGTAATCCAGTGGAATTGTAAAAGTACATCTCTGGACTGATCCGACTAAAATTAACCTTTAAATTTCCAGCAGCATCACCCTACATTCATTAATTTTGCATGGAGATGCGTGGGAATAGTCCATAAGGAATTGCATAAGCCATTTTTTTTTATGTCAAACATACGATCTGACATATACCTGACATATATATATCTGATATATATATATGACATGATGTATGTGATCTGACATACACCTAGTCATCTCAGGGTCCAATTATTTCAGAATTTTGAGAACTTTGAATTTCAAGGTGATCTAGCCGAATGGTCAAGTCACAAGCCAAATACTGAATATTCGGATTCGGCTCAACTTTGGCCGAATTTTTCGGCATTCCCGAATATTCATTACACTTTTGTAATCACGGTCCATCTAGCTATGAGTCTTTCCGATATGGAATTAAATTACTGCAGACTTGCAAAGAAAAGGGGAAATGTGAGGGGATATTCGTGTTGCAAAGTAATTTTTGAGATTACGATCAAATTTTGACTAATTAATTTGACTTACTTAAATTTTATTTTTCGGGAAAATTGTATAAACATTAGCATGGGTCTTAGCCAGTGACCCAGGTCATAGATGAATCAATTAAGGACCCATTCCTAATTTCAAATTTGACTTATATGGTGCAAATTTAACCAAAATTAGTTCTAACTAGGTTTTGTATTTCAATCCAAACGGTNATAGATGAATCAATTAAGGACCCATTCCTAATTTCAAATTTGACTTATATGGTGCAAATTTAACCAAAATTAGTTTCTAACTAGGTTTTGTATTTCAATCCAAACGGTAACAGTTTGAATTCGGAGGTTACTAATGACCTAAATAATCGGATCATCTGTTTAAGTTATTTGTTGATCAATTTTGGTTAAATTAATACCTATATAGCTTCAATTTTAAATATCAGAAAAATGGGACAAACTTTTTGCATGGGTGGACACAAGTGATCCAGGTCATAGTAGAATTAGGTTAGTTAAAATTCCAATTTTTATTCAACTAATAAGTATGAAAAATTAGTTTTTAATTTCAGCCAAACGGGCTGAACTTTGCCTTAACTTTTCCCCTTTTAACTTTGCCTTAACTTTTCATTATAGTGACAATTGTCCCAAGACTATAGTGGCAATTGTCCACTTCACATGACAATTCACAAGTGATAATTTTCACACTTGCGACAATTGTCCCAACAGTGATATCTGACAATTGCCCCAATTGTTCCAAATGATAATTCTCACAAAGTACGACATTTGTCCCGAGAGTGATATCTGACAATTGTCCCAAGTGTGACAATTGTCCCAAGTGTGATAATTGTCTGAAGTGTGAAAATTGTCCCAAGTGTGACAATTGTCTCAAGTGTGACAATTGTCCCAAGTGTGACAATTGTCGCAAGTGTGACAAATGTCGTAAGTGTGACAATTGTTGTAAGTGTGACAATTAAATGCGCAGTACACATTGTACATGTGCAGTACACATTGTATATAACGTCAAGTGATTTCTTTGTGACAGCACCGGCGACACAAGTCTACTTGTCAGGATTATAAGTCAATGAGACGGGGTTTTAGGCAAAAGTCGGGTCGTCAGGTAGATAGCCTTTGAGCTCAAATCATGCCGGAAGATTCAAAATAACCCTCGGCAAAAGTCTAGTCATTGGTTCTACACGTGGGGCATTGTTGCCATGTACTTGATCGACTGGGTTAAAGTTCAATGACCCCATCTTGCCCCAACCGAAACAAATGTATATATTTTCTAGTCCAGATGACTAGAAACTAGATGAAAAATCATATTTGGTTTAGAAACAAAGTGACAACCTATGAACCTTTCTCTTTTACTGTACAACCTCTAGCCAACTGAATTATGTTGAAAGCATAAATGGAATTTACAGTAAATTAACTCTTTCAAGACCATTTATTTAGCTAGTGGTCCTACAGGATGCTCCATTTTAAAGTCCCTGAGCCTAAACTTGAGTCTAGACAAAAATGCCTAAGCTAAGAAAATATGCTATTGGAAACGAAAACTGGTGGATTCTTACGTGAAATACATTGAACTCAACACATGTTAATTTGCTTTTGGATATTTCACGACTCGTAAATTCGTTATCTAAGGCACATATATCTAGACTCGAGTTTAAACTCTCATTCACTAAAATATCAAATCTTACTGTACGATAAGACTCAGTTCTTTTGGTGGTTATAGGGTTTTGAGGAATCATATCACCAAACTAGGACTCATCATTACGCCTTCTCACAAGGACCTAAGGATTCCTAAGGCCCATTTGAGCGAATGCCCATGGCCGCCTGCTCAGAGGGAGCTACGCATGCTCTCAGCGTATCGTACTGCTTCAGATAAACTCCGCTGCGTTGTCCAAGCGTCTTCCCTAATCCTGAGTCTCCTTGCTATCTCAGCAGAGAAAACGGTGGCAGCAGATGACTTTGTACCTGTCCTCGTCTTCGTCATGATCAAAGTAAGCATTATCCAATTACAGAGGAAAAACTATGGTTGAGTATCTATACTCAAGGTTTTTTTTTTTCCTATAACCATATTCAAACATGTAAATAACAAGTTGATCTGTAGATAGTGTGCCATACGTAATAATACGCTAACATATAATGCGTATAATACCATATATAATAACATCGTCGAAACTGCAATGGAATTGTGAGACAAAAATGTAGAATAGTCCGTGTATTTCTACCAGAGTTGGCCAAAAAAAAACTTTGTTTTAAACATTAACGGAAGGCGCACGATGACTAATTGAAATTCTTATCGTCTGTTTTTAAAAACTCGTTCGAAACATTACGGTTCGCCTTGACTTAAATTCAATTTCAATCCTGCAGAACAAATCATACTTTTCCTTTAGTTTACATTCATCTTCTGTATCATATACATAAAACTTTATTTCTGTTTGTTTGTCCGCTCTCCTTATATAATATGTATAAAAATAAGTCTGTTGTAGTGTTCAGTTAAATATGTTGTGTGGATAGCAGCGAGGCTCTCTAAGTGGCGGTGCTGGGTTCGATTCCGACGGTTGTGTGTGCTTTTTTGTTTCTCTGAGGTTAAGTATTTTTCATTTACTCTCTTCATTCTATTAACCTTCCGACAAACAAACTCCCATCCCCCCCCCCCCCCCCNNNNCCCCCCCCCACAATTGTCTACGACCCCCTAAAGTCATACATCAAACGTTAGCTCTGTGTGACTGTTAGTTGAATGAAACAAAATCTGGGTCGACATTTTCTGGACTTCAAATTGTGACAACCCCCATTACCTAAAAGGCTTGCGTGGAGTCAGAAAATATAATTTAAAAAATTCCAGAATGAACGGGAGCAAGGTTCTGAAGTTTAAAAAATGGATTTAAAAACCTTCAACTTTTTCATTTATTGACCGATACCTATGAAATTTTGTATGAGCATACCTNTTTTCATTTATTGACCGATACCTATGAAATTTTGTATGAGCATACCTAATCGCATTCCCCATGTGCAATATTTTTTAGTTTTTCAAAATTTTGATTTTTTGAATTTTTATTCAATTTTGACAAGAGGGATTTTTCAAAAAAAAAATTTTTTTTTGATCATGTTAAATATTGTTCGACTCCTACTCTTGGAACAAAAATAAAAATATTAAAAAAAAAATTTTTTCAGAAATTAATATTTATATGCTTTATCATCACGTTAGTCTGAGATTTTTTGCATCCTCTGCGCCATTTGCTCTGTGATAGACCAATTGAGCGAAAAATTTGTGTTTGAATATTTAAAACTAATACCAAGTGCCATTTTTTTTTAGTTTTTAAAATTTTGCCTTTTTGTATTTTTTTAAAATTAAAAAAAAATTCTTTTTGACACATGAACACTTGGACCATGTAGGGTCTTATTCGACACTTAATGCTTTTTATAAGTAATAACTGAACGCTACGAATAACATTTTGATGAACTATTTTTATAATAAAAAAATTGTTGTTTTCTTCTAACGATACTTTGGTAAATGGTAGTTTTATATGGTAAAAAAATTTTTTTTGAAAATTTATTGAAAATCGAAAACGTAAAATATCGAAAAACTATGAAATGAACTATGAAACTAAGAAACAATATGACACCTTGGTATTAATTTTAAGTTAAAATTACAAAATCACAAAAAAGAAACAAAAATTTGTTTTTGAATAGTTAAAATTTTTAACTATTCAAAAACAAATTTTTGTCTCAATTGGTCCATCATAGAGCGAATGGCACAGAGTAATGCGAAGAATCTCAGACCAACATGATGACAAAGCATAACAAAATTATTATTTTTTTTGAATTTAAAAAAAAAAATTTTATTTTAGCTCTAAAAATAGTTTGATGCGTTCAGTGCTGCTCTCAAGAGTAGTAGGAGTTGAGCAATACCCAACACTATCAAAATGTTTGTTTTTTAAATACACTTTTTTTTAATTTAATAAAAATTGAAATAAATAAAATTGTTGAAAAACTAAACAATATGGCACCTTGCAGGGGTGAAATTTCTTGCCGAAGCTGCGAAGCAGCTTCGGAGAAAATATTCGCCAAAAAATTTGTTAAAATAAAATTTTTTGAAAAAAAAATTCCTCCCAAAAACATTTTTCCCAAATATTTTCCTCCAAATAAATTATTTTTTCTAAATATTTTTCTCCCAAAAAAATTTTTTTCCTGAATATTTTCCTCTCAAAATTTTTTCTTGAAATTTTTTCCTGCAAAAATTTTTGTATTAATTGTTCTACAGTCAATTCAGAAACAAATGCAGTACTTTTTTTTTGAGATGTGTGATGGTTAGAGATTGGAAATCCCGAAAAGGAAAACGGGAAATTTCGGGAATTTCGGGAAATGGTTTCCCGAGGTAACCACGAGAATTCCCGTTCGAGATATCAATAAATAAATTTAAAAATAAAGTTAGACTAAACAAGGTATATAAATAATTGTTTTTAAAATAACTATTTTGAAATAAATATAGATAGGTGTGATAATTGTGAAAAGTTAAAAAAAATAACTAGAAGTAGTAAAAAGTAATAACTGATTTACCAATAAGAAATTATTAATTTCTCAAGTTTTTAATTAATTAATCGTATTTCACAACAACCACAAAACCATCAAATGTGTGGCAATTGTGAAATTTTAAATCCCAATGCTTTGGGCATGAGCTCAACCACTTGGATTTTATACTCAATAATCTCAAGAATGCAATCGACGAAACAGATGGGAAGAGATATGACTCGAAAATAATTCAACTATTAACTTCTGAAGCCTCCCATAAATAGCCAGAAAAGTGAATCTTGTTCTAATTTTCATTATCAACGTCAGTCTGATGTTCTCTATCATCTTATGAATAGTGTAAGTTGGAATGACCGTAAATTAATTTTATCTAAGTTTTCACAATTACCAAACTTGTTTTTAATTGTGGAAAGTAATTTATCGAATGCAAAAAAATCCCTCCAGGCGTTCAATCAGAAACATTAACTGAATAAAAACCATACATTCCTAGAGATTCGTATTTTAAAATAGTATTATGGAAAATTTTTTTAGGAAAACTCTTTAATCCCTTGTATATTTTGAGATAACTCGGAAAAGTGAAAAAATTCACAATTAGCTAAGGTTTCCTTACTTACTTTTGACATGCGCAAAACGATGCGAAATGTCATGCACAAATTATGGAAAATGACACGCGCGACCTTATTTTGTTTTACTTTCACAGTGAAAGTAAGAGAAAATTCAAAAATTCATAATTAAAGAATATGAATAATTATTAATTTCTGCATAGTTACCTTTGTTTTTTTTCTTGTTTCGGGAAACCCGGGAATCTCCCGAAATTCGGGAATTTCTCGTTTCCCGTTACTAGTGTAATTTTCCCGGAAGTTGCAATCACTATTGATGGTGTGCAAAGAATCACTCTCCACTAAGACGCATAAAAGGGCATGTGAATATTAATTTAAGAGAAATGTGGAATGAAAAAAAATTAAGAGCTAACCTACTAGCCTCAAAATGGCCCCAAGAGTGGCTGTGCCAACTGACTTTGATCCGATTCCAGATTCTCGCCTCTTTGGAGGGTATGCGACTGGAAAACCATCCGGTCGTGCTCATAAGTGCATCACGGGAGGGCTGCGGGATCCCACGGGAGGGCTGCGGGAACCCACGGGAGGGCTGCGGCAACCCACGCGAGGGTGGTGGAAACCTACTGGGAACACACTGGAAAGCTGAGGGAAGACATGGGAGGGGGGCACGGAATTTATGTGTTTGTTCAAAACATTCCCCTCTATCCAATGACCATCTTCATTGACCTCAAGAGGTCATCAATTTGGCTTAATAAATCAAAAACTTAAAACTCCATGCCAACGTGGGTAATAGTTTTTAGTATACCTTAGAGGCTGCGCGACTGGAAAAACGTCCGGTCATCTATTCTGATCTGCGATGTTGCCGCTTTGCAAACAAATACAAAATCTGCGCGAAAATAAACTGGTTCACGCAGCCGTCCTGTAGGTTCTCCCAGCCCTACCGAGGGTTCCTTCAGCTCTCCCGTGGGTTTTCACAGCCTTCCCGTGGGTTGCCACAGCCTCCCCCCCCCCCTGTGGGTCCCCACAGCCCTCCTGTGTCTTCCCTTAGCCCTTCCGTGAGTTTCCGTAGCCCAACACGTGGGTTCCAGCAAGTCTCCAGTGGGTTTCCGCAGCCCTTCTGTGGGTTTCCGCAACCCTCTCATGGGATCGCGCAGCCCTCTCGTAATGCATTTTGGCATCACTTATGAGCACGACCGGATGTTTTTCCAGTCCCGCACACTCCAAAGGGGCGAAAATCTGGAACCGGATCAAAATCCGTTGGCACAGGCACGCTTTGGACCATTGGAGGCTAGTATATTAACTCTTAATATTTTTTGTTAGTTAACTCAATTTTTTTTCATTCCACATTTCTGTGAAATTAATACTCACATGCCCATATATGCGTCTTAGTGGAGAGTGATTCTGTGCACACCATCAAACAACTCAAAAAAAAGTACTGCATTCGTTTCTGAATTGACTTTACAGTGGTTTTAGTTTAATGTCACTACCTCTTCCTGTCACACTTCGCTTATGGTCAACCTGTTGGCTTTCCCCCGGCTAAACTCCATGCTCTCATGTACTAAATACTCTGCCTATTGTCATTCGCCGCCTATTGTCGTCACATTTGAAGAGAATGCATGGCACATAATCGCACTTTAGTGGAAACTTTCGGTTTTCAGGACCAGAATATACTCATGTTTGTTTAAATGTTGTGGGCAATCAGAGACCCATCGGGGTACTGTTTCAATAATCCATTTGTTGTATTCTACTATGCGATACTCGATCGTGAAAGGTTATTTTTTAAAGACTCACCCGCAGTCGCCGGTTTATGCGAACCGCGAGTATGCCAACCTTAGTAAGGTCACATGGTTAGGATTGACAAGTTTAAAGTTTAAAATAATAAGCAACATTGGAAGTGAAGAACTTTGCAGACAAGTAACGATCGTTTGGAAGCCTCTGACAAGATAATATCTCAAAACCATTTCTGTGGCATATTGCAAAAAAGCTTGCTGATTATTTTAAGAAGTAATTTGCTTCGTGGGAGTTCTGTATCGTCCAGGTGTGTAGATATGAGGAGACTCGTAATATCACAGTAGCCAAGCGAGGCTCTAATATACAGGGTCAATAAGTATGGGTTATAAACTCTCCTTTGAAATAAGGAGTACCATGGTCCAGTGTGGAAATACACTGGCTACTCTACTTTTTGGCTCATTTCCCACAGCTTTTAGAGTATTCCAAATTCAGGTAATAACTTCAAAAGCTGTAAAATAAATCGAAAAAGATATGGTATTATAAAATGCGCCTCTAACACCAGGAACTTCGGTTTATGTCACCTAATTTTTGTGTTATCAGTCAGTTGACATTATCGGCTATGGTCAACTCCGCATACTGTCAAACGATTTTTTGTCTCCCTCGGAGGTAACATTAAGCTAAAGCCACTGTATTAGTAAAACTTATGTATTTTAAAATATAACCTACAACATTTATTTCAGTTAGAAAAATTTGGGAGGAAATTTTTGCTCAGATTTTGCTTCGGAGGAAAATTTGGGATTTATGAAAGAAATTCCACCCCTGGCACCTTGGAATTAGTTTAAACAATTCAAATACAACTTTTTGGCTCAATTGTTCTATCACAGAGTAAATTGCACAGAGTAATGCGAAGAATCTCAGACTAACGTCATAAAAAAGCAAAAAATTATATTTTTGAAAAAAGAAATATTATTTTCATTTTTATTTTTGCTTAAACACATTTTACATCCAGCAGAATTGCCACTTTTTGTCCGGCGGGTCAAAATCCCCAAAAAATCGACTTGGAAGTTGAGAATCGGGTTCGAGAGTTTTCCAGAGGGAGATTTTCAGCGCGAAACACCGTGCGTAAGTTGGAAAAGTTAGGGACGTCCATTCCAAAGTCCACAGTGTCCAACATACTCAGTTCAATGGGAAACCGGCGAAATCACAAGCAAGTTGGACTTACTTTCTCAAAAATTCAGCATAAACAACACGTCCGTAAAATTCGATCAAAACATCTGATTCGTATAATTGACATTCTAACTGATAGAGAAAATCTACCGAGCCAGAATCAAATTGCAAAAAAATTGGACGTCTCACAGTACACTGTCTGGAAGACCATCCATGAAGATTTGAATAAAAAAATTAAAAGGAAGTCCCTAGTACATGCGCTGAAGCAATCCCACATCGAAAATCGGAAGAGAAACTGCCGAAAGCTATACGAGGGTCATCTGGCGTGTCAAATGTCCGAATATGCAGTAACAATCGACGAAGCACTCTTCTTTCTTCAAGACTCCGAAGGTATCAGACGGATTGACTACATCAGTTCATCGAAACAAGACCCCGAATATTATTTAGAGTTCTACCGAAACTTCAGCCTGCCGAAGTCTTGCCTTCAGCCTTTGGCCGAAGGTGTTGATGTGTGGTCTTAATCGAAAGGTCTAGTCTTTATGCAAAAAAAAATACTCTTAGAATTTGACATAAGTATTATATTTCGTTTCACTTGCCTTCCAGAAGTGAAATAGATAGTAAAATTTTAAAAGCCACGAAAATTTGTAACTTTCCAAATGAGCTGTGTTTCCTTCATCCTCTTCAATTCGTAACCAAAGATGCCATTTCATCCCAAAGAGCAGTAAACGACACGTTAGTAATTTGCAGAAAAGTTGTGGGACATTTTAATCACTCACCGTTAGCAACTTCAAAGCTCGAAGAAATTCAATCTCGGCTTGGTCTTAATGCTAAAAAATTGGTACAAAATGTTTCAACCCGTTGGAATTCATTTTATTATCTCCTGGAATCAATTTTAAAACAAAAAGAAGCTCTCTTGCTTTATTCGGAGGAATCTGATCTTCAAAAACTAACTACTAAACAATGGTCCCTTGTGAGCTCAACACTCTCACTTTTGAAACCTTTTGAGGAGATTTCTAAAATAATCAGTAACTCAAAACCTACTATTTCCGAAGTGATCCCAGTCATCCCAGCCGTTGCGACCGTTAATCGTTACCTAGAAAAGAATAATACTCTACACCAAGGAGTCGGAACGATGGAAGCTACACTTCTTCAGAGTATGAAAACCAGATTTGATCACATTTTTGATAATCTGGATTTCACGATGGCCACATTTCTCGACTTAATTTTTTCCCTACGGATAAAAAAGAAGGAATCAAATCATATTTGGTGGAGGAAATTAAAAACTGATTGGAAAAAGTTCAAAATCCAAACGACAATGAAACTCAAGGTCAATCGAATATCGCGACAGATACCGAAGTTGATATTTCTCAACTGACTCATAGTTAATTTTGGAACTGCTTCTCGGAGTTGAGTGGAGGCAATTCTCAACCTGTTGACTTATCAACTGAATTGAACGCTAAAACCGAAAGTGAAATCAATACCTAGTTGGCTACCCAACCAATGCTTCTCTCTCGGAAAGAACATACTTTAGTTTGGTGGAAATTACACTTTCCAATTTATCCTCTTTTGACTCGTATAATGAAAACATTCTTATCCTCTCTTGCAAGTACTATTTCAAGTGAACGATTATTTTCAGAGACTGGGAATATTTATAAAACGAAAAGAAATCGACTTTCCCCTCAGCACGGTGAGGAATTTACTTTTCTTCACCACAATATTTTTCGTCTCAAGTTTAAATATTGTGACAATGTGGGTACTCTGTCTTGTCTTCTGACAGGACAACTGACCAATAGAGACAAAGTACACCACAGAGTCCTTTCAACAATAATTCTAGAGCCACCAAACCCCAAAATTCCAAACCCTGACTTACAGATGACAGTCGACGGACGACAGATGACAGACAACAAACGACAGACGACAAACGACAGACAACAAACGAAATACTTATAAAAAAACTTAACTTTAATAATAACAAAAAAGCTCACTGGACAAGCTAATGATCCCTTGAGTTGAGACAAATTGTGACTGACAACCTCCTCATACAATTCTCATCTCTTTTGATGGGAATTTTATGAGGAGACTGACCAATCAGAATCCTCCCTTCTTCATCCTCATCCTCTTTCTCTAATTACACAGATGTAAATTCAATTTTTAAGGAAAAGTCTGCGAGCACTAAGCTCGGAGCAAAAAAACTAACAAATAATGTTTAATAATTTTTATTAAATTATTATGACGCCTGCTGCCACCGTCTCAATATTAAGAATCGGATTTTTTTATCGATCTAAAATCCAAGCCCTAAGTAGGCTTGCTCAAGATTTACGTTAGAATAAAATTTATACTGTAAATGAACTCATTTTTAACTTTTAAAATTCTTATTGAAAATCGGGTAAACATATATCAGAATTTTAATGCAGAATTCAATTCCTATCAGAATTACCTTTCGATTGATACCTCACATCAAAACTTTCGGCCGAACCTTTGGCGCATGTGCAAGTGCCGAAGCCGGAGCTTCGGTCTTCTGCTAGTGGGCGAAGGGTACCCTTCGGTGGAACTCTAATATTGTCACAAGAAAGAAAAGTTTGGTGACAGATTCATGGTTGTTGGTGTTATGACTGGTCGGGGGACTGCCTTTGATCAAAGTTCCAAAAAAAGTCAAGGTAAACTCTGACTACTATATTGAACATGTTTTGAAACCTTTACTTGAAGAATCTGTGGCTTTATTGTACTCTGGCCATTTGGACAAAGTGTTTGTACATCACGACATAGCTTCATCGCATACTTCTAAATTTTCTTACGCAGTAGAATTGAAGACGAGACTTGGAATGACCATCATTCCGAAATCAGAAATACCTGTAAAAACACCTGACACTAGTTCCATGAACTTTTTCGGTTTCGGATTCCTCAAACGGAGGCTTCATTTGCGAAGAGCAAGAATCATGGCTAGAGTTTGGAAAATACTACAACAGGAATGGAATGTTTCCCAGGAAATGGTTCAAAATGTTTACGATTCATGGAAACGGCGCTTATTGTTAGTTAAAGAATCGCATGGACAACACATTGAGCACACAAAAAAAATCCACCGACGAAAATTGTTCATTTAGAATTTTTTTTTGTCTGGCCAAATAAAACAAAAATAACCCTCTGAAATTTATCAGTTTTTATTTGAAATTAAAATGTCGGCAGTTCCGCAGGTTAATTATTTTGATTTTCCATTTTTATCTTTTTCTTGCGTTGGTGCGATTTCGTTGCCTATCTCTGTACTTGCTACAAACGCAGTGGATGGTTACAGTATCTCGGATTAAATAGCTGTGAATACTGACCGCGCAAAAAAATTCAAATTTTAACCAATTCTAGACATTTGCACGAAGATTTTATTTAGGATAACAATATTTTTTCATATTGCTTAATCATTGATATTATATGTTACTACTGCCTATGAATGGGGCTAGGTTTGGTAAATAATGAACTTTTTTTTTACTCTTTTGGTAATAATAAATTTCTCTCCAATATTATATTTATTTGTTCTTTATATGCCAAGAACAAAACCCTTTATATAAACTCCTCTCGTTATAATATAAATCCATCTTATCAAAAATCAATCCCTTAAAAAAGTATAATTTTGTTAAGGTACTTTGTTTCTTTGATAGTCCCATTTTGGTTTCTTTGTTTTTTAGTGATTTTTTTTAGTACAGTGTGGCACCTTGATTATTTAAGTTTCTGACAATTTGTCTGTAACAAGATTAAAAAAAAAAGTGCTGATGCAAGTGAAGGCTGCTAATTTGTTAATTTAGATTATGAAAATGCAATTCTGCATGGTTAAAATTTTTTTAATTTTGGGCAGTGAAATTAAATTTATAGAACATTTCCTCTCAAAAAGTCACATTATCTACCCCTAGAATCATTATTTATTACCAAAGAAGCAAAAAAGTTCATTATTTACCAAACCTAGCCTCATTCATAGGCATTAGTAAGTAACATACAATATTAATAAGGATTATGAAAGAATATTCTGTTAACTTAAATATAATTTTCGTGCAAATGTCTAGTATTTGGTTAAAACTTGAATTTTTTTGCGCGGTCAGTATTCACAGCTATTTAATCCGAGAATACATTCTGTGGTCAAAAACTTTTTTCAAAAATTTTTTTCGGATGTTTCCATTTCTCTCCGAATCATCATATTTCAAGACGTTTGAGGTTCTTAGGGTAATAGTGTTAGGCTGTTATTAGTCAAGTTAACAACTTAATAATATTATCTAACAACCTCAAACGTCTTGAAATATCATGATTCGTAGAGAAATGGAAACGTCCGACAAAAAAAAAATTTTTTTTTACTTATAAAATGCGGTAAGCGGGTTGTTCTAGCGGGTAGCAGTAACGGAAACTCAAGCAAATTCGTTGAGTTGACAAAAAACACCACTTGTACGGAGTGTGTCGAACAAGTGTAAGACATTGAATATATGTTCGCATTAAATCATTTGTAACTATAAAACGTACCGGGAAACTTCCAAAATGGAAAAATAAATTTCTAAACTAAAAAAAGCAGTTTTGATAGTTAGGATCTGTTTATAAACTATGGGAATAGAATTGTTTGCTTACTCATCAATTCTTAGTACAGGTGTCTGCTAAAAACTTTGATGTAAAAAAAAATCAGTGTTGAAAAAATATTTTGAAATAGTCACACAAATTGTTAAAATTAAATATGGTAACAAGTTATATTGAAAAATAACTAATATTGATTGAATACTTCCGTGTGAATGAGGTGCTTACGAATCGAAGTTTAAACCGCTTAATACATATCGGGTTTGATTTTTTCCTGTGATCAAGCACGCTCGTCTTTACTCACTGTTTCTGGAAGTTTTGACGATCGTCATTATACTGTCCCCTCCAATAATTCGTCAGCCCAAACCGAGTCGATAGACGAACTGGTTGTTTATATGTATTTAATCGATTTCTAATTAGCATTGGTTTTTATGTTCTAGTCAAATCCTCCTGGACTCTTATCTACGATTCAATATGTGAACAGCTTCTATGGTGGAAAAATGAGTGGAGAGGAGGAGTACTGGTGGACACAATTCTGTTCAGCAGTCGAATTCATCAAGACAATGGACTACAACGAGTGAACAATCCAAGAAGGCATCCACCATCGACCCCTCCACTTTGTCAAATCCTCTCTTAAATATCCAACGCCAAACCTTGACTATAACAAAGTTGTATGTCCATGATATACGTACTGTCCCCTCCAGTCATTCGTACAACAGAATGCAGTCGATAACCGTCTAAATTGTTTACATGTTTTCAATCAATTTCTTTATGGATACAATGAATTGACTTTGCGGCAAGAGTGGTTAATTTACAGCATTTAATGTCCATCTGACTGCAAATTGTCACGGGCCTAACTCTAATTCTATCGAATACACTAGCTTCTTAGACGTTTTCTAAAAACAAAAACCACACCGTTGAGCCCAGTCATGTGCTAATAGATATGGTGCCTATGGTGTGACCCCGGTTGAAATTTGGGCTGATTTATGCCCGGTAAAATTCTTGACCTACTGAGAAAATTTTTTTATTTGTTCACTTTAAGGCATGCCATGTGATATGAAAACTGGAGTTGTCAAATTATGGTACATGTTTCGCCAATCATATGGTTTGTTCCCACTAATTTAAACCTTTAATTTATATCTACTTAAAAGTAAAAAAATTTTCTGTAAATTTAAGTGGTAGATAAGATCAAAAAATAACACTTTCTGTGGCCAAGTTTACCCCGGTAAAAATCGGCCCAATTCGGGAATCCGTACCCCGGTTTGATTTTGGGCATTAGCACATCTCTGGTTGAGCCACATCCTCTTAGGGTGTGTTAGCTAAGTGCGTTTTTACAATTGGCTTAGGACTTACAAGTTAAAAACACGGTAAATAATTTAGATGGTTATCGACTGAATTCTGTCGTAAGAATGAGAGAAGGGAACAGTAGAGGCTTCCTCTCAAGTTTTCCCCGCTCCCCATACCGATCGATCGATTGAAGCTGAATACGATTTACTCAACCTTTGCTTCTCTAGCAGATTCGAAACAAGAGACAAAGGACTTCCCATATAATTAGAAGAAAGGAAAGTAAACAATCTTATTTGTTATTGACATTAATGTTGACCCATGTGTGTGGGGAGTCTGAATATTTCTGGAATAGGCGACAAACTTCTGTTACTGGTTTTTCTCCTAATTCTATTGCGTTTATGTCACACCGAGAGCCAAAGGGATGATTCTTGGGAGAGTGGATCCAAGTAGAAGGGTCAGGGGGTGGATGGGAAGTGATAACGGCGACTTCCCTCCGAATCACTTTGCAAAAATCATCCAAGGGCTAAAAATAGAAAATTGATGTCCATTAGTAAGAATACTGGATCCTTCGTATTTCTTCTTACCAGGTCGTTGTCATCGTATCCAAAGGGATTCTCAATTTCCCAGCCGATGGACAGAATCCCCAGGAGACAGAATGAGCCGAGTGCAACAATAAGAATAGACCACCAATGGAGGTTTTGTACCAATTGGTATGGTAGAGACAGCATGTAGAGCCAGACACAGTGGTGAAGGTGCTAAGAAAAAAAAACTCCAAGGAAGAGTCTGCGCAGTTGAGATTCTGCTGGCTGTAATTGTAAATGTTGACTCACGACAGAATATGCTAACGGGATTGGTGTCCGGAGAATCCTTTCAAAACTTGTTAAACAATCCACCATCGTGTTGAGTGCTGGAAAACAAGAGAGTCTAATTCAAACCGAAATAGAAACCCAGGGACAGAAATCTCGTTTACGGAGAATGTCCAATTCAGAAGTTAAGGTTGCGTACAGTTGGACATTGAGGATACGATGAATCCCTCTGCGAGTTTGTTGTCTTGAATATAAGAGATATAAGCCAGAAGGTAGTGTGATAGTTCGATTGGAATCTGTAGAAATATCAAAGTAGTACCATTAATTTATTTCTCATTAATCATAAACAAGGCCCACCAAATGCATAATATACATCATTGGAATCAAACCTGATTCAACATAAAAATATTTATGACTTTTTCCTAAAAAATAAACCCAATCGCTAGAATTTCTGTTTACATTCAGTCAGGGACAGTCATGTCTAATTCACAACCCCATATAAAATGTAAGATTATATACTATTATGTGTTAGTGTTGCTTATGACTCCCATTTGGCCCGGAGTCAGAGTCAGCGACTCCGACTCCAAAAATCTTGAGAGTTGACTCCGACTCCCAAAAATTTGAGAGTCGAGTCCGGATTCGCGACTCCGACTCAGGAGTCAAACAATTTGAGTTGTATCATAGAACCAACAATAGATTATAGTGCGTGTGCGTAAAATTACTCGGACTCACTAAAAAAAATTCCGCGTTTTACCGCTCACACCTGACCGAGAATATAAGATTACCAAGCCAATTTTCTCGGTCAGGTGTGAGCGGTAAGCCGCAGTATTTTTTAGTGAGTCCGAGAAATTTTACGCACACGGACTGTAATCTATTGTTGGTTCTAATAGTTTACTTTTAATTTCGATTTTACACAAAATATTTATCCAATTGAAACCAAAGCGCGGCGGTTTGGGCTCCCGGCTCTTGCTCACTCGGGCTCTTTTGCGAATAGCAGAACACCGCTGGGATGTAGCGGTGAGGAGTATTGGGAGCACCCCTTAATTGGAGTAAAACGCATGATTTTCGAAAAAGTGCCCGCGCAAAGACTATGGAAAATTTTTGAAAACAGTCCGAGCTCGAGCAGAGCCCAAGACAAAATTTCAAAAGAGCCTGAGCAGGGTTCAAGCGAGAATTTTAAAAAGAGCATTGACCTTAGGAAAATACTCAAATGCAGTGTATATTTACATGTCGAGTGCGCATTATACATACGCAGTAGAAGTTCGTATAAGAATTGCCGTCTGTAGTAGACAAGCACAGTTCGCATTGTATTTGTGCAGTGAGCATTTTCTATGCGCCGGATACGTTTACATATTTCAAAAGAGCCCGAACAGTCCCCGAAAAATAATTTCAAAAGCGCCCGAGCAAAGCCCAAGTAAAATTTTCAACAGCCGGAGCCCGACCACAACCCAAAGAATTTTTTTAAAGAGCTCAACCAGAGCCCAACCGAGCATTTTCAAAAAGCCTGAGCAGAGCCAATGGAGCTGTTTAAAAGAGCCAAACCCAAACGCCGAACTTTGGTTGAAACTGAAACACAAACAGGATTGCGTAACCAACAAGTACCCTAAAACCTTAGAGCTTATACCGATTGTCTTTTAAGTCCTAATCAGCTTTTTCTGCGCAACGCGAATAGATTTGCAAAAATGAAAATAAAACGGTTACGTAAAGTTAGCAGATTATCACTATAAAGTTAGCCGATCATCCTATCAGACCGTAAAGTACGCGCCCCAGCACCGTAAAGTTACCCGATCTTCCGACCAAAAGCATAAAGTTGGCCGACTATCCGAACAACACCATAAAGTTAGTAGACCCGCACCATAAAGTTAGCAGATCCGCACCGTAAAGTTTGCAGATCCGCAATAGCCGACCAAAAAATTTTACCGTAAAGTAGGCTGATCAGCAGATAAAACCGTAAAGTTAGCAGATCCGTGTCAGACTGCCAAACAATAAGACCGTAAAGTTAGCAGATCCGTGTTAACCGACCAAAAAATAGGCCATAAAGTTAGCTGATCAGTAATCGTAAAGTAGGCCGATCAGGAATAAATACTGATCTGCTAACTTTACGTTTTTATCTCCCGCTCGGCTATTTCTGATCGGCCTACTTTACGATTTCTGATCAGCTAACTTTAAGATCTATTTTCTGGTCAGCTAACACTGATCTGCTAGCTTTACGGTTTTATTTTTTGGTCGTCTAACACTGATCTGCTAACTTTACGGTCTCCGCTGCTGATCAGCTTACTTTACGGTAAAAATTTTTGGTCGGCTATTGCAGATCTGCTAACTTTACGGCGCGGATCTTCTAACTTTATGGTGTTCTGCTAACTTTATGGTGTTGATCGAATAGTTGGCCAACTTTATGCTTTTGGTCGGAAGATCGGGTAACTTTATGGTGCTGGAGTGTGTACTTTACGGTCTGATTGGATGATCGGCTAACTTGATAGTGATGATCTGCTAACTTTACGTACTCATTTTTGCAAATCTATTCGAGTTGCGCAGAAAAAACTGATTAGGACTTAAAAGACAATCGGTACGTTGAAATTGAGCGCCAACTAATCAGCTGCGGTTTATACACGAGAGCGGTCTATCTGATATTGCAAGAAACGCCTCACAGCTATGGTGTTCGAGGTTAAGTATCGTACAGTAAAAAAGCAAATTTTACTGTAGAATTACTCAGAATAGACACCTTTCCGTATCTAAAAAAATGTACACTTTTGACACACTTTAGTTGATAAAAAATATTGTTTTACAAGAAACCCGATCCAAATTCTTAAGGCATCAGTCTCAATAAACTTCATTGATCAACTGTATTTTCTTGATTGTAAAGATATTGGTACGGAACGTCCTTGTGTCTAACCTCACAACCCAACATATCAAGTTCATCTCGGAAAAGTTCCAAACAGAGCCGTCAGAAAGAGTTGATCAATCTTCAATTGTTTTAGACACGACGTCATGTTTGAAACGAGATCTAGAGGTTTGATAAATTCGCTAGGTTTCATGCATTTTTAAAAAATAAAGGTGTTGCACGTATATTAAGAATTAAGAAGACAGACATGTTGTGATTACGTTACAGAGACAGATGCGAACAGAAATTGTGAAACAAAGCAACCAGCATCCAGTCCGCCGTGTCCTGTGATATGATTTAATTTAAAATTTTTTGGAAATAGTCAACTAGTTAATATGAACTGGTTATATAATCTCATTCCCTTTAATTACTACACTGTAATTTAAATTTAGCAAGAAATGCCTATTAACCTAACCACTCTGAATTAATTTTTGTGTCAAAAAATTTTATTTTTGAAATCACCATCGGCATCAATTACCATTAGACTTTTTTATTACAACTGGGTAATTATAATTTTTGCATTCCTATCTATCGTAACTAAGTTGTTTTGGTAGAAAAACTAGTGCGGCATATCTGCGGGTAGCGGCCTTTCTGCAAAGTAAAAACACCAATTAATAAAGTTCGCCTTATACACGGGTGCGGCTAATATGCTAGGGCGGCCTTTCCGCGAGGTTTTAGGGTAGTGTGAGTAGTGTCTTTCTGTGCAGCCTCAACTTAATTATTTTTCTCATCCCTTTTTCACACGAGGAGTCGACTCCGCGGCTCTGAAGAGTCTATTCCGACTCCCAAATCAATATGAGTGACTGCGGAATCGCCTACTCCGACTTCCAAAAATTTGGGAGTCAACTCCGGAGTCGGAGTCATAACCAACACTATTATGTGTTGCAAACACATAGATCTGTCTTGTTCGTCCGTCTGTCTGTCGGTGCTCTATTCTCGGACCAAAAATTATAAGTCCTGGGGACGTAACAACGTTTGCTTGCTAAAACAACATGAAAAGATGCAGGCATTTCGAAAGCCCTTAAATCATGTATTACTTTATTTAATATTTAACAACGCAAATTACATAGTTAATTAACACAATGAGCTTTCCAAGAATTTCTTCACTGTCGGAAACTCCTTGCGAGCATCAAGGCGGTCCCATACTCGACGGACCTCCTAAATTATTTTGATTGACCACACTACTCAACCAAATAATATTTTCAGAGACATAAGGTACGCAGTAAGAAAACTATCCCATTCATGCCGTCTTCTCCCCCGAATAAATTTGGGTATAAATTCTATTTTCAGAAGTTTTCTTACTTGCTTTCAATCACTTTGGTTGAGCTTACACAACATAGTTCTGCAGTAAGTTCAACTACGTTACTAATTTATACTGGTAATTCTGATTAATTAATATTCCTATCATTGCAAAAAAATTCAGGTTTTTATTCAAATCTGACAGCAAAACTTGAGGTGTAACAATTGTTTTAAATCCTCTATCAGTGTATTTCTGTTGATGGTTTGGAGTTTGAGAAGACATTAGGTTAATACAGGGAACTTAAGATAAGGGAATGGCGGTATGCAATCTCTCCTCAAATTCTCTTTTTCTCAAGTAGAAGTGACGTCACTGTTATGCATGCTCTCAAAGTTCACAACTAAACAACATGCCTTATTCATACTTTAGATGAATTTAGACTTATAACTTCAATTTTAAATTCAGATACGCATTTTATTTTGACTCGCAAATGTGTACAAACAATTGAGTAATTTTTCACAACAATATTATTTATTTCGCAAATTGTTTAGCCTTTATTTTAATTTTAGACTTGCAGAAAGTCCTTTCGTTGACATTTAATTTTCTGTGTATTTAAAAGTTTGATTTTAATTTTTAGTCTGATTAAGCTTTCCCACAATAATTTTTAGAATTCCAGGACGCTTATACAATATTCAAGTGGAAAAATGTTTGGAGAAAATGAAATTCAAACATTCAACCCATGTCAAAAGTGTTGAATTTTGTCTACTTTAAAACCGAAAAGTTCGAAATGCTTTGAGCAAATGACAGCAATGGACAAGTTGATTTTGTCTTTTCTTTTGCACCGATTTAGCCAAATCAAAGACAACGATTTTTTCTTTGGAAAACGATGAATCTCAAGCAAATATTTGCTTGTTATAATAAAAATTGGCATATTATAAACAATGAGAAGGCTTTATTTGAGAATAGCCACCCCCCTCCTTCTGGAATTTTGGCAACTGATACGTTAATCCACTGGGAATTTAGCGTCGATTACGAATCTGACATCCATTGTAGGCGGTCAAGTCAAATTTTTCAAAAATTTAACAAATTTGTGCCAAAAAAAAAAATTTTTTTTTTATAATATGACTTACGCAAAGGTAGTAGTCCGGATTTAAATAAGCTATGCATCAATCGATCAGAAACTTAACGCANTTGGAAAACGATGAATCTCAAGCAAATATTTGCTTGTTATAATAAAAATTGGCATATTATAAACAATGAGAAGGCTTTATTTGAGAATAGCCACCCCCCTCCTTCTGGAATTTTGGCAACTGATACGTTAATCCACTGGGAATTTAGCGTCGATTACGAATCTGACATCCATTGTAGGCGGTCAAGTCAAATTTTTCAAAAATTTAACAAATTTGTGCCAAAAAAAAAATTTTTTTTTTATAATATGACTTACGCAAAGGTAGTAGTCCGGATTTAAATAAGCTATGCATCAATCGATCAGAAACTTAACGCGGATTACAAATTCAACATTCATCATTGCCAGTCAAGTCGAATTTTTTAAACAAAAAGGATGTCTTTTCAATTTCTTTTTAATTTTATTATTTTATTTAAATATTTATAAGCAATGAGATGTAGAGGATACAATTTCTTAAGATTTTTTACGGGTTTAGGTAATTAGGTTTTTTAGGTTTAGGTTGTTAGGTTTCTTTAGGATTAGATTGTTTAGTTTTCTTTAGGATTAGATTGTTTAGTTTTCTTTAGGTTTAGGTAGTTAGGTTTTTTTTAGGTTTAATTTGTTAGATTTCGTTTATGTTTAGGTTAGGTTTTTTAGGTATAGGATGTTAAGTTTTCTTTAGGTTTAGGTTGTTAAATTTTCTTTAATTTTTTTTGTAAACTTTAGGTTTGCTATTAGGTTGTTAGGTCACTAGTTTCTCTTTAGGTTAGTTAGGTTGTTTGGTGTTCTTTAGGTTTAGGTTGTTGACATCCAATGATTGATGTCAGAATCATAATCTGCATAAAATTTCTGGTCGATTCAATTATAATTTGCTGAAATCCCGACCAATACCATTGGGTAAGTCATACTAAAAAAAAATTTTTTTTTGGCACAAATTTACAAAAAATTTGCAAAATTTGACTTGACCGCCAACAACGGATGTCAAATTCGTAATCTACGCTAAATTTCCAGTCGATTAATGTATCACTTACCCGAGTTGCAGAACGGGAGTATTCTATAAATATTCCATGAGAAGTCATGAAAATGCACTAGGAGATACAGGCCGTTAGATAACGAATATGGTATTTTTTAAATCAGTTTTCTTCCGTTTAATACGTTGCTAAAATTTTACACTGCCAATGACATTTGAATTCATCACCACCCCACAGCTGGGCACATCATAAATAAGCCAATTAAAAACATAGAATTCCTAGTGTTTCATGACTCCCAGCCAGATTTAGTCACTGGGAGCCCTGACTGACTCGAAACTTTGGAAGTTGACTCCTCGAGTCATGATTCTGACTCGTTAATTTTTGGAAGTAGACTGAGTAAGTGACTGACTCCAGAGTCATGTAATACAAAATGTAGAAGATTGTTTAGGACAATCTGAAATTAAATGAAAACTTTAGTGGCGAAAGTAGGTCAGAAAGAACAAAAAAAGGCCGACATTTTTATTTGCCTGTTGAAAAAGAGTCATGAATCACAAGTCAAGGAGTCAACTCCTAGAGTCATGGTTCTAATTCTCAACCGCAAACAAAAAAAAATTGTTTTCAAAAAAACCTAAAAATTAATTGACCTTCTCGAATTCTGAGCATGGGGTTGAGTTTTATTGTATTCTCAAACCAAAAATGAGCGCTTATCACTCATTTCGTCTCAAATGAGCAAGAGAAAGTGCATTGTAATTTCGGAGTACTGAGATTAAGGAGAGCTAATTCATTTTTGGTTGAGAGTAAAGCAGAAAAAGAGATAAGATCATAATAGTTGCGAGGGATGCGTACAGCTGGAAGACCAACTCTGCGCCTTAGAGAATATGAAGTGTGGCGTGGTGGATTGACTCCGCGCCGGACAATTTCCGCTGAAAGTTGATTCAAAAAGTGCATTATTCGTAACCTAACAGGCCGTACGTTGGGGATTTGGATGTGCATTTCAGTGA
The DNA here is from genome assembly GCA_002738285.1 of Holacanthella duospinosa. NCBI lineage: Eukaryota > Metazoa > Arthropoda > Collembola > Poduromorpha > Neanuridae > Holacanthella > Holacanthella duospinosa. Next base: position 101,928 of record NIPM01000323.1, on the reverse strand, counting down.
CGTCACTCCCAGACAATTTCATTCCGAAAACCATCTCTGTGTTGTACCGCCACCCTCTGAGGTTAATAGTTATATTTAATTACAAAAACTACCTGAGAAAATATTTCAAGTTAAAACAAGTTGTTGGACAGATTTATAATTAAATCTAAAATTTGAATAAGGATATTCCGCTGTTTCAAACTGTACACAATTCATACGGCGGCCCCGGTTAATTTCGAAAAAACCTGATTTTGGGCGCCCCGACAGGGTGTAAATATTTTCACACCAAATTTTGTAAAATCCAGCTGGGAGAAAATTTTTGCACACCAATTTCTGAAAATGCTTACGTCACACAAAATTTGCAATATTGTCGACGTTTGTTGACTGTGCGCTTTTATAAAGTGATCACCTTCGACTATGGTTGATTGCGGCTATGTATCAATCCATTTATATCATTAGAATAGATAACTTTTGAGAATTGTAATTCCGGTCACGGTAATTCGATATTGGCATAGCGGTAATAGTTTAGCAGAAACTTGTGTATTTGATGCCAGCTATATACCAATGCGTTTATATCATTAGACTAGCATATTTTTAGACAAAGCTATACTGCTCCCGGTAATTCGATATTGGCTTAGCGATAATAGTTTAGAAGAAACTTGTGTATTTCATGCCAGCTATATACCAATGCGTTTATATCGTTAGACTAGCATATTTTTGGATTTAGCTATACTTCTCCCGGTAATTCGATATTGGCTTAGCGGTAATAATTTAGAAGAAACTTGTGTATTTGATGCCAGCTATATACCAATGTGTTTATATCATTAGACTAGCATATTTTTGGATTTAGCTATACTGTTCCCGGTAATTCGATATTGGCTTAGCGGTAATAATTTCAAAAAGTTGTTTATGCTTGATGGTTGCTATGTACTAATACCACTCATATTATTAAAATAACAAGTTTTGATAAGTTCAAAATTGTGTGAACCAGAACAATCTTTTCTTTGATACTTGTCTGTCACGAAATCTCGAAATTCCTATACTCAAATTTCTGTTTTCTCAGAGGTTTTTTTATTTCCTTATCAATCACTTTGAATGAAGGAGTAATGAATGTGCCACAATGTAACAGTTTAGAATAGAAAATAAGTTAATCTAAGAACTGGCAACATAGCAGGGGGTGTGTAAAAATTTTCTCCCTGATGGTCCAAAACGAAGGCGGCACGTCTCAAAAATTTTATCCCACGACCTTATGGCCATGTTCTTTATTTCAGCTATTACGGCTTTACTAAACGCCAGATCAGTTAGATATTATCAAAAAGACGTAGCTGAGCTCAATAGGAATCTAGTGATGTATCATAAGTCGGCACTCCAAAAAATTTCTTTAAGAAAATTTTTCTTGGAAGGTTTTGTAATGGGTGTGTAACATTTTACACCCTGACGGGGCTTTAAAGGTTGATAGCTCTGGCACTAGGAACGGACTTCGAAGGTGGACCATATCCGTCAACTCTGACATAGTTTATTTTTCTCCCGAAACCCCAATTATGCCTTACGGGGAATTTGCATATTAAATGGAAACTCGGATATTTCGATAACCAATGGATGGATCGATATAGGATTTTCACTACGGGGTAGCGCATGGCTCAAACGTATCCTGTGCATTACCNTAACCAATGGATGGATCGATATAGGATTTTCACTACGGGGTAGCGCATGGCTCAAACGTATCCTGTGCATTACCGTCACAACCTAACTACCTCACTATCCTAAACACGTAACACCCTAACAACCATGTCTTCACCCGACTAATGACCCGAGCCCGCGCATGATCCGACCCAGCGCATGACCCAACTCAGCGTATGACCCGAGCTTTACCCGCCACGCGCATGACCCGCTCCCGGGCATGAACCAACACCGGGTCTGACACGACACCAGGCATCACCCGACCTCGCGCATGACCAGATCCTGCACTTGACCTACCCCGTGCATGACCCGACACCGGGCATGACTCGACCCCGACATTTTCCTAGCACGAGCATTACCTTACAATACCACATTAACGCAATCCCTTCCTCTTACCGCCCTACTGCACTCCCTAGCGCCCTGTTCTACTGAACCAAAGCACTCACTACCGCCCAAATACCCGCCCTACTTTGCTCAGAATGACACCAGCAACAACTATAAAAATTTTCAATCAACTTTTCAAAATTATGCGATGTTATAAGATCTTAGTTATAATTAAAACAATCAAAAATCCCATGTACAAGTTTAAAAGTAGAACAAGTCGTCAAGCTTTTGTGAATAAAATTTTCTCATTTCAGTCTACTGTGTGCCCTGGTCGCATACTTCATAATTCAAGTGTCACCGAATCCAGTAAAATAACGATTGACACCAACTTGTCCAGCATAAAATTCATAATTTGAAGGTAGCGCATAATTTCGCATAATTTTGTGGGAAAATAGACAATGCTGCATTGCTTTGCCCAACTTTTCAGCTTCCTGCCTAAAAATTGAAGCTAAATATGCTCGAGAAACATCTCGAGAGAATCTCGTTTAATTTTTGGGAGGAAGTAAAGGCTTACCGCGATATGCAAAATAATTAATTACTACCTATTCCATCCTCAGTCAAAAACTTCTCATATTAGGAAATTACGCTCCATGAAATAGTGAAATATGAAGTCATTGAATCATATTGAAACGGAACAGTGCCAATAATAATTATTATTTTTTTGTTACTTTGTTGCGAAATTAGTGCTCGCAGACTTTGATAATTTAATTACTTTATTGTGTGTGAGCTTAGTACTCAGACAATTTAATTTTTATTCATTTTGTATGAGTATGTGATAAGTTCACAGATTCATGATTTATTTTTTTATTTGTTGTAAGTCAGTCGCGTCCTGTCCATCAGTAGGCCACGACGTGTTGTGTTCTCTCTGCTGTCAGAGATGTGGTTTTTGTTAGATGTCTGAGGTTAGTATTAGTGCTCACAGACAAGTTAAATAAAGTTTCTTTTTGACATTGTGTTGTTGTCATTGGTCATGGGTCATGTTCAGGATTCATCGGTCCGTCCATCAGTCTGGAAGGTATTATTGTTAGAAACCACTTTTTAATTCAAAGAAAATTGAAAACATTAAAGTTTTCCAAATATGTTTAAATTTTATCAATACTATGCCACAAATCCCCCTCATTGTTAACTGAGTAGTTAGAATTCACTCTTTGGACCGGCGCAGTAGAAAGTGTACGGATTCCTGTCTCGAGGGGTGCAGGATCTTGTATCCTTCATGGGAAGTGTACAGAATCCTGTCTCGAAGGGTAAGGATCTTGTACTTTATGAGGTACAAGAGTCTGTACCCTCCGAGACAGATTCTGTACATTTTCAGCCGACTGCTGGGGGCCGTGATAATTATTCACTCTTTCCGATGATCTCTATATGCGGCGAGACTTTTAATAATGGCACAACTTTAGTTTGACACGAAGTTCTTAGGGTCGACCTACTGACATACAAAAAATTGAATGTTTATCTGCTTCATACGTTTGTGGGTACAGGGAAGTCATATGCCATTAGTTTCTCCAATGACTTTTTTCTAGCTGGAGTCATCTCACTCTGTGTGACCAAGGCAGTGACATTTTCGTTGGACGTCTGAGCATCAAGTGGAAGAGTAGAAGAAGGTGTAGAGAGTCGCGGGAGATGACCAATGAGACTCACAAGATCTTCTGAGTCGTAATCGTATTCTTCCCGTAGGTAGTGTTTCGTTGCAGTCACAAAAGCAACAGCGAGGTCTGCAAAAGAAACTAGGTTAGTGAAAATTCGAACAGAATATGCGTAATAAATTAATTTTGGAATCCACAAGTAATTTGGTGACACGTCTGATTTTCTAATATTGAATTATTTGTAATTTTCTGAATAATCAATTATTGACATGAACATCCTCAATCAGTCAGACACAACGGTGCGGGTACCTGATGTACTAAATTTGACACTTATACGTGCTGAATTTGACACGTAGAGGAATTTGGTATTTACACTAGTCAAAGATTAGCCATGGTTGCAAATAATTTATTGTATTGTTTGGATAAAGTACAGTATGAACCACTTTAATCCGGGCCGTAGAAAGTCGCTTTCACCAAAAAAAATTTGACACAGCAAATAAACAGCGCGAAATACAAAAGTTGGAGGGAATGAAGTGAGCGTATGTTTGAGAAAACACACCTTTGCAAAAATTAATTATTTAACAAGAGTAGCAGAGAGTTTGGTGATTGAGTGGAATGGGATATGGTCTCTTTGCATCTACTCCACCTCACTCAACAGAGAACCTGTCGACCCCTCTCTCTGCCTCTCTGCTTTCATCCTTCCCACTGCTTTGCAATAAATTGTCTATTCAAAACTGATTTGATTTTTTTTAAACATACGCCATTCTGTAATGCTGAAAGATGGGTAATTGAAAGAAATGACCAATTATAGGAATGGGGTACGATCCCTTGGCATCTATTCCACCTGACTCAACAGAGAACCTGCCGACCCCTCTCTCTGTCTCTCTGCTTTGCTCCATTGCTTTGCATTAGTGTGTCTAATCGGAACAGATATTTTATAGTGATATAATAAAATTAACTTCACTTCCATTATTTACTAATTGTGTATCGCCTGCCCCAAGCTGTTTTTGGTAAAAGAAGGCCCGGATTAAAGTGTTTCGGNCTGTTTTTGGTAAAAGAAGGCCCGGATTAAAGTGTTTCGGCTGTACCACCAGTGTTATGCTTACTTTCCCCGAGTAATACAGCCCAACCAGTTAGCTTTGGTTCAGGACATTTATTGAGAATAACTTCTATATGGCTAAATTTTTGAAAGGCAGATTTTTTACAAGTAATTGTCATGCTGTTAGAGGAATGTGTGCCTAATTTCACNAAAACCAAAAGTGAGGAGGGAGAAAGCGACCACTAAGCTTTGGTTCACCTTTACTTTATTATAGATTTACGAACAATTCATAAGGAATTACTTAAGAAATGAGATGATTAATAGTTTATTGAATTGCCTTTAGCCAGGATTAATTCAAAAAGACGATTTGACATAGAGGAAACCAACGTTCGTAGCTTCGAATCCGGATATTCTATCCATGCATCTTGAATCGCCATTTTGAGATCAATGATAGAATTGAATTGTCTCCCGTTGGCGTAAACTTTTCGCGCAAGGTCACCCCATAAGTTCTCGATCGGATTCAAGTCTGGAGATCGAGGTGGCCACTCCATTATTGGAATTTTCAAATGTTGAAGGAATTGTTTTGTCGATTTAGCTGTGTGACAGCTTGCGTTGTCCTGCATAAATATACCATTTCCTCGGCCTAGACGATGAAAGTGAGGAAGAAGGTAGTTCTGAAGATGAGTTTGGTACTCCAAAGCATTTTGGCGAGCTGAACAGAACGCAAGAGGAGTCTTGCCATGGTAACTAAAAGCCGCCCAAATCATCGTTGATCCGCCACCGCATTGACGCTTAGAAAATATCAATGGAGTTTTTCTTAGGTCATGCCAATAATTCGAAAGACCATCAGGTCCATCCAAATTGAATTTCTTTTCATCGCTCCATACACAATTTTGCCACTGAATTTCCCAACCGATTTTTTCTTTGGCCCATGACAACCGCTTTTCCTTGTGGATTGGTGTAAGCGGAGGATTCTTCAGTTTTCGACCATATTTGATAACCTTCGAGTCCACCAACACTTTCCTTATTGTTTCCTTACATACTGGAAGCATAAGTTCATGCTTGATCTGGGCCAAAGAAGTCACTTTGTTACTTGCAGCTTGAATTATTCGTCTTTTGTCTCTAAGTGAAAGTTTCCATGCTTTCTTAGGCTTCCATTTTGGGACTGAGCTGCAGTTATTTCGTATCTGATAATTGATGCAATTAATGGATCTACCCATTAGAACTGCAATTTGACGATTTGAACGTCCAGAACGATGAAGGCTGAAAATTTGACCCAGCTCAAATGGAGTCAGTAACTTTCCTCGTCCCATGGCAATGAACTAGGATAAAAGTAAGCACAGACATAAAAAGAGAAGTGTATTTAAGAAAATTTTAGCAAATTGATAATTATACTTACCTAATTATGTAATTTTCATAATCGGAAGATGATATTTCACAAGAAAAAGCGCAAAATCAAACAGTGAACCAAAGCTTAGTGGTCGCTTTCTTCCCTCTCACTTTTGATTTTCGCTCCCTGTGACCCCGCTAATTATGGTAATGGGGTGAAATTAGGCACACATTCGTCTAACAGCATGAAAATTACTTGTAAAAAATCTGCCTTTCAAAAATTTAGCCGTATAGAAGTTATTCTCAATAAATGTCCTGAACCAAAGCTAACTGGTTGGGCTGTAAATCTTAGAGAAAGTAAGATGGAGAACGGGAAAATCAATATCACATGATAAACCATTCAAGGTTAAATGTACGACTACTGTCTCCTAACTTCACGCAAGTTTAGTCACATTTAATTCATTTCAGATAAAAAATTATTAAATTAAAAAAGAATTAATTAATTAAATTATAGGTGATTACAAACTCTCGCTGCATGAATATTGAATTACCAGGCTGAATTCAATGCATAAAACTTTATTAATTTAATGTTAGGAATGCATTTGCACTTAGCTGTCATCAAACAAACATATTCATTTGCAATAATTACCGTTATGCTAATATCGAATTACCGAGAGTGGAATGACAAATTTCAAAAATTTGCTGTTCCAATGTTATGAATATGTTGATATACAGCAGCAATCAAACGTAATCATACTTTTTTACAATTGTTACCGCTGTGCCAACATCGAATTACCGGGATCGAAATTACAAAACTCAAAAATTTGCTATTCTAATTATATGAATACATTAGTACACAGCTGCCATCAAATAACCATATTGTCATAGCGATAATTATTTGGAAGAAGTGTGTTATGTTTGATGTTAGCCATGTACCAATGTATTCATAACCATACCTGATAACCTAGAAAATTTCAGAAGGGTGTCCGGACAAAATTTTTCGAACTTCCAACCCGGCTCGCGCCTTTGGCGCTCGCCAAAGTGTATTGAACCGCTTAACTACAAAAAAATTATTTTTTTTGCATATCTCTATTTTTTACTAAAGTTAATACCTCTCAGTAGGCATGCAAACGAGACGAGCGAGCCGAGGTTTTTGTTGACTGGGCTCAGCTCGCTAAAATTTCAACTCAGCTCGGCTCACGGCTCGCATGCGTTGGGAAATATCAGCTCAGCTCGGCTCATTTCTCAACTCCACGAGCAGCTCGCGAGCCGACTCGTGAGTCATATTTTATTTATATTCGAAAATTATTTTCTACTTCGACGTTGTGGTTACAAGTGTAGACTATGGGGAATATACAAAAATATTCGAGATTGCCACATGTCCGACGTAGACGGCCTATTCACCATTTGGTGAATAGAACTTTTTCAAGAGAACAATCGGTTGAAACATTGTACGTCTAGCTTTGCTCTTGTAAACAAAATTAAAAATGATGAACAGATTAGGCAACAGTTACTGACATTATTTAAATTAATGTAATTCAATAATCTTTTGTACAGACTGAGCCAAAAATGTCTTCATCTGTAACATAGATTCAAGTCAAAGTAACAAAAGTCAATGAGTTGACATATTGTCTATGAAACAATTAACTAAATGGCAAAACTAATAGCGTTATCCTTTCGACGAAGTTAAAAGGTTGTTTTCATATCATATAATAGTAAATTTTAGCAATTTACTTAAAAATTTTAACCCGAAAATTTGGCGAGCTAGCTCACGAGTTATTCCCGATACTCGACTGAGTCAATGCTCCAGCTCAGCTCGGCTCGTGGCGGGTCCATTTACAAATGAGTTGAATTATCTCAGCTCAACTCGGCTCAAACCAGGGTGGCGGAGTTTAAAACAAGCTTGTTTAAAACACTGTTTTAAACATGTTTTAAACAACTTGTTTTTTTATATAAAAACCATTGTTTAAAACAAAACATGCGTACAAATATTGAATGTACGCACAAGTCGATTGGAAAGGCTAACAAGTTTTTACATGTTTGATCTCGTTACGTTTGTAATGAGAATTTTCAAGCTGAATATTAATTCATTGTTCTCTAAGCCGTTATCTTCCCACTTGCTATCTTGAGAAAAAGTTTTTAAACGCATAATTTTAATATTATANTGCCCATGCCCGAAACAGAAAAAAAGAAAAGTTCACAAAGAATTACCCTAATCTGAAAGGAAAGCGTGCCCAGATTAATACTTGTAATACCCAGTGTAATACTTGTAAATTTCCGGGTAAGACTTCGCCGTTCTTAAAAAGGTTATTTTCAAAGAATAATAAAAAATGTCACTGCCATTGAATTCTGGAAGTCTTTTAAAGGTCAAGTGGAGGCAAAAGTTCAAGAATTCATTTTCGGTGTGTTGAGATCCTTTTCAACATCGGCAGGAATCGAACGGATATTTTCATTAGGAATCGTGCATTCCGAAATTCTGAACCGATTGGGTATCGAAAAGGCAGGAAAGCTTGTCTACATTCTCCAAAGCTTAAAAAAATAATAAACTACTTCCGATATTTTTGCATTGTTTGAACTAAATACAATAAAATATAAAACTTAATTAAGGAAATTTCAAATTGTGCGTCCATTCGTTATATTTTAACTCGAATTGATAAATTCATGTGAAAAAAAAAATTTTTTTTTAAAGAAAAAAAAATTTTTTAAAGAAAAAAAAAACGTTTTAAACAAAAAAAAACTGTTTTAAACAATTAAAAATCTTTTTTTTATGTTTTTTTTTATTAAAAACAAAAAAAAAAAGCAACCCTGGCTCAAACTCGACTAGCTTTAGAGCTCTGACTTCGTTTAGCTCGCGAGCTGGCTCGGCTCGTTTGCAAGCCTACCTCTAAGTAATCAACTAAAACTTTAAATTTAAATTTCAAATTTTAAATTTTAATTAAAAATTTAAATTTAAAATTTTTTTAATTTTTAATTTTTTTTTAATTTTATAATCGCTCAATTAAAGTAAAAAAAAAATTTTTTTTTTCACCCTCGCTTGGTGTCCCGCTGGGCTTTCGGCCCAGAGGGTGTCCGTAGTACCTGATATTTCTAGGTTATCAGGTATGTTCATAACATTTCAAATAGCAAATTTTTTCGGTTTATAATTCCGCTCCCGTTAATTCGATATTGGCATAGCGATAATAATGCCAAGTAAGTATGATTATTTTTTATTACAGCTATGTTTCAACGCATTCATAACGTTAGAATAACAAATTTTGTTAATTGATCTTCCAGTAATTCGGTATTGGCATAGCGGTAAATATTTCAAAGAAGTATGTTGTTTGACGGCAGATATGTACCAAAGTTTTCAAAACAGAAGACTAAATTTTTGAGATTTGTTATTCGATCACGGTAAATCGGTTTAGGCGTAGCGGTAATAGTTTTATAGAAATGTTTATGTTTGATGGCAACAATATGCAATGCTTTGCTATGTAGCAATTGATCTGAATGGGTTTGTCAATAAAAATATGAACACTTGGTGTAAAAGTGGGTTAGTCAAAAAATGATCATTTTGATGATGATGTAATAGAATGGGTGCTCCACAATTTGAATTGAGAGAGAGAGTGGAAGCGAAATTGGAATCCCACAACCTCACGCTGGATACATTTTGCCGGCATTTCTTTCTAAAAATTAGGATTTAAGCTCATTATTGTTCATAATCGATGTTAGATACGTATCATAATTTTTTATAATTCAATATTTAAATTTGCCAAACAAAATTTCAAATTTAATATTTAAATTTAGCAAACAAAATTTCAAAATTGAGTTTGCTTTCGTAGTACAGTAACGCCCATTGTAGACGTAACTTTATCCTAACTCTCCCTTCACTCTTCGCGTTACCATAACGTCAACCGTCACTCATAGCGCAGTTAGAGGTTGTTTGATCACAACGCAGAGTTATATTAACGCTAACCTAATTGAACCCGGAATGTACCAGTCGGCAACGGACTTTCGCTGACCGGAAGTGTAACTTTTGAAATAATGCAATGATATTGATAGGTCTCCCTGTGGGTGACCTTTTGAAATTGCATTGTTGCAATATCAACCCACACCATCTAAACGTATTATTTGTTTAGAGTGAATAACAAGAACATATTATTAAAAAAAAAATTGACTGTAATCTGAGGTTATGATATTTCACCCTGATTATGTAAAAATGAACTGAATTGGAACATTTAACAAATTGGTAAATTTTTTACAGAATATTTAAGAACTTTTTGTATTACTGTTTCTAACTTTACTCCAAATTGTTAGTATGACTAACGTTTAAACCCAAAGAAACAAAAAATGCTAGGCAAGTGAAAGTGGAAGAATAAAAAAATTAAAAAATTCTTTCATTGGGACAGAAAACGTAAGGCTTTATATAAGAATCCAGTTGGCTTCTTATATCTGATCTCCTAGTTGGTTTAGGTGGCCCGAATCTTGAAACATAAAAAATAATAAACGGAGTGAGATGTTGCTCCAATGAAGGTCAAAAACGTAATGAAATCAAATTGTGCATTCGATCATTAGGCAGCCAATCAAATGTTACGCCACTGTGAGATGGGAGCCAAGCACACAGGTGGGCAAGCTACTTACTACAATTTTGTAATGGTTTACGTGTTTTATTTTCTAAAAGATAAAAAATTGCAAACTACCAATGAGATTTACAAGTATATCAAATGTAATTCAATTACTACTATTTGTATTTTGAAATATGTTGGAAATTAATTAATTTAACATATCATTTGCAGATTGTATTACTCAAAGGTATAACTCACAATTTGTAAATTCGAAATTTTAATAAAATTTTAAATTTGTTGTCAATTTTTTAATCCCGTGTCTCATGTTGTTCGGATTTAAATGATCTCCGAATCTTTATAAAATTTACAATTCAACTAAGCAGGAATGAAATCATATGGACAAAATTATTTTCTCTTTAAATGTTTCAAATGCCCCCACCTTTGCTTGAAAAATAATTTGGCAACATTGTATTTCACTTTTGAAACCACAGGTATAGGATGTTGCCATCTTTCCCTATTTTTCCCCATTTCATTTTTTACACCACTGGTCATTGTTGGAATAAGTTGCCATTTTTTTCCATTTTCGGACACGTTATCCTTAATAACTCAAGAACTATTAAACCAATTACCATAAAATCTTTTCCAATACATTCCTGATTACTTAATTTAAGAAGATTCGGAGCCCCAGATCAATCGGTCCATAGATTTTTTTTTAATTCACGTTTAATGCTGAAAATTTAACTTTTGAAACCGACTGGTACACTCCGGGTTAAAGTTTTCCTTAGAGTAGGTCTAAATTATCCGTGCGCTGTCGTAAAGTTCGTTGGCTATCAACTTTGTATTGTCCGTCACTTTATCTATAGATAAAGTGACGGAGCAAGTGAGGCGTTACGGCAACTGTAAATTCATTTTCTAAAGTGAAATATCACTCGACTCATCACCGAGCAACCATAGAGTTACAATGAAGTTAGGTTTAAATGAAAAAGACTTATCTAAATGGTTATATGTAGATTTTACGTTTTTAAGCCTTAAGGCAACCTTCACACTTTACCTTAGAATTTCAATCCCTTGGTAAATGCTAGAAATGAGAATACGAAATGATTGATATTTTTGTTGCTCCATCTTAAGAGAAAAAAAATTTGACCCGTATTTTATTTGTCAGGAAATATGCTGAAATGCACGATTCTCAGTTTTACTCCATGTCTCCAGTCAAATGTCAACAGCCTCATTTTTATCCTTTCGTAGTATTTGTCCGCAAGGATTACTTCATACATTTTTTAATAAAAATCATACGTTGGAAATTACTCAACTTCATTCAAATAATAAGAATCTAAACTTTCTAAATTTTTCAAAATTTCTAAAAGTAAGTCAAAGAATAAAAACTTATCTGAATCGCAAATTAAACTTATTAAGTTCACCGCCTAAAAATTTAAATGAGAAGACGCGCACATCTCAAAATGAAAAACAAAAAACCTCTCGGCGAGACCTTCGAGGGCTCAATGCTATTTGGTTCAATGAGAGTAATTAATCTCCCAAGCTAGGTTTGTTTGTAACAATCTCCTCTAAATTAGCAACAAACTTTGATGAGACCTTTTTAATATGCAATACAACTTTTACTTTTAGTTTAATATGTAATTAATTGTTTACCAATTTTGAGATCTGGCTGAATTCTTTTCAAAAGTAAAACCGCAATATTTACACTTAATTGACACAACTAAATAAGAAGTTTTCTAATTGAAACTACGAAAGAAAATATAACTTACAATTACAATAGATCCAATTAGAATAACATAATTAAAATCATAAACTATTGATGGAAGTGATTGTTTAACTGGTTGGAAGTCTAATTCAGATTTCCAAATTTAATTTTCTCCAAACAAATAAGTCAACAATTTGGTTCGTCTATCTAAAAATACGTAACTACTGTCATATTAATGAACCGTACTTAAGTAAGAGTATGTGATTGGATTAGAAAAACTCATATTAAGAATTAATGTTCAAGTTCAAGCTGATACTGAACAAGTCGTACTTAAGTATTTGAGAAGTCGTACCTTGTACAGGGTTAGGGTGAATTTAGCAGACGATGGAGAAAGCATTGCTGAAAAACCATATGATAAAAAAATCCTCTATTCTCATCCCCAATCCTACTCCTGCCAGCTTAGATTCTCGCCAGACAATTGCGCGGCAAAACCTTTTCTACTTTAACGGAAACTCATCGATTCAAAGAATTTTTATTCGATTGACTGCTAACACTTCTCACTTTGATAGTTTACTTTTTAATCATTATTTTAAGAATTATTTGATAATTCTGTGTAATTTTTCTTCACTTGAACAAATCAAGTGAACGCAATATCAGCGATTAGACTCAGGATATTGAATTTACCAAAATTAATTACATTATTTTTGATTACATTACTTAAGCTAATAATAATTCAACGAAGAAAACGCCATTTCGGAATTCATTATTTTTTTTTGAATGGTTGTCTAGTGGATTTGAACAAGAGGTACGAATGGGCTGGGTTAACCCATAATGGGCCTAGCCCAGCCCAGTCCACTGAGCTGTGGCCTGAACTGGGCTGAACTTGTAGTGGGCTGGGTTTGTGAGTATTAATTTTTTTATGGGCCGGGCTGAAATTTTAAATTTTCAATCTAGCTGAAAGTTTCACCTTGAAAGTGAAACTCTCAAGGTGACTCAGCAGAAAATTTCGAAAAATTTCGAAAAATATTTAATCGACATCTTGTGTGGTTACAAAATTCAATCTTCGATCTCAAATTCACGGCAAATTGCACTTGTCATATTTTTGAACATATGTCAGGTACGGATAGTCATTGCAACTTCCGGGAAAATTACCCTACTAACGGGAAACGAGAAATTCCGGAATTTCGGGAGATTCCCGGGTTTCCCGAAACAAGAAAAAAACAAAGTTAACCATGCAGAAATTAATAATTATTATTCATCCTTTAATTATTAATTTTTAACTGTTTTCTTACTTTCACTGTGAAAGTAAAACAAAATAAGGTTGTCATTTCCCATGATTTGTGCATGTCATTTTGCATCTGTTTGCGCATGTCAAAAGTAAGTAAGGAAATCTTAGCTAATTGTGAATTAGTTTTTGTCACTTTTCCGAGTTTAACTCAAAATATACAGGGAATTAAAGGGTTTTTCTATAATACTTGTTCAAAATACGAATCTCTAGCGTTGTATGGTTTTTATTCAGTTAATATTTCTGTTCGAACTCCTGGAGGGATTTATTTGTATTCGAGAAACTACTTTTCACAATTAAAAACAAAAGTGTGGTAATTGTGAAAACTAGGTGTGGTAATTGTGAAAACTAGGTGTGGTAATTGTGAAAACTAGGTTGTAATTGTGAAAACTTAACTAAAATTAATTTACGGTCATTCAAGCTTGCATTATTCATAAGATGATAGAGAACATCAGACTAGACTAACGTTGATAGTGAAAATTAGAACAAGATTCACTTTGCTGGCTATTTATGGGAGGCTCCAGAAGTTAATAGTTGAATTATTTTCGAGCCATATCTCTTCCCATCTGTTTCGTCCCTTGCATTCTTGAGACTTTTGAGTATAAAATCCAAGTGGTTGAGCTCATGCCCAAAGCATTGGGATTTAAAATTTCACAATTGCCACACAATTGATGGTTTTGTGTGGTAATTGTGAAATACGATTAATCAATTAAAAACTTGAGAAATTAATAATTTCTTATTGGTAAATCAGTCTAGTACTTCTAGTTTTATTTTTAACTTTTCACAATTATCACACCTATCTATATTTATTCCAAAGTAGTTATTTTAAAAACAATAGTTATTTATATACCTTGTTCAGTCTAACTTTATTTTAAAATTTATTTATTGATATCCCGAACGGGAATTCTCGTGGTTACCTCGGGAAACCATTTCCCGAAATTCCCGAAATTTCTCGTTTTCCTTTTCGGGATTTGCAATCTCTAGGTAAGGCATTATATATTCGGCAAGTGGTCTTACGTAGGCTAAACTGAGTAGGTGACTGGATTTCATTGTTAATACAAAGCAAATCCAAGTATAGGTACGAGCTCAGACCTGTTATTAGCCAATCACGTACTGTTACTCAAGTCAAGGAGTACTTTATTAATACCACAGTAATCGCGTTTAAAGTCTCACCTTCTCGCCGCATCACGTCACCTGCATCAATTTATAGTCGAAAGTGAGGACAGTGAAGTGAAGGAAGTGATTCACTCTCTTCACTTCACGGCGTGAATCACTTCGTGTTCTCAAGTTTATAGTCAAAGAGGAATCACTGCCATCACTTCACTCCCTTCACTTTTGTCGAGTTGAATTGGATTCAACTTTTGGAAGAGAGGACGGGAGTGATGAAATGTTGAAGTGGAAAACTGAGACATTTACTGGCGGGAANACAGATGGCTTGTTGCGAAAAGTGATTTAAGTTTTGATAGTGAAGTGATGAGGAAGTGATCGCAGTGACACTATAAATTTAAAAGCTGGGAAAGAGAAGACCGTGATTCACTTTCACTTTCACGTCACGCCGTGAATGGAGTTATCACAGTGATACTCTAAACGCGGCATAAGTCTTCAATACTCCAAAGAGTGACCAGAACTATCCCGCGAGTTGAGTTGAAAATTTGAACTTGAAATCACGACAAAATTATGATTAAATATCTTTTTGAGACTTGAACAATTTTCAACACCTCTGTCTGAGCTAATTTTATGCAGAAATGGATTTAAAACCTTGGTTCAAAAAGTGACTTGAAACTTTTTGCATCTTTTGAGTTTTTTTTCAGTGCTGAATATGTACCGTCCTGGGCCCTGTTTTATAAAAGTTTGACAACTCGACAAGTCGACAATTTACAATTTACAATTGACAATTTCACGAAAAAGCGTTTTATGAAACTGACAATTACAATTTACTATTACCTGTAAAATCGTGATTTTTACCAATGATATTTGACAATTACTATTGGTTTTGACAATTTTGAATTTATTGTTTTGTAAAAAAAAATTAATTATGTGACAAGTTGTCGATATGTCAGTGACAATTTGACATAGGGGTAAAGGTTCTGTCAAGTTGACTACAAGTCTATTAGAATAACATTATTGTAATAATTATTTAAATTTAACCATCACAATGGCCACTCTCAATCTTAGTGACACAAGTAGTAGTGATAGTTATGATATTAAAATAACTCTTCTAGATAGGGAATTAAAGCCAAGGGTAAATTTCACGGGGTTCACTGACTTTAGATTTGTCAAATCAAAAGTGNTAGGGAATTAAAGCCAAGGGTAAATTTCACGGGGTTCACTGACTTTAGATTTGTCAAATCAAAAGTGACAATTTCTCAAATTAAATGTGACAATTTGTCAAACTCTTAAATTTATTGGTATTCTTTTAAAACACTATTTCCAATGAGTTGTAATTGTAAATAGTAAATTGTCAAATTGTCATTTGTCAACTTGTCAAGTTTTATAAAACAGGGCCCTGGCTTTTTAAAAATGACAAAAAATTTTCTCTCTCTTCAACAGCTGTTCAACTACTATGGCCCAGTCAGGGAAACACCCTGCTCAAGTCCGACCCACGGGCCGGGGAAATTAATGGCCGGTCCAGAGTTTTTCCTGTCCCACTTTTATTTAATTTTTCGAAAAAGAAAAAAAATTTCTGAGCTCGGAGAAATCCCGGCTACACAGTTGTCACATTTGTCAGAAGAATTAGTGCAGTTTATATATAGTGATTCTATTAGAACATATAAAAATTAACGTAAACCATGTTATTTCCCACATCCAAATTATACGTTAAAAATTTATTGGAATCTTATTTTACGGAATAAAATAAAGTACAAGTATTAAGTGTAAAAAAAAATTATTATTATCTGAAATTGTTGAAAATAATTTTTTGAATGTGGATGTCACCTTTAGGGAGAAATTAAATTAAATTCTTATAACCACACAAATTAAGGTCTAAAATCTAATTTGATTGGCTTGTGCAAAATAGTATAATGAACTTAATGAGTGACGAATGCCTTCCAATAACCTTACAATGGCTTTTGTAAGAAATAGTCTATTGTTAAATAATATGGAATGGGGGTTAGTAACTTTGAGGGTATTAGGTTTGTTTAACTTTATCTTCCTCAAATGTTGTTTAATAAATTTTAATGTTGTGACTACTCTATTACCAACTCCGATATATCGTCAAGTATGGTGACTTTGGACAGTTTGGGCGGATTCTATTATAAAATAGGCACCAGTTTTATTTGATTTGATCAAATTCAATAATTAGTTTCTTTAGTAACATTTTTTAGCAAAAGCAATTTAGTGTAATTTTATGGGTGATATTTACTTTTGACAGTTGAATTTTATCATAAATAAACTAAGCTGAGCCAATGACAACAGACTAATTTATGTTTATGTAACATATGGTAATAGTAAAATGTGCCTCTAAAACCACTATAATTATGACTTTGTTGACCTCTGGAGATCACACTTATCTACTTAGAGACTTGAATCTTTGCATACTTTATCATCGTAAATTCCTGAAACTCCTTAACATTGATGTCATCCTCCAACTACTTATTATTACGTAAAACGGAATTAACTATAAGTTCAGTTCAGGTGTCCAAAGTCATCCCACATATAGTAGGAAAATCTTAATTATTAAAAAAAATTCTAACTGCTACTAAATTAGAGTATTTTTTTGAATCAGATATCATATGAGGGGTTGAGCGTAAAAACGTGCTATCTCCAATTCATCATTTTTTAAATTTATCTAGTTACGAAAGTGAATTATGTATGTTTGGGTTTCTATAGCAAATTACATATTTTCAGATGCATTTTTAATTTTTTTTTAGAAAATTTTGTTTATATATAACAACAGCATTGACGTAAAATAATCGTGAAAGCAGATGCAAATGTAATAAATTAAGTTAGATAATGTTCAACTTCTTTTCTTCTTGAATTATATTTTTATTTTTTTGGAGGAGCATCTATAATCAGAAGTAACACATTCGAAAAATTTAAAATGTTTTTGGGTGTACTTGCCAGATCTCGATGTCAGAAATCAATTTCATGAACGACATATTTCATTCATCCTGGATACATTATTAATAATTATTAGATGAATGATTAGAACCTTAATTAGAAATAATTTTAATGTTTTAACACTCATTTCTCACTTACGTTTTCCATTAGATGCCATGGTACAAACCCATGTACATTAGCACCATCCAAGAGGACGACCTTAGCCATATTTAAAATTTTATCTCACTGAACAAAGAAACTCTAAACAGATATGGAATTAATGCAGAAACTCTGATTGAAGTACTTCTAATAAATTGAGTAAATGTAGGCAGCTGAAACACGAGAAATTACGTTTGCTAAAAAAAATTCAAATCGGATGAAACAAAAATTGATAAATTCTTGTTTGTTTTTGTTTGGGTTGTTTACACTTTATTTACTAGCAACGACATTTTTATTTTAAAAAATGTTGAATGGAGATAGCACGTTTTTACGCTCAACCCCTCATATGTCCCAGACGCATGCTCTAGGTTTTTAGCATATCCAGAAATGAATTGATAAATATTCTAGCACTGCTAGTAGAAGAAGTTTGCAAACTAAATTTGTATGATGAAACTAGATAATTTTCAGAAAAAATTTAAAACAGTTGAACACAATGAATTTTAATCATTGAAACTGCTACAACCATTCTCAATTGGTTGTTTTATATTGTTCAATTTGTGATTTTTCTATTCGATCAGACTCCTAAATGTGACAACCAATTAAATATTTTACCTGTAAGTGTCAAAAGTCACTCTACTTGATGGTAATTTTCCTTATATGCAATAATATTTTAATTATTGTAAAAAGTTGTAATTTTTAACAATTATTCGAACAAAAATTTCATATCTATCTCCTATTTCCATGCATTGTATTAGACGTTACCTGTTCCGCCGGGAGAAATTCCGGGCCGAATTGATTCTTCTATATTTAACTAACCTACTAACTAGTATACCTATACCAAACTTTTTGGTGCATTAGAAACAGCATAATAATGTGAATAATTAATAACATTTAAATTAAAAAATTTGTGTATCTAATAACTTTAATTTGCAATAATCACTCCTTTTTAAATTATTTCAAGAAATTTAGTTTGGGGCAATCTCCCACGGTGTTAAATTCCGAAATGCAATTAAGATTGGTTTAAACATATTTTAGAAAAATTCTAAACTGGAAATTTACCACAAAAAATTTTTAAGTAAAAAATGACCTTTGGGCCGGGGTTTTTCTCGGCTGGGCCAGGAAATATCCTGTCCCAAAATGTCCAAATGTCATTTGTACCGGAATTTTTCCCGGCTCCGGAGAAAACCCGGCCCGGCCGGGTGTTCTCTCGACTGTGCCAGAGTGTCTACTCTGCTGTCTTTTTTCCATCCCTCTCTCTCCTCACCAAAAAAATTGTCATTTTTAAAAAGCCAGGGTCCTATGCCACAATCAAATGACATATTGACATTCACAGGTATTTGTCAACAATTTACACAAAATATCACGCCACAAAGATAGCAGTGACATATGACAGTGACATGTGAATTTCGACATTCGACATGGAGAATTTGACATTTTACAAGTAAATGTCATTAACTTTTTTTCGTCTGTGCGACATTGACTTATATTTGTCAAAAATGTCATAAATATTTGACAGAGGGATCTAGATCTGTCCGTTTTGGAAAAGTAAATTTTTTTTATAAAAATTGTTGACTTATGGCTACGTTTGATGTCAGCGACTCTAGTAGCAGCGACAGTGAAGATATTGATGTAGTGCTTCGTCCACTAAAAAAAGAATACAAAGTAAGAATTAATTTCATCCCATCCACTGATTTTGGTTTCAAAGAAAAATTTAGAATAATCCGAATATATTTACTATATTTGACATAAAAATGTCAGAAAATTTTGACAAGTGTCAAAAATCCTTGAATATGACATTTTTTTCGTGGCGCGTTATTTTAGAATTCCTGTCAATGTCAACTGTCGATATGTCAATATGCCACTGTCCAAATGTCAGTGATTGTGGCACAGGACCCAGGCCGGTAAGTTGTATCATTTATTCATAAATATTCAGGGTCGTCCCGCATCCACTCGTCATCCGGTATAGCCCAGCATAAATGCACAAAATGCAAAAATGCAAAAATTAATAATAATATTCTTAAGTACAACGACACATGGAATACATAGTAAAACATGGAAAACCTCAGCATCCTGGATGCTGAGGTATTTGCTAATTTGGCAAAATCTACGAAATTACAAGGGTAATTTCATATCAAATTATTTCATTATGATAATCCCATTATTTATTTCCCATCCGACCACGTCAAAATTGTATTACTAAGTCTTTTTCCACTCAAGGTCAAACATTTTATTTTCCTATTTTACTACGAAATCACTTCCACTATCGTTTCCTGTTTTGTAGACAGTTATGTTAGGGTTAGTTAAGACTATTTGGAAGTTTTCTAATGCAAAAGAGTAATTTTCAGACCATCTGGCACCATTTAATTATGGTAATTATGGTGGTAGTAAAAGCTTTGCACATGCGAACTTATTTGATATTTATCTCACTAATGGCAGATTTTTTCTCCACTAGATCCTTAGACTCTCGTCCTTTGACACCGATCCAGATACTTCTCGTCAGACTCCGCACCTGAACTGTCATCGTCGACTATAACAAACATACTGTATAAGTGCTATGTGTAATTGAAAATTAGAAAAATACCTTACCCATAATTTACGACCTTCCCAGTATCTAAACACAAGAAATTATAATGAATGACGTAGACACAGACACAGAGGTAGACGGATTCACCTGTCGTACGCGCTGTTCGTCCTGAACGCTAGTAAGAGTCCCACGACGACACCAATTATTTGAATGAGAGACATGGGAAATTGTAACCACTCCCATCCCGCAATTCGGTTTAAGGTGACGATGGCAGAGGTATAGAGGGTCACCATAGCAACTTGCCACCAAATATTGATTATGACAGTACCACGAAATCGAAACCACCAACACTTGATCATCATTTTCGTTCTAATTGGGATCTACGATTCCGATCTCTCTGAATAGTCAAGGAACAATGCTGATGGAGTGGCCGTCTGCCCTTGAGAATCTATGGAAATCTGGGCCGGTTTTTCTTCTTGAGATGCTAATGAGACACACCTGAGTCAATTTACTTCTCCTCCTATCACTGATCACCAATTAGTCGAGATGGTTAATCCAGAATCAGATTACAGATATTGCAAGATAATCTCTGACCTCATATTTGAGGAGATTGACTTAAGTCTGACAGTCAGTTCCTTCAGTCTCAAAAATTAAACACAATGAGAATGAATTTCGTTCTCAAAGCCATATTTGCAGAAAATATGGTTCAAAATTTAAGGTGTAAGATCACAAGTGACAGCATCCGTGTGCGTTTTGCTCAAGGGCATTTTTTCGCAGTTTCAAATTCATTGACTAATCTGTGATGGGACGTCCCATTACGCAATTTGGAAGATCCAAGATGATACGAGATTTTTGAATGATTTATACCAGAAATACAAAAGAATAGGGATTGACTAAGACCTTGAATTTTTTGATGCGTACAGGGTCATTTATTTCTTTTTCTCTGCTAAGCATGTTCTCACTATAAGATGTTATTAGTGTTGGACACAA
Source organism: Holacanthella duospinosa (assembly GCA_002738285.1). Lineage (NCBI taxonomy): Eukaryota > Metazoa > Arthropoda > Collembola > Poduromorpha > Neanuridae > Holacanthella > Holacanthella duospinosa. Next base: position 80,698 of record NIPM01000323.1, on the reverse strand, counting down.
AGCGAGCGAGAAACTACAGAGGGTTATATCACACAAATTACTTTCTCCATTCAAATTTGAAAAAAATGCGGCTGAGAAGTATGCACCGGCGGAACACTACAAATTGGAATTTAAGTCTAAATACTTATTCTTTAATTATTAGCAAATTCAAAATATACATTTTTGTTTTTCTGATCGTGTCCTCCAATTTATTCCTTTTCAGAAGTTCTGTGAACACGTAAACTAAATAATTAAGCTGCTTAAAGTGTTACTATTTGGAGAGTGCGAGTAACCGTTAGATTTTTTAGCCGCACAAATCCCATGCGAAAATCTTGGTTGTGAAGTAATATGCTAGATGGCAGCACAACCAACCCAGGCTATGTCACTCTTATGACTATGTATAAAACTATGCTTATTTAATTAACACTATATACAGTAAACCTCGGTTAAGCCGACTTCGGTTGCCTAGGACCCTCGGTTACCACGAACCAAGTAGTCCGGTTCGCGCCCTGAAATACGAAATTTGTGTATAAATGGAGCGGCTAAGCCGAACTCAGTTAAGCAGAACCCTCGGCTACCACGAACACCTTTTCGTGGTCCCAGTCCATAAGGCACATGCTTTTTTATCTCGGTAAGCACATATACCAATTAATTGATCAATTTTCAAAGAAACTTCAACTTTTTTCTTACAAAATTTAATGAATAAATCCTTTTGAATAACTTTTCAAGCGTTGAAATACGACATAAAATGAACCAATAATATATTTATTGTCATTTTTTGTCTCCACAACTTACTATTATAAAGTAATGGTAAATTAAAACTACCTCGGCTAAGGCGAACAAATTATTCCTCAAGTTGTGTGTTCGGTTTACGCTTAAGCCGAACCTCGGCTACCACGAACCAAATATTTATGTCGCTTGTAATTCGAGTTATCCGAGGTTTAGTGTAGTTGGCCCGTGTTTTTTGCTGGAGAAAGTCCTAGACTAAAATTATGTCATCATTGTTAGAGTCATAGAATTATGTTCCGAAGCGCTTGATTTTCAATAAATCATAACTTTTGACCATTTGATCCCTGTGATTTTATTCAAAATATCCGTCATTATACTTTCGCATGCTATTTCATGAAAAGTCTCATTTGGATCGAAAATATTTTCCTTCTCATAGAAAAACCTAGAGATAGTTTTGGCCGAGAACTTTCTGCTACTAAAAGGACGGGCCAAAAGTAGCTTGTCTACACTGGAGATCAGATTTTAGTACACATGAAGGAAGTCTTAACTGCAAAAGCCATGCAGAAAAAATGAAAGGGAATTGAACAACCGGTCTCATTCCTCTACTCAATATTCCTTCAGAGGTTTGCGCGCGTAAACTCTACCCACTGACTTAACTGTCACTATTATTTTTCAATTATCATTACTCTTATTGCTGGATAGCCTATCGTCTTACTTTTTGGAATCAATCAACATTAATCGGATTCAAGTTATTTAATATCTGACATTATTCTCACTTTTCATCAGGTTTGAACATCGTGTGGAAACAGCGATTGGTAAAATTATTTAAAATTAGAACAAAATTCTCTACATCCAATTAAAAATATTTATAAAACATTGAAGTTTATAAAAAAACTCAAATTTAACCAAATTAATTTCGAGTTAATATTAATTAAAGGCAACGCTTATTTCAAAATATTTTGCATCAAATTCGTCAAAAAAAATTTTTTTTTTTCAAAATCTATTTTGTTTTTTTAAGACTTCGCCAAAGGTAGAACATTTTTTTAATTTAGCAAACCATTAGACTTAATTTAAATTTACAGACACTACTACTCAGCTGTTGAGACAGTTGGGGGATCACACATTACGTGCATCGCAAATTATTCTAAATAGTCTCTCCATCTCATACGTCTGGCTCCCCCTAAGACAAAATTCATTACCCCTTTAAAGTAATTCCAATCAAGTTTATTTTACTTTGCATAATTGGTTCTCGCCTCATCTCTTTGTTTTCCTTGCCTCATTTCAAAATGTGGGCAAGAGAATGGGTTTACACAATTGGTTTGATTTGGAAATTTTAAAAATTTCGTTTTATTTATTTAGTTGTATTTTTATTCTTTGAAAATTTTTGTTGATTCTAATTGATTTTAACGTTCAACCTGTTTTATTCCAGGTCCCTAACGGAAGAATCCAGAATAACCTTATTCACAATGAAACAGCCAGTAGCACCCACTCATCCCTTTGGTTTCAAGTTTTGTGATAGTACGTATCCTTGGATCGTCGTGGATATCCCTAGATAGTTGTTTAAAACTCACCCTGTATATATAAATGTATTTATTCATATATGTACATATCATTATATGTATATGTATGTCTATGTATGTCTGTCTACTTATACTTATGTATATACGTTTATATATATGTATATTTTTATCTGTATATCTACGTATACGTATGATTATACGTTTATAAGTATATGTATATTTATATTTTTATATATATGTACATATATATAAATGTCTATATGTATATAGAAGTATATATATTTTTTTATTAGGTATTTTGAGGATATCTGGCGCGTAACGCTCGTTTTATGGTTTGCGCATGCGTTGTGTACTCCTTGTCTTAGCGTTGTCATAACGCGCTCCACTCGTTTTTGAATTTATTTATGCTTTCTTTAATCATTTATGTACAGAATTTTTCTGTATTAAAAAAAAAAAGTTAAAATTGTTCAACTTTCAATTGCTTACAGTAAGAATAACCAAATAGAGAAAGAAAAGAAACCATAAATGAATTCTTCAAACAAAGCATTAAAGAAAAAAACTCCTAGACAACGTATTCACAACGCTTAGACAACACATGCAGAAAGCATAAATTGATTCCAATTAGGTTTTCTTACAGAATTCTGTACAAAAAGTTGAAAAAAGAAAACCATAAAACGAGCGTAAATTTCATCCGTAAATTGGATACTTTTATTTATCTGTTTGAATGATTTTCTTCACAATTTCCTCAGAAATAGTAAGAAATAAATCATTAATTTTATTAGATTTAATATATTGGAGTATATATTATATGTATTAGAGTGTTATAAAAACCGACTCTAGCACGTTCGCTTGAAATGAGTCAAAATACGTCTTGTTTTGATAAAAATAATGTCCAATATGCCGAATATCCGATATCCGGCAAACAATTACTTCGGATATTCAATATCCGGCATAATTTCCAGTACGGTGTCCGCCATAATTGCCGGTTATGCTATCCGGCATTATTGCCAGATAAGTTAGTGGTGTAATATTTGGGTTTAATTCTTGGAAGTAGAGGGAAAGTAGCCTAACTTCAACACCATTTTGCTACCGTTGTGGGACATTTAACCAAATGGTTTCTACTTCTATTTGATTAGCACACGGAAACTCAGTTCACTCATACGCGTCCACGATAACAGTTTAAGTCGATTTACCCACATTTGTTCAATGGTTAGGGAAAGCATCTCCCTAGAAAAACCATTAAACACGCCTTTTTTTAAATTAATTTAAACAAAGTTGCTATTTGTCTTTGTGAATAAAAATCATTACACATGAATCAGAATCGCATGGCCTTAATTTTAGCACCGTTCTGGTGTCATTAGAAAAACATGGCAATTTGTCAAAAAATTATGTTGAAGAACTACCCTGAAGGATTCCACCGGCCATACTCTTTGAAATTGTGCGGCCAAGTACTAGCTACCGTCACCGAAAAAAATGAAAATGTCTAAAAATTATTTTGAAAATTCAATTAAAAATTAGTTGTTTAAAAGAAAATTTATCGAACTACCCACAACTAGACATCCACATTGCATCAGTTATTGGCAACTGGAGGCATTATAGAAAAGCAAAGATATATTAGTAGACCTACACTCTTCACTTTCCCTGTCGTCCCCATACACGAAATGACGGTCTGCATGACCGACTAGTTCGTAAAAAAAAATTCAAATAATTTAGTCTCGCGCCTCTATGTCTTGCTCTATTGCAACCTTTGACATAGCATAAGCGGAAATATGGAGAGATTGGAGGAAGAGGTTACGAAAGAAGATAAAGGACCCTGTACAAAACACCAAAAAGCTACCTATCCAGAATGTATTTGTTAATCAAACCTTGCGTATTTGTTAAATTCATCAAACTAAACATCCAAGGTTGCTTCAGCTTGGGGAAAAAAATATGACTGTTTTCCATATGCCAACTCCACTTATAATTGGATTGAGGAACTTTAGACGCTTAAAAATATTATTTTAGGTACATAAAAGGTGCTAAAAATTTGGCAAAAAAGGTGTCGTGAAAATGTTATAGTTGAGAAGAAACATGAAACGCAGATTTTGTTACAGTTCTATTTAGCATATTTTTAGTTAAATGTCAACTGTATATTTAAAATATTAAATGTCAACTATTTTTATAAAATATTGAGGGTATTCCACATGACCTGGTTAAGTGTTAAATTTTTATTTGATATATTTTAATGAGTGATATAATAGGATATCGGGAAGGGTAAAAAGTCAAATGTTGTTATGTTGACATTTATTTTTGACTTTGTTATTACAAAAATTTCCCTTGCCTCTTTTGCATGTTGTAGTTGAGAGAATGCATGAGAGGAAAGCTGAGACCACAAAGTAGTAAGTGTCAATTCTCTCATACATCTCTTCAACTACAACATGAAATAAAAAGTGTGAGTTTGACCCTTTCTCCTCCTCAGTTGACGTTATTTATTTGAATTTTAACAACAAAAATAAAAAGCAAAAAGATGCCCCTGAGCTTATTAAACTTTAACGGAGAGGAAAAATAATCAGACCAATCACAGACATATAAAATGATGTCACCTTTTTATAAAATAAAAATATTTAAAATTTAACAACTTTTTATCTTATAACCAAAATCAGGAATACCCTCATTATTAGATAATTTATGAAATTTTTTACTTACCTTTTTCTTTGTTTTATTTTCTTTGTGTTGTTACTAATTTTGGAAATTATTAGCTTAGCTTTAATTTATGTTTATAATTTTCTTTTGTTTTATTATTATCATTGTATAATAATAGTTTTTGTACATGAGGGTCGTTACCATTCATGGGTATAAAAACCGAGGGCCGTGATTCCAGACTCTCCGTTTGATTTTGATCAAGCTTGAGTAGCTTAAGGGCCGGATGTAGGTACACCACTTGAGTGAGTGTTTGGGTTGACTCGACTTGAGTAATTCCTTGAGAGGGGAGTTGGTATTCAAGAACGAGTTTTTCCCATTGATGTGGCATGGGAGTTTAGAGTTGAGATTCGAAGCAGCTCTCACCACACTCCAATTTAGACTCCAAATCACTCACAAATCAGTCACTTGAGTTTGAGTGGCTTACTTAAATCCGGCCGTTGTCTTGCCTTCAGTAGAACAAGAAACATTACTAACGGAAATCTAACGGTTAATATAATAGATTTCGAGAGTGAGAGAAATAATATAGTGTAACCTCAAAATATTCACCTTCAGTGGAGAGAGAAATAATTTATTTTTGATCTTTCAGGAAAGAAAAAAATTGGATTAGGCGTCAAAATTCGGTAAGGATTTTGAAAACTTTGTCAATTTAGGAAATACCCCAACCCGGGCATTATCCAAATTCAGGATAAAGTTGACCAATTTAGATGGAAAAAATTACGAATGGATGGCACATTTTGTCAGGAATTTTGGCTATAAAGTTTTTTTTAAATTGGAGTTTAGCCAAAGTGAGATGCGGACATTATCAAATATCTCTTCTGTTTATCCTCTGGATCGGGTATTTTCCAAAATTCCTGACGCAATTTGGTACCCAATCATAATTTTTTCCATCTAAATTAGTGAAGTTTAGTTTCTAACCCGGAAAATTTTATAATTCCCGGATTCGGTTATTTTCTGAAATGAATAATTTTTCAAAATTTCTGACTTAATTTGGTATCCAATCGTAATTTTTCTATCCAAATTGGTGAAGTTTAGTTTCTAACCCGGAAAATTTTATTATTCCCGGATTCGGGTATTTTTCGAATTGAATAATTTGCCAAAATTTCAGAGGCAATTTTGTACGTAATCGTCATTTTTTCCATCCAAATTAGTGAAAATTAGGTTTTAACGGTAGGGTTACAGACAATATTTCCTCACCGAAATTTTCTAATGTTGCTCATAGCGAAAATTTTATTCCTGAATGGAATAGTAAACAAGATCCCAAGTTCGATTTTGAGTATACACACAAGGAAAGAAAATTTTGATTTTACTGATACTCTTTGCCCCTATTAAATTCTTGAAGCGAATTGTCCAATTTGAATTTCTCTAAATTCAATCTTTAATCGCCACTTTTATCATAAAAAAACAGCAGTTGACACAAGGTAACGCTATTCCCATGGAATTGGATAAGAGGTGGAGTTAACTTTTTGTGTGACGTCAATCAGGAGACAAACGTACTTTAACATTTTCAAGTACAACTCTATTAACATTAATTGTTAATATTTATTTAAAGTATTTATCTTAATTGNTTCCGAATTTGTTATTGTGGAACTACCCTGTTACGTTTTACAATTCTTTGATAATCTAACAGAGTGTGTAAACTGTCTGGCTCTTCTTTTCCTAATTAAACAATTTTCACGTTCTTCATTCATAGATCTAATTTTTATTCGTATTCTAATTTTTATAAACTCCTTAACAACATGGAGATTAATTTCTGGAAATTTCTCAATGATTTTATCAATAAGCAATTTGCTTAGCTTCGGACAGCCTTGAAAATAGTTGAAAAACCCACGAAATTCACCTTCACACAACTTTATGAACCCAAATATTTTATCGTTTGGCATCAGTAATCCTCCTTTCGATAATATTTGAACCCAACATTGATCGATTGTACTTCCTTTCATAAGTTGAAACGAGTCAATGCGATGTCCAAATATTCCGTGCCCATCTTTCTTTAGTTTCCAAGCTATGTATCCTGCTAAGTAGTGAAGTGAATCAGTTTCAGTTGGAGACAATACTTCAATAGTTGGACTAGCTATCATCGGAACAGACTTATCTTCAATTGTAGGCAAGCCAATATGATTTTTAGAGATTAGTCTACTACTTAAAAATCTGACATCTGATTCACAATAGCTGGTGTTAGTATTACCGATTGAGCGTATCTGACACCCTAAGAGAATTAATCTTAAGCGATACCGGAATTCTGGTGGCGTTGGATTGGAGTACAAACCATTGAAAGATCTAATTATAGAGAAGAAACTTTCCAGGGAGTCTTGATTCAATCGACTTGTAAGTATGTAAGACACATTACAAGTCACTTTCAAGTATTGGAACAAGCTGAGAAGTGATTTGACAGAAACAATGATACCAGTTTGACAAGGTAGCAAAGCTTTTTTCGGATTTTTTTTTTGTTTTGTTTGGAATCTAATTCTAGTAACTAACTCAAGGAGGTTGGTTAAAGCTTCTTTTTGTTTCTCAAAACGTAAACCAAAACCGAATAGCAACTGATTCTTTTCATTTCGTTTTTTCCTCTTGAGTTAAACGTGTCAAATCCGTCGTTAAAAGTGTTGAAGAATACAGAAATATCGGGCTTTTCAGGGCTAGCATACCCATGTGATGAGAAAGTAGCTGAACTGCAGGAAGGACTCTCATTCGTTCAGCTCCCTTTACGTNGGCTAGCATACCCATGTGATGAGAAAGTAGCTGAACTGCAGGAAGGACTCTCATTCGTTCAGCTCCCTTTACGTCCAAAAGCTTTTGTGTAAACTTAGGACACAGTTTAAGATTTACGCCGTTGTTCACCAACATCGTCTCCATTACATTTCTGTCAATTATCGTTCCATTGGGAAGAATTACTCCANTTAAGATTTACGCCGTTGTTCACCAACATCGTCTCCATTACATTTCTGTCAATTATCGTTCCATTGGGAAGAATTACTCCATCGTCAATAAGGTGGTTTCGTATATTTTTCATCTGGTGAGGAATGTCCGCAAAAACATGAATTTGTTGAGATGGAATTGCTGGATTTGTAAAGATTAGAAGAAGGTATATCGAGTTCTTTCCACAGGGCTCTGTTCTCTCCTCCAAGGTCGCTCACAATGGCTGTAAGAACATAACCGACGTCCGCTAGGGCTGATAATATTCGAAATAAAAATTCCTTTATCATAGGCGTATCAAATTCAAAATATACAGGTTGTTTCCATAGATGGCATAATCCGCGCACTTGGACAATGAAAATCATACCAAAATTATTTTATTTCCATAAACTTATAAACTCCCAGCATATAATGTGATATAAATTCAATATACGACAGCCTACCTGTACTTTAGAGTAAGATTCAACCATATCAAATGTTGTTGGATCTAGCACTACTCGTGAGTCAATGTTAATTTCATCGAACATTAAAACGCAGAGTTTGAAGAAATTGTCTCTCTCTCGAACCTTCTCCTTCATTATTTCCATACAGTCAGAGAGAATTCCAGGAGCACAAGTAAAATTTTTCACTCAGGAGCGTAGCGTACTTGTAGCAGGCAGTGGTATATTCCAAATCGACAACGCCGTTTCGTAAGCTTTTAGGCTCAAGCTCCTTAGTGTAAGTGCTTTGACAATATCCTCACTTGTCCATTTGGGCCTTTTGCCTGAAAGTTTCTGAACTTGCTGTTCAGAAAATGTTTTCTGAATATTCTTGGAAAATATTTTACTTAGTTTCATTGCAGCCTTAGCCAATTTTTGTTGGTTAATGAGTCTGCTCTTGAGTGAAACTATTTGATGTTTTTGGATTAGTACTTGATTTTTCAATTTTTTAAGCTGGGCCTTCACTTCTAAGAATTCATCCTCGGAAATCAGACATTGACGTGAGTCTGAAAAAAGATAATTAATGTTAACAATGCTTCAATCTTTCATAAAGGTAACCACGAAGCAAGAATTCGGTTTAGATTACCAGATGTTTCTTGAAGAGATTGACCAGTTGAGATTTCAATTTCGGGCACATTTTCCGCACGACAAAACAGCTCTTTTTTGTGACTTGCTTGGGAACTCGAACTGGATGAAAGGTAAAATGATTTGTCAATATGTTAAACTCTATTCAATAATGGTTAATTAATGGATATAGTTCACTTTATTTACCAAGAATTTCTTCCAAAATGACTCGCTTAAAAGCGAGTCATTTTGGAAGAAATTCTCTTATTTTCATACGTGATTCCCTTGAAGAATTGACAACTTCCCCATGACTTCTAAGTACAAATACAGAAGGAACAGCTCCAACGTTCCATCGGCGTCGTGGGGGAAGTCCAAGAAGCTCGTGTTGGAGGTCACGTTCATAATCGTGCACAGTAAAATGGTTGGAGCAAATTTTTGCAGTTCTCACGTTAACAAAGTTACGTTTACATTTAGTGACCCATAACTTGCATAATGCCTGATTCTTCGTCGGTAATGAATGCAAAACTGTACCTTCCATTTTAGTCCTTCCTCCATTATTACATTCAGCAGCAGCACAGACATTAGGGGCCATTCTCAGATGATTATTTAATTTTTTGAAGAAGATTGATCAACTGATAAATTTTTTTAAACTTATGGGTTGTAACATGGTTGATAATTGTAAGAGAAATATTTGTCTCCCGAGTGACGTCACCTATTCTTAGTTCGACCCCACTTCTCTTATTCCTCAGAGACATAAAGGAATAGCGGCCCTTGCAGTTGACACTGACTTTGAATTAGAGCATTCAACCACGGTCCACTTTCCAATCACGTGATTTTCGTGATCGAATTGTGGTAAATCATGTAGCTAAGGTAAGCTAAATCTAGCGGCTAACATAAGCTAAATCGTCACATTATGATCATAGCGAATTCTATAACATAGTTGGTTGTTAGAAATATAACATAAAAGTCTAGTGTCTTCAGAATCAGAAAGATAGGCGCGCAACTGACAAGTAATTCGCAAACATGGTAAAATTAAACCATAATAAATACTTTGTAATGTTGTTTATTTGAATTTATTTGATTTTGTTTCTTGTAAAACGGAAATATGTTGCGGAATCGATTAGCTGCCAAAAATTAATCACGAAATTCACGGGGATTTCATGTTCAAAATGCCTTAATTTTCGTGAGTAGAAATATGCACCGTGATGCCGTGATTCGTGATTATGTGATTACGTAATTGAATGCCCTACTTGGAATTAATTGTACTGTTGACACATTTATCTAAAAAATCTAAGAAGGAAAGGAGAAAATGGTGGGTGGGACCTTTATCTAATGGAAAGGAAATAAAATGACTTTTTATTTTGCCACCTTGTTGTTTCTGTCCCAATTTAGTAAAACTACTCATTTCGGAAACAATTCCGTGGGAAAAAAGTTACACCCAGTTCGTGCAGCATAGCGAAAAAAAGGTCCTTTTTTCTCAACTTTTCGGCTGACCGAAAATTCCTGTCCGAAACAGATGTGTAAACTCAAAACGTAATCCTATTCGAAAATTTCGGAAAAGCTCGATTTTGTGCGAAATTGATTATCTGTAACCTAACTTCAACCCGGAAAATTTTATAATACCCAGATTCGGGTATTTACGCCGGGAATTTTTCAAATTGAAGTTTTCCAAAATTCATGACAAAATGTGCCGTTCATTCGTACTTTTTTTCATCTAAGTTGGTCAGCTTACTTTGTAACCCGAGATTTTGATAATGCCCGGGTTCGGGTCGGGTATTTCTTAGATTGACAAATTTTTCAAAATTTCGTACCAAATTTTGATGAAAAATAAATCATTTCACTAAAGATGAAGCTATCTATTATTTTAAGTTTACACTATTTTATCACGCTCAAAACATCTGATATTACCCGTTAGGATTTCGGCTTAGTCATGTTTCGTGGTAGGGAATCATAATTCTCAACTTATAGGAGTTGGGCAACTCGTTATTGAGCTGGTTTTTTTTTTATTGATTTAAGCAATTATTGTTTTAGAAATTTATTATTATTAAATAAAATTTATTTTCATTTATTATTTTAACTTGAGTTAATGTTCTTTGTTGAATTTATTGAATAGGGATTTTCTTTAGTTTTCTAAATTAGAATTGATTGTTGAGTAATAGTAACTAACAATCTTCTGGTAATCAGAGTCCTGACTGCTGAGATTGAAGTTAGAGAATTTTGTCAGAAAAATAAAAATTTGAAAAAGTAAAGTTTTAGTTTCAATAATTACAAATACAATTAGTTTTGTTTTGTTTGCTTAAAACTTATGTCACTTGTAGTTGTGACTATTTTCTATAGACATTTTGGCAGTCCAGTCCAAAAAAGGCCTAGACAAATTTCAAAACAAAATCAACCGCTTTCTCTTCGCGACTAATCAAGCCTTCATTATTCCGTAAGCTACAGAGAAAATTCAAGAAAGGTAAAAGAAAACAAAGGAAAGAATTGTACACAAAAATCAGTAAATACAATTCTAACCAAATCACTACTCGGAACATTCTAGTGTTCGGCACAACTCCGAGTTTGGCCGGAGTTGGAGTTGAACAACTCCGGAGTCACAACTCCCAACTCCTTATTCTTTGGGAGTCAGCTCCGGAGCTACAACTCCAACTCATTAAATTTTGGGAGTGCACTCCGGAGTTGAATTTTTACAGTTTTTAGTTTCATAGAAAACGCTATAGTTTTATAATTTGTGCTATCATCTAGTTTCATGGTATGTCAATTAATTGAATATCTACATATTAGTATAGTTATATTTTAACTATGAATTCAATTAATTCCACACACACCATTTCAATTTGGTCCAGTACCATCCCAACAGCTGGAATATTTTTCCAACCCCCAATTGTACGCCACTGTTAAACCCAGGAATTGGGAAATTTATCCAACTACTGAAAACGTGGTTGACAAATTACGTTTTATTGTAGCTTTCTCTGCCCGCCGCCCTCTATGGTGCCCGCTTCCCTCTCTACATTCCATCGCCCTCTCTACTGCCCACCACCCTTCATATGAACACTAGAACATTCAATATCCTTGTTGAAGAGCAAAAAATGATTTCAAATATTTGAACTCTTCAGTTGTACAAGTTAACTCCTTCTCTATCCTTCAACGATTGTTTTTCTAGAAATCTACCGTTACCACATTCAGATCAATTTAACTCCTCAACCTACAAGGGCTCTGTAAAATTCAAATGAATCAAATTCTGGAACAGCCTTCCGAAGAACAGGAAAATTGATGAAATGAATGTCTGTCATGTCTTAAATTAGATGTATATAATTACTTGGTAGAATCTCGTAAATCTATGTGGTTAAAATTTTAGAACTTAGAGTCTATTTAGTAGTCATTACGATGGGGAGAACAGTTTGATTTTTAATCTATCAACTGAAATCGAAACGGACTATCTAATAAATTGTCTTCAATTCAATTCGGGTGGGACAATATGAAAATAAAATTTGTTTTTCAATGATGGAAATTGATGGGAAAAAATGACTTTGAATCCAATTATGCTCATTTGCGCATGTTGGAAGAGTCAGTGCTTCCAACTAATGACAAAGTCTTTAATTTAACAATTCACTTCAGCTTTTCTTGTAATTCAATTTTCGTAATTAAGCATCATTGCTAACATCCCATCAATAAGCTCTTCACCACTTGAATAATTTGAATAGGGTGGGAACAAAAATTCAGCACGAGTTCCCTTGATTACGAAGTTAAAAAACTATTGATAAAGTTGCATTATGAACACCTTCGAGCCAAACAATAGCTTCGACCGGAAGCAGCGTCTAGAAGTTTTGATACAAAATTTTGAATATTTTTTTTTCGACAAAATTTGAAAACTTAAACTTAACAAACAAGTTGAACAAACAAACATTGGGAGTTTAAAAATACAGCAAAACCTCTCATTCGGAAACTAGTCCTGGCTTTTTAAAAATGACAAAAAAATTTCTGTCTCTTCAACAGCTGTTCTACTCTGCTGCCTTTTCCCCGTCGCTCTCTCTCTTCATCAAAAAATTGTCATTTTTAAAAAGCCAGGACGGTATCGCTCACTGGCTGCATAAAATTCACTCCACACCTTCTTCCTTTCAGGTACCGTAAAGTTTCACATAATTTGCAAATTGTTTATACACACTTGCCCTCCACATTATTTGAATGTTACCGGTAACCGTCACGTGAGGTGAGACGGGGTGGAGAGATTTAGTTTCCGATTGAGAGGTTTTGCTGTAGTCCCATTTACAAAAGTAGTTATGCGAAATTGACATTTGCATATGCAATGTATTATTTTACAAATATTTTGGCCCTCGTAGTGACTCTTTTGTAGCGAAAACGGTTGTAGGGAGAGACGTTTTATCACTACATCAGAGTTGCCGCAGGTACAGGGTCTTCTAGAACCTGCACCTGAACCTGCATGTTTCAGGTGCAGGTCCATAAGGAACCTGCACCTAGTACTGCCAATCTGGTTCAGGTTGTTCAAGAACCTGAACCTGAACCTGAACCTGAACTAGAAAACCTGCACCTGAACCTGAAACCAAAAAATATACAGGGTCAATTGAAAGTAGCTCTGGGCTTTTGAAAATTTGTTTCTCTTTATTGGGTTGACACAGGAGTCTCGTTTGTAATTCATTAGAAAGTTGAATATAAAGAAGAAATATTGGTCACAATAAAAAAAATGCGAATCAGCGTCACTAAGGTCAATTCATGATTAAATTGAAATTTTTTAATTTAGCATTAGGATTACCATGGCGGCTTTTATTGTCGTAAATTCAAACAATCCGTTTCAGCACTTTTTAAAGCACCAAAACCGATGTCGATCAAATAATTCAAGATTTGTTTCTAAAACTTTTCCATGCCAATCGTAATGCTAAATTAAAAATTTTGCGTTTCATCATGAATTACTCCTAATAATGGTGACCCTTGAACTTTTGCGATTATGCGAATATTGCTTCTTGACATTCAGCTTTCCAATGAGTCGAAAACGATAACTGTATGTAAATTCAATAAAGAGGTACAGATTTTCAAAAGCCCGGAGCTACTTTCAAATGACCCTGTATACTGAAATGATGGTTCAGAAATTTTCCAGCGGCTGGATTTTAGTGTCCAATGTATGGAGTATGTAATTAAATGTTTCCAACATCTTATCTTGAACTGATCTTAAAACATAGTCATGAAAGGTGTTCGCGTCCTTTGATTTGATCCAACCTTTTAGACACATACATGTTCGAACTGTTTCAGGGATCATCCGTCTTCGGTTAGGAGTTACCAGGTTTGTTCCTCCAGAAAACATTCTTTCACAAGGGACACCAGTCCCAAAAGCTGCTAGATAGTCGTGCACCATCTTTGAGAGGTTTGGGTATATGACTTCCTGCATCTAATATATATAATTTCCGATTGGAATTTATTTTCCGAACCGATTTGACCTGGTGCCTCGTCCCACGAGTAGTGATGCCAACGTTTTGTTCCAAAATCGCAACGGTAACTACCGTTGCGTTTCATTTTCGTTTCAATATTTTGATCCGATATGTGACATCAGAGTAGAATATGAGTAGAAATTATCTTATATATTTTATAAGTCTTATATAGCATATATACATATCTTATATAGCATATATATATTTATAAACCTTATACGTTGGCATCACTACTCACGATTATCAATTTGCCTTTTTATTTGATAATTTAAAGTGGTAGGCAGAGCAACCTGAATCAAATCCGTGCAGAATATAAATTCTCATCGGGACACAGTGGCCTAGTACATAGTGAAACTCGGGTACGGAAAATTATAAGAAGACGAGTCTGTTGGAATGGATTAAAAAAATTACCTCCCACCATTACAAAATTCCATGTTTAACAGAGTCTGCTGTTCATGGAATTGCCTTTCATCCAAATATATTTGTACTTCATCCCTTTTCTCCAACCTCGCTCTCTTCATTTGACTCAAATTGTTAGATTTAAACTCAGAATCGTGGACAATTAAAATAAAAATTGGGAAGAGTAACGGCCTTTTTGACTAACTTTATTAAGCTGAAAAATGAGATTTATATAGGTTTTAGAATTGACCCTTCTAAGGCCACAGAAGTATTTTAAACATACATTCTAGTTACTAGGTCGTATGACTCAGAGTAATAAGGAAGATTTGAAGTCCTAACTAGTTTGAACCAGTTTTGAACACAAGCATTCTAAAGAAAGAACAAGAAAATAACTTTTCTGAAAACTTGAGATTACAAGTATGAGTGTACATAATTCTAATTTCTAATA
>NIPM01000323.1:0-65358 GCA_002738285.1 Holacanthella duospinosa | reverse complement strand
CTAGGCCGCCATAGGATTGGCTGAGAGTTCTGAATGTTCACACCTAGAACTTGACTCAGTAGACATAAAAACAAAAAAATAGATGTGAAAAATCCAGACTTGCGTCCATTTTTATTTGGATTTGTCTCCTCTTCTACGATTCCAATTTTCTCTCTCATTTTTTCATGACNACCATTCCAATTTTCTCTCTCATTTGTTCATGATTTTTCTTCATTAGAGGTTTTGTAAGAATGTCGGCGAGTTGCTCAGTTGTTGGTACATAAACAACTTCAATTTCCCCTTTCTCGATGAGAGTTCTGGTGAAATGATATCTAACATCTATGTGTTTGGATCGAGCATGGAATTATGAGTTGTGTGACAACTTGATTGCACTTTGGTTGTCCACAAAAACTGGCGTTGGATCATCCTGAGGGTATCCAAGCTCTTCTGTGAAACGCCTCATCCAACTGGCTTCTTTTGCTCCTTGGGCCAGGGCAACGTACTCGGCTTCTGTTGATGACAACGTTACTAATGGTTGTTTTTGACTCACCCAACTTACTAGTGAATTGTTGATAAAGAAAGTGTAACCTGTGGTTGACTTCCTTTCAATCTTGTCTCCTGCAAAGTCTGAGTCAGTATAACCTGACAGCATCGTTCCACCATGGAGCTGATACTTCAATCCGAGGTTTGCTGTCTTCTTAAGGTAGCGTAAGACTCCTTTTGCTAATTTCCAATGTTCAGTCGAGTAACAGGTGGTGAATTGGGCAAGTCTTGAGATTGCAAATGAGATGTCTGGTCGGGTAGTTCTGGCCAGGAACAGGAGTGTACCTATCAGTTCACGGTACGGGAGTTCAGAACTAACTTCTTTAGCCGGTAAGAGATCTTGACCAGGCTGAAAAGAGACAGAGGCAGGCTTACAGTCCAACATGTTGAATCTTTCCAGCGCTGCCTTGACCAGGTTGTTTCAGTAGTATAGTACCAGTCTTCTCATCTCGTTCCACTTGTATTCCAACAAATACAGAAACTTCAGTGACCTTAATCTCAAACTTGCCCCCGATATGGTTCAAAACTTCATCTATAGCATGTTTGCTTGAAGAAACAACTAGGCCGTCATCAACATAGAGTATGAGGAAGACTGTCGATCCATCTGCGGAACCAATGAAAATAGAATGGTCGCTCTCGCTTGGCTGGAAGTCAAAGGATCTCTCTTTTAGACTTTTCCAGAATAAGGTCGTGGTTGGTGATTGTTTAAGTCCATATAGACTTTTCTTCAGCAGACAAACATGACCATTTTCCATTGAAAGANATAGAATGGTCGCTCTCGCTTGGCTGGAAGTCAAAGGATGAGAGAAAATCTGAAAAGGTCTTATTCCAGCACCTTGGTGATTGTTTAAGTCCATATAGACTTTTCTTCAGCAGACAAACATGACCATTTTCCATTGAAAGACCTTTTGGAAGTTCCATATAGACAGTTTCGTCTAGCAGCCCATATAGAAAGGCACAGAATTGTAGTTTAACAAAGTATTTGTTAGGAAACCTACGTCCTATGGCCAAAATCATTCGAATCGACTCGTATCGAGAGTGTCCACGTTTACAGAGCTTTATTAGGTGTGCTTTTCGTTGTCGATATCCTTTCACAACTAGTCTGGCCTTAAATCTGTCGATCTGGCCGTCCGCCTTTCGTTTGAGCTTGAAGATCCATTGACTATCCAGGATTCTTGCATCAGTTGGCCTTTTCACAATATCCCAAGTTTTGTTCTTGTCATGACTGCCAAGTTCTTCATCAATGGCCATTATCCACTGCTGTGNGGCCGTCCGCCTTTCGTTTGAGCTTGAAGATCCATTGACTATCCAGGATTCTTGCATCAGTTGGCCTCTTCACAATATCCCAAGTTTTGTTCTTGTCATGACTGCCAAGTTCTTCATCAATGGCCATTATCCACTGCTGTGAATCTCGTGACAAAATTGCTTCTTCGTAGTTGGATAGCTCATCGAATGGCTGCGTGAAATTTGCTTGATATTTCTCCGGTGTTTTGAGTTTTGTTCTGTCTCTCAAAAATGGAATTCTGGAAATCGGAGTATCTCCTGCTCTTTTGGGAATTTTTACAGTCGTGGTGCTCCCACTGGGTATCTTTGCCGTGTAGTTACCGTCAGGAGTTCTGATAAAGATAGTTACTAACTTTTATTGTTCATCTGGCTCCTCTTTTGATAAGTCTTGTTTACCCTGTTCGATTGTGTCACTAACCTCCGATTGTCTATATCCTCTTCAATTCCTTCTTCTTCTTCATCTTTATCTGTATCCTCTTCAATTCCTTCTTCTTCTTCTTTAGGGTTAGCTATTTCATTGTTATTATGAGGTAACATAATAGTTATGTACTGTTCAACATAACTTTCGTCAAAGCTCACATTTCAAGCTAGAATTATGGATTTGGATTCTTTGTCGTAGAGACGGTACTTCTTTGAGATACTGTCGTATCCAGTTAGCANATGAGGTAACATAATAGTTATGTACTGTTCAACATAACTTTCGTCAAAGCTCACATTTCGGGCTAGAATTATGGCTTTGGATTCTTTGTCGTAGAGACGGTACTTCTTTGAGATACTGTCGTATCCAGTTAGCACTGTCACTTTGGCCTTGCTGTCCCACACCAGTCTTCTTTCCTTCGGAATTTGGCAGTAGGCTTTGCATCCGAACACCCGAAGATACTTCAGATCTGGTTTTCTTCCAAAAATTTGTTCAAATGGTGTGGATGTGGTGGCCTGTTTAGAGAGGATCCTGTTGTAGACATGGACACTGGTCGCAATCGCTTCAGCCCATAAAAATTCAGGGGATGTACTCCTCTTCAGCATAGTTCCGGCGGCCTCTTTCAACGTTCTCATTTCTCGCTCCACTCTCCCGTTTGTTTCGGGACAGTAGGGAGCAGTCGTTTGGTGAACAATTCCTTGTTCTTTGAAATATGTACTTAGAGTCTGGTTGACAAACTCAGTCCCATTATCAGACTTAAAGAATTTTATTTTATTACCAGTCTGGTTTTGTATGAATGGGATGAATTCTTTAATGGATGATATGACTTCATCTTTGGTTTTCAAGAAAGTCACGTGACGGAATCCACTGCAGTCATCTTTGAGAACCAGAAAGTACTGAGATCCTCCAAGGGATGGCGTCGGCATTTTTCCAGACAGATCAGCGTGTATTATTTCAGCAGGCTTGCTGTTTATCTTCTCATGTACAGGCGGGAAAGGTTTTCTTGACTCCTTTCCAAAATGACACTCTTCACAATTGAAGTGTTGAACAAGTTCTGAAATATTGATTCCAGTAGCTGGTCCATTCTTCAAGGTCTTCATGATGTAGTTCATGTTTACATGGCAAAGGCGATCATGCCAAAGTTTGGTATTATTCACTGTAGAAGATGACAGGGCACATGACCCAACTTTGCGAAAATTCATGATGTACATGTTGTTCTTATATAAAGCTTCAGGGCCGGCACTCTGACCTTCTACATAAAAGATTGTTTTATTTTTGTTTCGAACAATTGCATATCCTTTCTGAGCCATGACGATCTCAGAAAACAGGTTCACTGCACCTGGAATATATAACACTCCACTTATAGTCACTGGGATCCAGTCCCCTTGCATGAAGGCCTCAAGTCGAATGACACCAACCCCCAATGCTGTAGCTGAATTCTTGTCAGTCAATTGAACTGGTTTGGGAATGACAAAAGGGGTGAAGTCCTCGAAACAGTCTCTTTGTCCACTTATGTGGTGTGACACACCACTGTCGCTTATCCACCAATTACTATTACTATCCGTCTGCTGTTGTGTGACATTGATCATGAACGCACTACCTACAGTCTTGTCTCTATTCTGAAATGGAGTCCTGGAAGCTTCAGGCTTTTCTTTTGGAAATGTCACTTGCTTTTTCTTTTCAGAACGGCACTCCCTCTGCCAGTGTCCAATCTTACCACAGTTGTGACACTTGCTCTTCTTCTTAAGTTCTGCAATGTTTGATTTTGGACCGGAAAATTTTCTGCCTCCGTCATCCTTCCACTTAGTTCCTGAAGTGTTATAAGCGGCGGTGTGTTTAGAGCTGTCCTTTCTAGTTTGCTCAGTCTCTCTTCTTTCCAGTTCTTCCTTCCGAAGGCGTGAGAGAAGCATAGGCATTGTTTGGGACGTGTCTGGGACACTATCCCATGCCTTCTTGAATGCATAGAAATTTACATCCGGGAGAGCGGAAACAATCTTTGTGACAATAGTCGATTCGTCCATCATGACACCCAGTTCGTTGAGACTTCTTCCCAACTGTTGGATTTCGAGGTAGGCTGACAATGCTGATTGATTTGTCTGTATTTTGTAATTGAGAAAAGCACACAGTGTGTGCTGTTTGTTCAATGTGCTGTTGTCAGAATTAATTTCTCTAAGTCTATCAAATATGTCTTTGGCAGTTAGGCACGAATAAATATGATTAGTCTGTTGCTTGTCTAATGTTGGAACAATAATGGCTTGAGCCAGTATGTCCTTCTTATCCCACAGTAACTTCGTTGCATCGTCTGCGCAGGCGGATCTGAGGGAGTCTCCACTGACCACCTCCCAGATTTCTGAAGCTTTCAAAACTAAAGTAACTTGCAGCCGCCATCTCTCGTAGTTACTATCATCTAACTTAACAACATGACTTGTGTCTATTTTCTTTGCCATTGCTATTGACCAATCACTCAATTGATTTGTCTATAAAGTCAGAGCACAACGCCTTTGATTTTTTCACAATTCACCCTAATTGAATGACCCCGCGCACCCGAGAAACTGAGTGAACCTTAAGGAGCTTTCTGAATTCGGATGGTATGAGTCCAACTCCAATTAGGTATATATGAAATAATCGGGAGTGAATAAGCAATATAAACTGTCAATTTTCGTAGTTATGACTTTCGTAAAAGGTCTTCGTAAAAATGGCTTTTCACCTGACCTAGCTTTACTGTTTTGTTCAATTTTTATGCGAGACTTTGATATAGATTGCTTACTTTCCCTTACGGGTAGTGGGCTTTCACCACTTTCTCCAACTCCAGTGAACTGAGGTTTCAGTGTTCCACTATCCAAGAAAGAGACTTAGGTCGTCTTTCTTATGTTGCACTTAGTCAAACTTTTAACTGACAGTCAAATGTAATTGTTACTAATTTCACCTGATCACTGAAGATTCCGTTAGAATAGGGTTCCTGATTGAAGTGTTCTCACTTTCAACTTTGCCTGAATCTGACTTCACACTTTCTTCAAGGTGTTAAAAGTATTAGCATTACTGTGACTTCACTGTGTTTTCTTTAACTCTACTGTGACTTCACTATCTGTTGTTCTATTGTCCTAAACCACGGACCTCGGCTACCATGTTAGATTTAAACTCAGAATCGTGGACAATTAAAATAAAAATTGGGCAGAGTAACGGCCTTTTTGACTAACTTTATTAAGCTGAAAAATGAGATTTATATAGGTTTTAGAATTGACCCTTCTAAGGCCACAGAAGTATTTTAAACATACATTCTAGTTACTAGGTCGTATGACTCAGAGTAATAAGGAAGATTTGAAGTCCTAACTAGTTTGAACCAGTTTTGAACACAAGCATTCTAAAGAAAGAACAAGAAAATAACTTTTCTGAAAACTTGAGATTACAAGTATGAGTGTACATAATTCTAATTTCTAATATTATCTAAATATTCTTCCAACACAAATAAATAGACTGGATAAGATTTCCTTTTAGAGTTATCGGGCTGCTCAACATTTGTAGATGAAATTGGAGGTTTGTATAATTTTTCCCACACTTCCTCGACAATGATTAATCAGGTGAATTCACTGATTGAGAAGGATAGTTAATTCACAAACGACACATTCACATAGTCAAAATACACGATTCCGAACTCCAATACCACCCCGAAAATACCAGAGATGGGCAATTTTATCGGCCAATTTAAAAAGTTTGCCAATCTCTTGAGTTTTGAGTCTTGATTTCAGGTTCCATTATTTAGAACCTGAACCTGCTTTGAAGGTTCCGGCACATGGTTAGCTAAACCTGCACCTTCTTTATTAGGTTCAGGTAATTTAAAGACCTGGACCTGAATCTGCCAAGCAGGTTCAGGTACACCCTGTACCTGTACCTGCACCTGAAACCTGCTTTCGAACCTGAACCTGCGGCAGCTCTGCACTACAGCCAGCTAACCCAGGCTCTCAAAAAGGTGTGGGAATGTAATAACCCTACAGGATGGAGGCATAACGCGCCACATACGATCAATAATTGGTCCTTAACTCCGCACATACCAGGCGATAGGGCATCGCTCTTATCGCCGGCGTTATTGCTTTCAAACTCTGTATTGGCAATGTAAATTTTTGTGTTTCATTGACTTTGTTTAGAATTCCAGAATGAAGAGATAAATGTCAACAAATGACTCCCAATTGTCACTGAATTAATTACAAGGGTGATAGAATCAAAAATCTCACAAGGGCCTGTGCTTTCAATTTGGGAGTGATTGAGCGATAGGATAAATGTCCAATAACTTGCGCTGTTGCCAATAATGTTGGCAATTTTAAATATAAAAATATATATAAACTCGATTCTCATGCCTTACCGCAGCCCTCCCGTGGGTTTTTTCGCAGCCCTTCCGTGAGTTCCCGCAGCTTTTCCGTGGGTTGACGCAGCCATATCGTGGATTTTCGCAGCCCCCCCCTCCCCGCCGTGGATGGCAGTAATGTCTGATACACTAGAAGTATCGTCTCTGCTGCTAGATGTAGTGGACGCTATATCAAGCAACTCTGCTGCTAGTGTAGTGTAGCTGCTATTTCTAGCAGCTTTGCTTCTACTTCTAGGGGCTTGCCGTGTTGCCTACCTTTCGTAGAATGTTTTTGAATTTTGATATAAAAATTCTGTATAAAAAAATAAAATAAGAAAATAATAATCAATTGATTGTAAAACAAATGAGGAAATAGTTCTACAGTAAAAGAAAAAGTTTTTAACTATTTTTTATTTTTCAAAAGAAAATCATATACAGTGAAGGGCATATATTTCTATACATGGAGAAAGTTTTTAACTAATAACCCATGCAGAAAAAATCGATGGATACAAACCCATTATCTCATTCTCTTCACTCGAGTTACAGCTAGACATTAGCGCGCCAAAAGACTCCAACTGAATTTTTAACTATTTTTTTTGCTCATTCATCATCCTCATCGTGTTTTTGAAACGTATTCAAAATTATCTTCCAAATTGATTGGTTTTTTTTCGTGTTCACCAAATAACTCATTATTTAATCCAGCTCAGTAAGGTATAAGTATATGGTTCTGCCCTTGTCTCTTCTTTATACCCCTTACCCCTTTGTTATGTCGTGTGTGTTTGTATTGTATTTGTGTGTTAAGTGATAATATATACTGGAGTATGATAATGTCTGGCAGAGAAAGGAGGGTGGTTCTTTCACTTGAAGTGGAAAACGGAAAACTTTAAAATTGAAATTAAAGTTGAGCGCCGTAATTACACCTATTTCGTCTATTATATTTTCATTTTCATTCACATATAAGATTATACTTTTAATTCCACTTTTTAGACATTTAGATTGTTATCGAAGAACTGGGTATGAATAGCCAAGGGATGTTAAATTCATAACTGTAGCAGCGCATTGGGTAACCTAATAAAGTTAATACCGACAACCGTTGGTAACCCGCGCATCATAGTGATGGGAAAGGGTTCTTTGGATAAGCGCCACAACGAAGTGAAAGAACCACCCTCCTTTCTCTGCCAGACATTATCATACTTCACTGTATATATATCCCCCTAGACTCTTTCCTTATTTGATATATTATTGTTACTATTATTTGAACCTTGTTTTTATATCTCTCTCACCCCTTTGTTATGTTATGTGTGTTTGTATTGTATTTGTGTGTTAAGTGACAACTATATATACAGAGAGAACCAACAGGGATGTAACAGGGATACCCGTCCTTCACCATTAACCCAGATTCTCACATTTCACATTTGGGCAAATCGCTCACACATTCAGCAAATAACAAATAACTCATCCGCTAATTTGCACAAATGTTGGCTGAATCAATGAACCTGACGTTTTCAAAAACTTACTCAACGTAAAACAAACCTGAGTTTACCTTGGTGTTGACTTATTTATTGTACCACCTTAAACATTCACGTTCAGTGAATCATTTGGTCAAAATGAGCCCCATCCATACCTAAGCAGTAATTTAATTTGTCATAGAATTCATTTCTAACATTTAAAAGCATTTGTGGGTGATTGTTAACATGCGAAACAAAAGCATTAATTTTACCCTTAAGTTTGGTGTGACTCATCTGGGTATTTGTAGTGATACTTAATCACAATTAGTCTAAGGTTTGGAGGTAAGCTCATTCTTATAAATACTCTTTAATAATAAGTAATAATAAGTACCCTTCAGAGTTAGGCATACATGTTTCTCTTAGTCAATTCGGGTCAAACTTGGGTCACAATATAAATTTTTTTTGTAATTCTTTTATTGTTGTTGAATGTGTGGGCGATT
This sequence comes from Holacanthella duospinosa, assembly GCA_002738285.1. Lineage (NCBI taxonomy): Eukaryota > Metazoa > Arthropoda > Collembola > Poduromorpha > Neanuridae > Holacanthella > Holacanthella duospinosa. Next base: position 56,847 of record NIPM01000323.1, on the reverse strand, counting down.
TGCCGAAATGTGAAGTGTGGGACTCTGGGTTAAGGGTGAAGGACGGCTATCCCTGTTACATTCCCGTTGGTTTTTTCTGTATTTTCTTTTACAAAATTTTTACGATGAAAATTTCACCTGATCTTCCAAATTTTGTCGAATTCAAAACTGTTTGCATCTGATGTCCCTTTAAGAGGATGCAATTCCTCATTATATTCGTACTCATCAGCAGCGTTTGTCAAGAAATTTTCAATTTCTTGGATCAAATCTTCTTCAGATGCATTCACCATTTCTGGTGAGAAGATTATCGGGTCGTCGATTGTACCTCTCCCGACTGAGAAGCTCAAATAATCGTGTTCCCCATAATTCTCATGAATCCAGTCAGAGATGTTGTCATCATCTATTGTCATCCTTTTTTCATCGGAATCGGAAATTTTTTCGACATTAGAAACATATTTTTCCGATGGGTGACCATTAGGGTGTAAAGTCAGCGACTCCACATCAGTGGTATTTTTGATTTTATCTTAAAAAAATAAACCTAATATTAAAATAATATTTAAAAAAATCTAACAAACCAAGATTATTTACAAAAAATTTGTGTTTCGGTGTTAAATAATAAGTATCATACCTCTGATCATTTTAATGTTGAGGAAAATGTTGACATCGAATATTTTTTGTCCCTAGGTCATGACATGACATTTGAAAAGAGACAGGGAGTAAATATTCGCCGGTGGCTCGGTGAGAAATAGTTGCACGTGAGTGTACCACTTTTCCAAATTTGGCATTGATGCCTTTGAAATAAACTGCACTGTATATTTGTCGAGACAGCAATAATCTCGTTTTTTGGAGAAATTCCAGTAAAGGTTGCATGGTTGGCCTAAATGAATCGTAGCTGAGGAATACCTCACTCTGAAAAATGTGCTCATATCCTGAACTTTCATTTAGATCAGTCCGACAGTCCAATAGAAATTGTCGAGCAGACTCACTTACTTTGTCCAAAGTACAAATAAAAACTTTTTGGGCATGAAGTCCCAACGGAAACACATGGGTATAATTCATTTAATTTACTTTGTTTTTTTATTTGTTTGTATTAAAGTTTAAAAGACAACTAGTAATTTTGCAAACTCAACTTGGCATTTTATAATGGTTTTTTCTGTGAGGCCTTTAAAGGAGCCCTTAAGAATATAAAAGGAATAATGAAACATCTTGGCCCGCCAAAAATTTTAGGTACGCGGATATCATTTCACGAAGAATTTTAAAGTGGGATATCATGAAATTTTTTATAATATATTCTGTCGAGTCTTTGCAATTTTCCAGGAAGTGGACGAGTTCCTTACACTTGGCCCTTGTTTTTGGAGGATAATTTTGAGAGTTTACAACAATATGAACAAGAAGAGCAAGTTTTTTACTTGAGGCTGACCTAATTCTTTTTATTCTTTTCTGATGGTGAACTTTCTTGTCCAATAGGAAATAGAGAAACACTTGACATTTACCTTTATTCATTGCTTGATAAATTTCAACTAACGGGAAACAATTGAAAAAGTTTAGTTTTTAAATAATTTTGAAAGATTTTTATTCATTTTTTATTCACTAAACACACGGAGGTTTGTAGTTTGGACAATTTTTTTTGCATTTGCTCTCTTGGCAATAATAGTTGATTAATCCATTTATCATTGCGCTACAAAAGGAAATGGAAAGTGGTTTCTGTTTTAACTCGGTTAATTTTCAATTTTTAAAAATATTAGGCAAATCGCTAAAGGGGTTTAAAAGATATATATTTTTATGAACAAAAAAGAAAAAAAAATGAATAAAATGATCAAGTTCTCTTGTCAAACTTTGTCATATCGTTTAAAACTTAAACTAATTAAATTCTGTGAAAATTTGTAAAGTTGTTGACATTTTCATGAGAACATTAAAAAAATTTAGTGGCTAAAATCTCCATTTTCACCGGTCAATTTACCCAGATGTGCTAACCAATGTAACCCTGGTGAGCATTGCTGGTGTTTTAGTCTGTTTTGTTGTATTTGGAATTTGGATAGTCAATTATCTCATTTGAAAATGGTAAGATTTTTAATAAAGCTGATAAGCTCGTTCAATAGATTTTTTTTGTATTTACAAATCAACAGAATTTGTGTTTTTTTTTGGTTATTTGCGTTAATATTCCAACATTTCTTTATATGGTAGACACTTTTTGACAATGCACTGGAGGATTTCAATGAAATTTTCAACTTTACGAATGTTGAATCTTTGGTCAATGGTAATTTTCAAAGCTACTTGCCTAGCTTATTGGGTTGTTTAAAACCAACGTTTGGTGATCATTGATCCATTGAATCCGAACTCGTAAATTCCCAGAGCTCAAGTATTGACAATTTGTTTGCCAAAATTCATGGATTAAATATGCATTGCCAGTGTTTTCACCTATCAATTTAAAAAGTTTTTAATAATTTCACGACTCAAATATTTTTCCATTACCGTTTTCAATATTTTCCAAAATTTCTTTCACAAGATTAATGAGTTGGTCACCTTCGGGATACGAAACTTGAATGATTGATGGTTTGCAATTGTGATTTGCCTTGTGCAAGTAAATTTTCCACATCTAGAAAATTTAGAAAATTGTAAAACAACAACAATTATTCAGTTTAAGGTATACATACTCCTGCAACTTCACAAAATCCGAGCCTGGCTTTTAGTAATGCAGTANGCAATTATTCAGTTTAAGGTATACATACTCCTGCAACTTCACAAAATCCGAGCCTGGCTTTTAGTAATGCAGTAATTTCAAACTTGTAAACCAAGCTCTTGTCCAAAAAATATTTTTCTGCAGTGACACAGTTGAGTGAAGTTTGCTTTGCTTGGCTCAAATATTTAAAATGTTCATTGGTTTCGTTTTCTGGTGCCATCTGAACGTCTCTATTGTCTTTCCCTCCAACCAAGAGTTCAAGTCCATCCCTTTTCTTNTCGTTTTCTGGTGCCATCTGAACGTCTCTATTGTCTTTCCCTCCAACCAAGAGTTCAAGTCCATCCCTTTTCTTATGCCGTTTTATACTGTCACCGCAGACTTTACAAAAACAAAAACAAAAAATCATTAACTTTAAATTTAAAAATAAAAAATGAACTTGCCTTGTCTTAAAATTTTTAATTCNAAAAATCATTAACTTTAAATTTAAAAATAAAAAATGAACTTGCCTTGTCTTAAAATTTTTAATTCTTTCTTGACTTCCTCAATTGAAGTGCATGGTATCTCTATATTTATACAATTTATTTGTAAACAAAATGTAAACNAACAAAAACAAAAAATCATTAACTTTAAATTTAAAAATAAAAAATGAACTTGCCTTGTCTTAAAATTTTTAATTTTTTCTTGACTTCCTCAATTGAAGTGCATGGTATCTCTATATTTATACAATTTATTTGTAAACAAAATGTAAACGGTAAAATTTAAAATTTACCACGATTTTCTAAATTTTCACAGTTGGTTAGTATTTCCAATTGATTTTAAAAATGTAATAAGAAATTGCGTTTTTTGACCTTTGTCATTTCCTGATTTTCACTATCCGTTTCTATCCAGTTATTGTCGTCCAAGTTAGTTAAATCATTTTCCGATTTTTGCTTTTGTATTTTTCGAAAAGCTGGAATAATTTGCTTTGGTAACACTGAAAACGTACCATAAATTAATTTATATGAAAAAATGTTTTAAATAAAAGTCTTACAGCTTGCAATTGAGCTCTCCATAATGTACTTGTTCAAGTTAAAAGTGCAAGTGGTTCACTCACTGGTAAAATTTTTCCCTTTTATACTCTCCCATGTACTCCAATGAAACATTTTCTCTACTCGGATCATTTTTTTTGGCCGTAAAGGTGAGAGAATGGGCAAAGCAAGGGTTGAAAAGTCTCAAGACAATAGCGATATATTTCAAAAGTTTTATACATAATTGAAGGAAAAAAATGTAACTAGAAAATTTAAAATTATACCATATGAAACAATGAATTCTGGACAACAAAATGTAATTGATTGAGTTGAACATCATCTGACAAAAAACTTGCAATTACTTGCTCTTGTAGTTGGTGAAGGTGGAACTGGTGAGTTTATCTGTACCGTTTTTCTATTATAAAATGACATTTTTGTTTATTGTGTAGGAAAATCACACATTATTCATTACCTAAAGTCAATGTTTATGCAAAGAAAAATACAGTTCCGTGCAATGTCATTTACAGCTAACTTTTTAATTTAACCAATAGTAAACCCAACTAGTAATCTAAACTATAAATCTAGGTTGTGCTTCAAATAACGTTGACGCATCTACTATACATTCATTGTTCAACTTGGGATATTTTTCACCTTTCATTCCTCAATGTGATCCAAATGACTTTTCACAATTGGCAAATGTAAATTATTATCTACTGGACAAAGTTTCAATGATTCGAAAACGTTTAATGGGGTTCATTTCCGAGCGCTTAAAAATTATCCATCGTTCGAATGAACCTTATCGGAATTGTTCATTTATTGCATTTGGCGATTTGAGTCAGGTATAGTTAAAGAAAAAAAAGATGGTAAAATAATTTATTAAAACTATATTGTACACTATAGCTCCGACCCGTAGCCGATTCTTGCATCTTTAAGCCAGAAGTTAGTTTGTCACTTGGCTCGCTGGCACAAATTGGCGAAATGGCATACAACAAATTTAAACACGTACTTATTTTGACTGAGCAGATGCATGTTTACGGTGAAGATGAAGAGTTTAAATCAATGTTGCGTAGGATAGGCGTGCAGGACATCTTTCCAATGAAGATTTAAAAAAGTTAAAGAGTACAGAAGCTACAAATTTGACGCTCGGTGAACAAGCTGAATTTGGGAAAATTGCAACTGTAGTGTTTCCAACAAAAGCAAACGTCAGACAATATAACCAGTAAGAATTTATTTAATTTTACTGTAACCAGTGGTATAATTGATAAAAATTTTATAAAAAAGGTTTAGACTAGAGTACACGGGACAACAAATTTAAAAAATTTCTGCTTATTTTTCCAAAAATTCACCAAAAGAAATTGAAAACTATCTATACTTGAGCATTGGTACTCCTGTTGTACTAACTAAAAATTTGAGTGTCAAAAGTGGATTATTCAACGGTAATTTGAAATAAAATACACCTATTGTTGTAAACATTTTAATTGTATTATAAACCATTTTCTCAGGCGCTATTGGTCATGTTACCAAAATTTCCAATTTTGATTTCCAAAAAAATCCACAGGTGATTTATGTAAAATTCAAACAGTATTTTGGAAAAAAAATTTTGTTGCGTGATGATGTGCCAATTCTAAGGGCCAAAATTCCAGAATATTGCAACATTACAAACGTGTCTTGGACAATGGAGCAGTTTCCACTTGAGGTATATTTNAATTCCAGAATATTGCAACATTACAAACGTGTCTTGGACAATGGAGCAGTTTCCACTTGAGGTATATTTTTTTTTGATAAGAATTTATTTTATTTTTAATCCAAGAAATGTATTGTAGGTGTTTTATTCTTGTACCATACNTTTTTTTTTGATAAGAATTTATTTTATTTTTAATCCAAGAAATGTATTGTAGGTGTTTTATTCTTGTACCATACACAAAGTACAAGGGCTTACATTGGATAAAGTTGTAATTGGAACTGGTGGTGGACCTGCTGCACAATAAGGGAAAGAGTGCACAACAAGTGAGAGAGGAACTGGAAGCTATCCCTGCATNGGTGGTGGACCTGCTGCACAATAAGGGAAAGAGTGCACAACAAGTGAGAGAGGAACTGGAAGCTATCCCTGCATGGACATTGGTTCGCAAACTTAGGAAACGATATCCCAAGAGAAAACATCAAGTTCTCTTTCCCCATNTCCCTGCATGGACATTGGTTCGCAAACTTAGGAAACGATATCCCAAGAGAAAACATCAAGTTCTCTTTCCCCATTGGTTATTTTTCATTGATTTGATTGAATTGGCAAAACTATCTACAGTTTCCAACAAAAATTACAAATTTGCNCATTGGTTATTTTTCATTGATTTGATTGAATTGGCAAAACTATCTACAGTTTCCAACAAAAATTACAAATTTGCCATGGTGTATGTCGATGTTTTTACCAAGTTTTTATGGATTCCTCTACAAAAGACAAAAAGTGGAGAAGACTGTTAAAGCCTTCAAAGCTATCNTTTTACCAAGTTTTTATGGATTCCTCTACAAAAGACAAAAAGTGGAGAAGACTGTTAAAGCCTTCAAAGCTATCGTTTTTCGTGCAAAAAAGACTCCGACATATGTTGTGTCTGATAAATCAAAAAAATTTTTATCAAAAAATTTTCANATGGATTCCTCTACAAAAGACAAAAAGTGGAGAAGACTGTTAAAGCCTTCAAAGCTATCCTTTTTCGTGCAAAAAAGACTCCGACATATGTTGTGTCTGATAAATCAAAAAAATTTTTATCAAAAAATTTTCAAAACTTTTTGGCAAGCAAAAACATTAGCTACTATTATATGCACAGTATAGTCAAGGCAAGTCATGCGGAAAGAGCCATTCGTACAATACGAAAATATTTGGCNTACTATTATATGCACAGTATAGTCAAGGCAAGTCATGCGGAAAGAGCCATTCGTACAATACGAAAATATTTGGCACTTATCATGAAAACTATCAAACAAGTGACATTTTAAAGCTTTTAACAACAATTGTTGATTACTATAATGCCAGAAAGTATTCAGTGACCAAAATTGCACCACGTGATGCATTCAAACTTGAAAATCAAGATTTGGTATGGCAAAATATATTTGCAAAAATTGCTAGAAAAAAACCAAATCCTATCAAATTTAAACCAGGAGATAGAGTTAAACTTACAGCATTTAGAAGACTTTTTGACAAGGTAAGCTTCATTTTTCTTTAAACAATAAAATTTTAAACGCAATAAATATTTAGGCTAGTGAAAGACAATATACTGTCGAAGACTTTTTTATTAAAAGAGCGGTTCAAGCAATTATCCAACAAATTTCAATTGGTTAATTGACTCTCAGGATGAGGATATTATTGGAAGTATAGCTGAATCTGAGCTTATTTTCCTCAAGAAACCCGCCAAGAAGACATCTAAACAATGAACAAGTTTGCTCCAAAAGAAAGTCATTTTGTATGTTTGATTAGTGCAAAGGGACAAAATTATATTCCAGACAATAGTGCAAACAACTTTTAACATTAATCTCCCCGAGCCTATTGAATTTGGTGAACAATATAAACTTGGAATTGGAAAAGCAAGTTTTCATCCATAAAAAATTGAGCCGGCAAAATTTTTGGTCACAACCCTGGAGACAATGTAATTAAAATAATTGAAATAACTGAAATAAGGCTGAACTGCTGGATATTTATAAAACAAAATATGCAAAAGAAAATATTGTACAGTTTGTGGAAAATTTCAAAATTCTACTGGCAAAATTACAAACAAAAGTTGAAATAAACATGTTCAAACCAACTGCAGAAGAGGACCCAATTTTTGTCTTGTACAACAATTACACAGACTATGACGTGTCATTTTCATCATCATTCGCAGATGCTTTTGGGTTTTTAAACCAAGTTATTATCCTGGGAGACACTTTGCCGAGTGCCCATACAGTCAAGCATTGTTTGATCAAATTGATATAAACAATGAATTCGTATTGAGTGTGTTTAGTGATAAAATTCACAAGTTGACTGTTGAAGAGCCAAGTGCACTCGACATTATTCATCTAGTATTGGAAATTAATCGTCAAATGGAAACTCAAAAAATGGAATGCGTCTATGACGGGGAATATTTTGAAATTGAAAGCACTCTACCAAAAAATTCTGTAAAATTTTCAAATTTGATTGCAACAACTTTTGGACTAAATTCAGACATGTGGTACTTTGGTGGAGCAAAAATTAAAAGCTACAATAATATTATCCTTTATACCGTCCCATCGAAAATAATCAATCAAACCTTGTTGAATCACAAGTTGCCTANCTACAATAATATTATCCTTTATACCGTCCCATCGAAAATAATCAATCAAACCTTGTTGAATCACAAGTTGCCTATTGTAAATTATGCCCATATCTAAACATTTTTCAATTTAAAAACGATGAGTCTGTTGTGAACTTGTCTTTGAACCCAGTTTTGTATATGCCACTTTCAAAATGCAACAAAATTCCAAGCATTCAAATAAAAATTACAGACAAATTTTTACAGCCAATAAAAATGGAAGAAAATACAAAGTCGACTCTACTTTTACACATTCGTACAAAACGATATTAATACAGCGAATACATAAAAGGTTTTGTCAGTCAACTTTTAAACTTTAACCAGTTTAGAAATTCGTTCAATTGAGTGTGATACAGATGGTTGTAAAATTGACAATATTACACCAATAGAAAGTCAATTACCACCACCGGACCAAATGGATTCCAAAGCGGAAAATTTAAAAGACGAGAAATCTTTAGTACAATACCATTCATCTCAAATTGGATATGGAATTAACCCATTGAGTTTTGACTATGATCTTCCTATGAGCAAGTCAAAAAAGTCTAAAACAATAGGGAAAAGGACAAAAGGACGNTTGAGTTTTGACTATGATCTTCCTATGAGCAAGTCAAAAAAGTCTAAAACAATAGGGAAAAGGACAAAAGGACGAAAAAAACGTCAAGTCGGCAAAGACAAAATGTCAAAACAAATTAGAAAGGCAAAAAAACNAAGGACAAAAGGACGAAAAAAACGTCAAGTCGGCAAAGACAAAATGTCAAAACAAATTAGAAAGGCAAAAAAACGAAGCAAGCTGGAAAAGGACGTAGAAAACAACGTGTTTTAAAAAAGACACTTTTAGTAGGAAGTGGAAAGTCAAAGAGGAAAGGCTGTCAAAAGCAACAAAACTACAAGAAAAAATAAAATGGATTCAAAATTTGAAGAAACTCATCAAGAATCAAGGTCAAGTTTGAAGTCAAACTTGCAAATTTTTTCAGTCAATAACACCGATGTCAGCGTCCTCTCCTCATATTATGTCACCTACCACACAAAACAATTACAAGGAACAAAATAACACAGAGTTATGGTTTCAAATGCCACCAACGCCTGCACATGTATACACGGAGTTGTACAATTTTTTTTTNAATAACACAGAGTTATGGTTTCAAATGCCACCAACGCCTGCACATGTATACACGGAGTTGTACAATTTTTTTTTTACTCATTCGAGCTCGAATTACAGATTTGAGTGGAAATAAAATTTCAAGTTCAAATTCTTTAGTCANTTTTTTTTTACTCATTCGAGCTCGAATTACAGATTTGAGTGGAAATAAAATTTCAAGTTCAAATTCTTTAGTCAAAAGCAATTTACTTTTTCATACAATGTGGTAAGATTTGATTGAATCAATTAATGGAAATCCAGTTTCCAGCAGTTTAAATCAATACCCCCATCAAGCTGCTATGGTCCAACTATTGTNATCAATTAATGGAAATCCAGTTTCCAGCAGTTTAAATCAATACCCCCATCAAGCTGCTATGGTCCAACTATTGTCTTCAACAATGGGAGAAAAACAAACATCCATGACAGCTTTATTGTATTATAAAGACACTGTACAAGATAGCTTTGATGCTACCAAAAATACGGGATACAAGACTAGGCAAACCCTAGGGGCTGAAAGCAAANCTGTACAAGATAGCTTTGATGCTACCAAAAATACGGGATACAAGACTAGGCAAACCCTAGGGGCTGAAAGCAAAATTTTTGAAATGATTGGAAAAACATTTTCCAGCCTATTTTTCAACACAAAATATCTCCCTGGCAACGTTATATTGGATTTTAAATTTTGCCGTTCAAAAAATGAAATTTGTCTCGATTCTGCAAAAACTGGAACATGCCCATATGCATTACAAATTGACAGTGCAAAACTCTATGTAAATCATCATATAGTCAATCCAAAAATTGTCTCTCAACACACGAGTCTATTGTTCAAGGGATCCTTTGCCAATTATATGCTAAATGACACAGAAACAAAAATTTCATTTATACCATCGGGATCAGTTTCAGATACATCAGAAGAAAATTTTACCAAAGTAACGCAGTAAATTTTGATTGGTAAGTTACAATTTGAAATTTGTAAAAATAAAATTTTTCAATTTTCATATTGTATTTTCTAGGATTGGATTTAAACAAGGCATATCTCGGTAACCTTGGAAAATGTGCTTTAAATTTTCAAAATTTTACACTAAACAATTTGATTGTGCGAAGTGGCACAAACTCTTTAGTCAAAAGGATTATTCAAATGGATTTTGAAAATTCAGCATACATGGAATGTTACCAAGCAATTTTTGAAGGCCTGGGTGCAGAAAGACCCATGGATAATGGAATCTTATTTAAAGATTTTGTGGCGGGAAAAAACTTATTCCTCGTCTCAATTGCACCTAATTCAGTGTCTGCATCCAGCTTTGTCANAGATTTTGTGGCGGGAAAAAACTTATTCCTCGTCTCAATTGCACCTAATTCAGTGTCTGCATCCAGCTTTGTCATGTCATTATCGGGCCAAGTTTATGTAAGTCAACACCTACATCATTAAATTTCCCCTTACTGACTTTTTTTTTTAATTATTCAGGTCGATTTGACATTTAAAACTGCATTGACGGAGCCAATAACAGTATTAACAGTGGGATTTCATCAAAAAATGCTTAAAATTGGAAGAAAGAGCGAAGTTTACTTAAACTAAAATGGATTCCATCACACTTGAAAATTTTNAAAAATGCTTAAAATTGGAAGAAAGAGCGAAGTTTACTTAAACTAAAATGGATTCCATCACACTTGAAAATTTTTTAAAACATATGAGTAAAAACAGCAAGGAAAAACCATATTGTTTTGTAATTGCTGCGGATGAAATGCATGAAATAAACTTTTTGTAATGTCCAATTGCAATTATTCAAAATGACGAGTCATCAGAATTGGAAGGGAAGCATTGGATATTCTTCTACGTGGACAAACGTGAAAATGGAGCAAAATCCTTTGTATTTTTTGCTCCTATGAAACACCACTCTAATCTTACAACGTACAGAAGCCACCATACTATGAGGGGAGAAAATTTGCATCAGTTTCAAAAAAACTAATCCAACACATGCGGCCTATTCACTCTCTACGTAGCAGCGCAACTCATGATTGGGTGGAGCTATTGGTCTGTGCTATGTGACTTTAAGCCCTACAATCTTTCTTATAACGAAAGCTTGTAANTGATTGGGTGGAGCTATTGGTCTGTGCTATGTGACTTTAAGCCCTACAATCTTTCTTATAACGAAAGCTTGTAAGTCTTTTTCAACTCGATCCATTTCCCCAGCAACCCACAAGAAAAGAAGAAAATTATACAAACGTGTTGTGANTGATTGGGTGGAGCTATTGGTCTGTGCTATGTGACTTTAAGCCCTACAATCTTTCTTATAACGAAAGCTTGTAAAAGTCTTTTTCAACTCGATCCATTTCCCCAGCAACCCACAAGAAAAGAAGAAAATTATACAAACGTGTTGTGANTAAGTCTTTTTCAACTCGATCCATTTCCCCAGCAACCCACAAGAAAAGAAGAAAATTATACAAACGTGTTGTGAAAGACTGTGTAAATATTGTAAAGTTGAAAGGGGAGAGCGTGAAAAACATCAAAAGTGCAAAAGTACATAAAACATTAAACTCAATTCTCTTTTACTTTTTGAATTGTAAACTTCTCTCTCCGTCCAAACTCTACTCTGAATAAATTAAAAAAATTTAAAAACACTAACAAACCCAAAACAGAATACACTGTGTAAATTATTTAAAAACAATTGAGGTAAAAAAAAATTTAAACAATACCGACAAAATTCTGTTTTTGCTATTGTTCTAACATTTTATCCCATTGGGCAGACGGTCTCTGGGAGTTATTATTTTACTCTATTGGCCTGTCGGTCTCTAGAGNCATTTTATCCCATTGGGCAGACGGTCTCTGGGAGTTATTATTTTACTCTATTGGCCTGTCGGTCTCTAGAGGTTGTTATTTTCATTTATGCTTTTGATATTGCTTTAACATTTTACCCCATTGACCAGACGGTCTCTGGGAGTTATTATTTTACTCTATTGGCCTGTCGGTCTCTAGAGTTTTTTATTTTCATTTTTGCTTATTGTCATTTTTGCTTTTGCTATTGCTTTAACATTTTACCCCATTGGCCAGACGGTCTCTGAGAGTTATTATTTTACTTTATTGGCCTGTCGGTCTCTAGAGTTTTTTATTTTCATTTTTGCATATTGTCATTTTTGCTTTTGCTATTGCTTTAACATTTTACCTTTTTTGCCAGATGGTCTCTGGGAATTTTATTTTTATTCTATTGGCCTGTCGGTTTCTAGAGGTTTTTATTTTAATTTTTGCTATTGTCGTGTTTGCTATTGCTTTAAAATTTTGTCCCTCTGACCAGATGGTCTCTGGAATTTTATTTTTATTCTATTGGCCTGTCGGTTTCTAGAGGTTTTTATTTTTATTTTTGCTATTGTCGTGTTTGCTATTGCTTTAAAATTTTGTCCCTCTGACCAGATGGTCTTTAGGAATTTTTATTTTACTCTATTGGCTTGTCGGTCTCTAGAGGTTTTTATTTCCATTTTTGCTTTTGCTATTGCTTTCACATTTTACCCCTTTGGCAACACAATGTCGAATTGTAAACGGAAAGAATCACCAGCCATTAAAGAAGGCCAACTCCATGTCAAAAGTGTAAAAGTGTCAAATGTAAAATTTGTAAAGCTTCTCCAAATAAAAAAATTAAAAGTAAATGAAATGAAATAAATACTTCAAATTGCAAAAAAAATTAATATAAATGGAATAAATAACTACAACCTCCAAATTCAAACTCAGTGACGGAATTTAAAACATATCTCCAATCCAAATTTGTCATTGAACAATATCCAACAGAAGTGGCAAATTTAACAAAAAAATTTAAAAATTGAAACTTGTGAAAATTTCCTGGCACTAAAGAGTATACAAAATGCCCTACTCATTTGTGACGTTTTCGAGTGCCACAGAGATTTGTGCATGAAATATTACAAACTGGATCCCTTGTTTGTATTTTCTGGGAGTCAATTTACCTTGGAGACAGGAATGAAATTTTCAAAGGTGAAACGTGAAATTGTTGAATGTCCAAAAATTCCAGAAATGGTTGGCAGCGGACTCAGGGGAGGGACAGTGATTTCGACTACAAAAAGAGCTGACTCAAACACCACTCGATATGGACCATTTAATCCAAGATTACATATAGTCAACATTTTACCATTTGATTTAAACTCTCAATACAGTCATGTACTGTGTAAAAATTTACCAGTTGACAATTTTCAATTGTTGACAGACGACAAGTTAAAGTGTATAGACATTGCAAACATTGACCCAGGAAAAGGAATTGGAGTAACGTTTTTGAAGTGTCGCTCTCAATTCCTCATCATCTACACGACCTCTACTTTTTTCGCTTGTTTCCACCAATTTGTGAAAAGAGAAAAATAAATTTTAATATGCTCTCAACCTACCAACAAGATGCCATTGCAAAAGGTGAAAAGAAAATTAAATTTCAACAAGATAAGCTACTACCTTGCACGACAAACCAAACGCGGTTCACCACTACAAAAATTTACAATTTTTTTTAATTGGCAAAAAATTGTTAAATTGCATGTAGGATTTCGTTTCCGTGAAGCGGCAATTTTTCAAAATTATGCAATGTTCAACGTTGAAAAGAGAGCTCAAGCTCAAGTCAAAAACTGAATTAATGAACAACTGGTTCAAGGGACAAAATAATTTCATGATTAGACGATTTGCTATTTTCCCCTTTGAGCTATGGAACATCAAAATTTTGCCATAGTTCTGCTGAATTTAAACGAAAATTTTCAACACAACTTTTTGGACGTGGAACCAATCTCAGAAAAACTAAGCCTCTTTACATTTTCAAAAACTAGAGGAACCGACATCAACTTTCGTATAATTCCATTAACAATTTACGAATATGGAAAATTGGAATTGCAAGAAATGATTCATTTTCAACTCTATCCACTGTTTGGATTATGTATGAAAATTTTACACAGTCATACAGACTCAATTACAATGCCAATTAATGGAATTGAAGACGCCGTATACATTGAAAAGCTAAAATCCATTGGGAGAAATTTTGGATACTTCAAAATTGGATCCTGGTTATGTTCTATATTTTCAAACAAATCGTCAAAAACTTGGAAAACTGAAAATGGTGGATGGTATTGTCCAATTCATCGGACTAAAGGGAACATGTTATCTGTTGCTCTTTTGCAACAATTTATAAATTTGCAAAGCATCTGGAATTCCACGCCAAGGAAATAAAAATCAACTTAGGCACAAGGGATATTTGAAAACATTGGACAAGGAAAATAAAAAAATGGTCACCATAAATTGTAAAAAAAACTTGTAAATGATGAAATTTTGGATGTCAATATAGTGAGACATGAATTTGATGCCCTATCAATTGACAGGCATTTTTATAATAAATTTGAATCTGTACCATTGGGATATGTAAAAAATTGTCAAAATGAATAAAAATAAATAAAAACCTTTCACAATTATTTAAAAACCGAACTTTTTTTATTTTTTTCCGTTAGTTGAGTTTAGCAAGCAATGAATAAAGATAAATGTCAAACGTTTCTCCATTTACTATTGGACGAGAAAGTTTATTATCAGAAAAAAGTAAAAAGAATTAGGTCATCCTCAAGTAAAAAACTTGCTTTTCTTGTTCATATTGTTGTAAACTCGCAAAATTACCCTCCAAAAACAAGGGCCAAGTGTAAGGAACTCGTCCACTTCCTGAAAAATTGCAAAGACTCCACAAAATATGTTATAGACTTTTTTTGATATCCCGCTTTAAAAATTTCCGTGAAATGATATCCGCGTACCTAAAATTTTCGGCGGGCCAAGATGTTACATTATCACTTTTATATTCTTAAGGGCTGGTTTAAAGGCCCTGCAGATTGAGAGATAGAAACATTATAAAATGTCAAGTTGAGTTTGCAAAATTACTAGTCGTGTTTTAAAATTTAATACCAACAAATTAAAAAGACTCATTCCTTGTTATTTACTATCAAGCTTGTTATTTTCCAACTTTTCCCAGTATTTCCCATAGGTTACATGTTGTGTATGCGATAACTTTTTATCTAGCCTTGAAAACATTTTGAAATTTTTACAACATACTCTGGGTAACTTATAGCTACTTGATGTAACAAACTAGACTCAACAAACCGTGCAAAATGTTAAAAAAAATTATCAAAAAAATCTAGAAGTCAAATTAATCAGCGACTAAAGTTGGTCTTTTTTTGGAACGAAATATGTATTTATACTGTGTGTAGGTGATATAAGTTTATTTTGAACAAATTTTTTCAATATTAAAAAAAATACCTTGGGTCAAATTAATCCGCAACTAAATTTGGTCTTTTGTTGGAACAAAATATGTGTTTATACTCTCTGTAGGTGATATGAGTTTATTTCAAACAAATAAAATTCTGGGGTTGACCCGATAATTTTCTCACCAGAAATGGTGAATGCATCTGAAGAATATTTGATCCAAGAAATTGAAAATTTCTTGACAAACGCTGCTGATGAGTACAAATATAATGAGGAATTGCATCCTCTTATAGGTACATCGGATGAAACAATTTTGAATTCGACGAAATTTGGAACATCGGGTAAAAGTTTCATCGTAAAAATTTTGTAAAAAAATGGCACATTTCGTAAAATATTAGAAAAAATTATTATTGAGTGAAATTGTTGTATTCAAAGCCTCACAATAATTGTAAATTTTTCATCAGGATAAACAGCAAAATATACAATGGAAAGAAATATAAATAAAAAATTTTAATCAACATTGTCAGAGCAGTACACTTGCAGTTATTTCCGGTTGTTCCATGTTATTTTCTGTCTATTCATAACAAAATCCAGTTCAAGAAAATGAAAATACACTAATCTATAAGAATATCGGATTTTTCTTTACTTACCTTGGCTTTACACGATGTGTAAGCTTGTAACACAGAAAAAAATAGTTTTTTTTTGTAAATTTCCTCCAAGATGAGCAACAAAGCCTTTACTTTTCAATACACAGAGTGGGTTTGGATAAGCAAAAAGTTGTAGCAAAAAAAAATTACGCATCAACCAAATGATGAGACATTTTTTTCTATTTTTTTCCCATAACACATGAACCAGTAATAACAGTCATAAACTATAATAAAAAATGAGACACAACATATAAAAAATTGTTTACAAAATAAGTAACATTTGTTTATTGCAAAGTATGATTTCTTTTCTTTCTTTTCAAAATAATAATAATATTAAAACAAAACTACATACAAAGCAATAAACACAAGAATTTGCACAAAAAATAATCAGATTTTTTTTAATTCAACACACACACACACACACAAACAAGAATACACACAAAACAAAACAAAGCGGCGAAGGTATAAAGAGAAGACAAAAGAATCTTAGGGGGATAAATAATTGTCACTTAACACAAAAATACAATACAAACACACATAACATAATAAAGGGGGTGAGAGATATACAAAAACAAGGTTCATATAATAGTAACAATAATATATCAAATAACGAAAGAGTCTAGGGGGATATATATTATCACTTAACACACAAATACAAGACAAACACACACGACATAACAAAGGGATGAGAGAGATATAAAATAAAGGTTCAAATAATTGTAATGATGATATATCAAAATAACAAAAGAGTCTAACGGGATATATATATTATCACTTAACACACAAATAAAATACAAACACACACGACAACAAAAAAGTGAGGGATATAAAGAGGAGACAGGGGCAGAAACGTATACTTATAGCTTACTCAGCTCCGACCTTCACCGGATCAAACCCGTCATCATTGCAAATCGTTGTGGAAATCAATTGGTAACTCAAAGTTGAAATTTAATTTTTATGATTATTTAGAGAAATAGTATGCTTTGTTATAAAACTAATGGAAGTTAGAATGTGACGGAGTGCTTTTGCATTAGATATTCTATTTCTTCCATTAGTTTAATTATTGTTAGCTGTAAAAAAGTGGTTACTCTTTCATTAAATCTAAACAGTAGTGCCGCGAATAATTCGATAATTTCAGTAGGCGCTCCTTCATGGTAAATTAAGCATTAATCCAAAAAGTACTCATTTTTGTACACCGTCTAAGAACCTAGGTTGAATTTAACCAAAAGGGACTAATTTTTTGTGGAATATAAAACCGTAAAGATATAAGGAGATGACTAATAGTCTGACTCCTTATTTAGTTCATTAGGATCTTATGCGCTTTAAAAACTGATTATTATCGTTAATATAATATTATCCTGAGTAAACTGAGTATTAACTCTAACTAATTTTTTGAGTTAAATCCAACCAAATCTTACTAGAAACCGTCGCCGATGTAGCTAGTGAATTATTTCTATAAATTACACTACATACTTACTAATAATCTGACTTTATATTAGTACTACATTTTATGTTCGTGGATAAAAAATGAGCACTCTGGTATTATGCAAACTTAATTTCTATTAAATTGCTGAAAATCACAATTCAATAAAACATTTTTGATTATTGAATTGAAAACAGGGAACTCACCTCTTACAGCCCATAAAATCCTTAGGATAAAAGGAACTGGCTAATAATCTGACTCAATATTGGGAGTTAGGTTCCTATAAGCTGTAGAAAGTGAGTCCCTTTATTGCATGAATCGAAACCTATTAGACTCCTACCAAAATTTGAGTAAAAATGTTTTTGCATCCATTTCCATCAGATATTGGCAATGAGAATTCCGGTGAACGCTAGAGCGAAACTAGTGGAGCTTCGTTATCGTTATCCCAATGAATCCCCTAAAGCGCTACTGCAACAATACACGAAGATCTGCTGGGGATGCAACATCCTATAACCCAAAGGTTAACCTTGATCTCCGTCATACGANTGGAGTTAGGTTCCTATAAGCTGTAGAAAGTGAGTCCCTTTATTGCATGAATCGAATCCTATTAGACTCCTACCAAAATTTGAGTAAAAATGTTTTTGCATCCATTTCCATCAGATATTGGCAATGAGAATTCCGGTGAACGCTAGAGCGAAACTAGTGGAGCTTCGTTATCGTTATCCCAATGAATCCCCTAAAGCGCTACTGCAACAATACACGAAGATCTGCTGGGGATGCAACATCCTATAACCCAAAGGTTAACCTTGATCTCCGTCATACGAAAATTTGAAAATTATCAACAATTGGATGATTTAAAACGCTCTGGTCGGATAAAATTGGCAACAAACAGATAACACTGCAAGTGTACTTGCTGCAGTCAATTTGAACCCAATAATCAGCATAAGTAATATATTTTGTGATTCTGAACTGAGCAAAAGATCGGCCGGAAGGATTCTTTATTCGCACAATTTTTACTCGTACAAGCTACAAATTCTACATCACTTGAATGAAGAAGATCTTGATCAAAGAATTCAGTTTTCAGACATCATGAACTAACGATGCAATGCCGACCCTACTTTCATTTTTAACATCTGCTTCGCTGATGAAAGTACTTTTTTCTTGAATGGAGAAGTTAATCGTCAAAAATATCGGTATTGGTCACACGAAAATCCGCACTGGTTTTCTCCCACCAAATACCAAGGGTTGCCAAAAGTTATAGTATGGTGTAGAATTCTTGGCAACCGCATAATTGGACCAATATTTTTTGAAGGGAATGTCAACCAAGCTACTTAGAAATGCTCAAAAATTACGCAGTTCTGGATATGTTTCAGGCAGCGGAAGATCAAGGTATCGCGCCTCAAAATGTCTGGTACATGCAGGACGGCGGGCCTGCTAATTTTGCTTCCTCTGTCCGAGCCTACCTTAACGAGATATTTTTTTAAAGTGGATTGGACACCGAGGACCAATTTCTTGGCCTCCAAGGTCTTCATATTTGACACCGTTGGATTTTTATCTGTGCGGTCATCTCAAAGCAGTTGTACATCAGGACCAACGACCTGAGAACATTGAGCAACTAAAAGCAGAGATTATTGGTTCTATTGGCGGTATTGCAGTTGAAACGTTTGAAAATGTTAGAAGGGAATTTTATGACCGTCTGGGATATGTGATGCACGCCAACGGTTGAGCAATTTTGAGCAATTAATTCGTTGAGGTAATAACATATGAAATTCTATTTTAAAACAATTTTGGAATCATTTTGAAACAATTTTGGAATTTCGGAATCATTGAAACAATTTTCGAATTTTGGAATTTTGGAATTTTCCAAAACAAAAAATGGTGGCGAGGGTAATTGGAAAAGATTTTTGCAAATTTGGATCCTTCCTCCCCTTTTTTCATTCAAAAAGTTTGTAAATAGTAAAGATTTACTCCACCCACGTGTTTAGCAATTGGGTATATCCAAATCTGGAGTGAAGAAATACCGTCACTGAATTCATTTTTATTCCCAAAATTGAATGATAGCTACTATAAAAATTTAATGATTACGTCACCTAATGCAACAATTCTGTTTTTTTAGAATTTCATGGAAACTTGAAATCTGACCTTATCTTGAGTGGAAAAATGCTATTGCAAAAACAATAGAATATGGAATACTTTTGTATAATTTATTTTGAACATTACCCTGGCTGAATTTTGTAATAATTATAAAATGCAGTGCAGGGTTCTAATATTCTTACAAAATATTCATATAAAGTGACACATTTGGGATGTAAATACTCCTCTCATGTATAGAAATATATGCCTCTCAGTGTATAATTTATAATTAGTAAAAGGTAAGCTTACCGAAGTAGTAAATTTCCTTTTACAACTTGGGATAACAGAAATAAAGAAACANTTATATAACCCAAAGGACTAAAACTCATCAAGAAAATCGGCAGCCTATTACAAACAGCCACCGGCGAACCACGAGCAACCTCATTTCTAATCCAACGTATAAGTCTGGCTTTACAACGAGGAAACGCCTCTTCCATTCTGGGTACACTCCCCAAAGGAAAACAGCTGGAAGAAATATTCTATCTATAAAGAAATTAGAACTGATATGGAAATGATATTTTGATTCTCTATCTCAATTATTTATAATTTATAATTTTATTATTATTGATCAATTATATTAATTCTTACTGTTAAAAAATAATAAATTTATAATTAGTAAAAGGTAAGCTTACCGAAGTAGTAAATTTCCTTTTACAACTTGGGATAACAGAAATAAAGAAACAATTAAAAAATTTTCTAAAAGCTACGACTACCATACGTAATAAGCTGTAATCAAAGCAGTGAGGGTAGTTTCGAAAATTTCTAGTTGCTAGATTACTTATTAAAAATGATATTGGAAGTAACTCCCGTAAAAATTTTAGCTTTCTTTGTCTCAGTAAGTGTGCAGTATTCTTCTGTAATTTACTAATAATTTAAATAATTTTGCTATGAGAAATTTTACTAATAGTAATGCACTATCCCTGAACAATGGACAGTGAAAGCAAAGCAAATAACAGGCGCTACACTGCGTTTCCGAAAACAAAGCTAGAACTAATATGCTTTTTAACAAGCCTAGCCCCTCCGCTATAACCCATTGTTGGAGCTTCAGAAAATGTTCGGCTTCCAATTGTAGATACCTTTTTTTTTAATATCTATCTTTCTTAGATAATGAATTATGAACAGGAATCTAAAAAATTCAAAACTCAAATTTTCTCGGCCAAAAATTGGTCCCAACATACAAAAAATTCTATTAGGTTTGTTCGTGTGTCAACATCTCTCAATTTTTTCATAATACCTCCCGAATTATTTACTGAAAAAGTCATTTCTCATGTGTAGGGTCTGGATGTCGCATAGCATTCAAGAACAAAGTAAATAATACTTATAACACTTTTATTCCACCAAAAATTGACACTAGTGTAAAATTAAAAAATTTTCTAGTTATATTTTATGAACAATTCTAAATTTTTATTTGCATCATATTTCCTAAACCTACAAAATTACATTGCAACCATGGTATTCATTCCGAAATTCCGTATACATATTCCGAAAGTCAGTAAGAGGAAACACTATAGAACTCTGTTTTCTATCATACAGAGGTCTGTATGGTATTACATACAGACATCTGTATGCTAAAAGACAGTGTTCTGTATGCTACGTCATGCCGACGAACGACAAGTTTGGTTTCTGTGAGGGGATAATAGAAGTGAAATGTGCGGGGACAAAGAAAGTTAAGTAAACACTATTAAAAGTTGACACTAACAAGTGCCTAACTTTTTGAACGTAAAAATTTTTTTTCAATACTTTTAACTATTATTATGCTATTATATCTACTTCCTTAATGATTTGCTGAAATATAAATAATTATTGTTGTTTCAAGCGATCTTATAATTCTATGTATCTTTTGGGATGTATTTTATAACAATTCTCCCCTCATAATTGTGTAAAATCATCATTTCCTGGATTTTGACCTGCGCTATAAAAACATACAGACTTCTGTTTTTTACCATACAGAGTTCTGTATGCTACGTCGTCATTACACTACAGAACTCTGTCTTTCAGCATACAGAGGTCTGTATGTTATACAACATGAACCACTTTAATCCGGGCCTTCTTTCTTCGCCTTTCATCAAAAACGGCTTGGGGCAGGCGATACACAATTAATAAATAATGGAAGTGAGTTAATTTTATTATAATCACTATGAAATATCTGTTCCGATTAGATACACTAATGCAAAGCAATGGAGCAAAGCAGAGAGACAGAGAGACAGAGAGAGAGGTCAGCAGGTTCTCTGTTGAGTCAGGTGGAATAGATGCCAAGGGATCGTACCCCATTCCTCTAAGTGGTCATTTCTCTCAGTTACCCATTTTTCAGCATTCCAGAATGGTGTTCGTTTAAAAAATTATTAAAGTCAGTTTTGATTAGAAAAGTTATTGCAAAGCAGTGCAAAAGATGAAAGCAAAGAGGTAGAGAGAGGGGTCGACAGGTTCACTGTTAAGTGAGGTGGAGTAGATGCAAAGGGACCATATCCCATTCCACTCATTCTCCAAACTCTCTGCTGCTCCTGTTAAATAATTAATTTTTGCAGAGGAATGTTTTCTCAAACACACGCTAACTTCATTCCTTCCAACTTTTGTATTTCGCGCTATTTATTTGCTGTCTCAAAATTTTTTGGCGAAAGCGACTTTCTACGGCCCGGATTAATTTGAAAACGAACCTTCGGTGAGTTAAAGTGGTTCATGCTGTACCATACAGACCTCTGTATGCTAAAAAACAGAGTTTTGTAGTGTTTTCTCCCACTGAAAGTAGTAACTGAATAATGAGTAATAACGCAAAGGCGAGTGTGAGTTGGGGACACAACAGTGAAAAATAAATATTCGATTTCTTGAGCAGTCAGACAAATTACATTTTGATGCAATTTTAATATCGAATGGAATTTATATTTCTTTCACAGTTATGTTCCCAAAACACTCACCTCGGCTGCTTTGCATAAATGGGCAAACCCTGCATAAGGGGTTGGGAGGACGAGAAAATCGTTTGGAAAAATTTTACTTTGCGGCACCCACTCCGATTTTATTGACGAAAATACCGACGAAAATATTTTGTGATTGCGCAAGCAACGAGTATGATATCCTCTCCTTGCGGACAGGGTTCTTCGGACCCGGACGCCATAACTCTGGCGACAGTGAGGAATGCAATAACATATTGTTACAGTTCAGTAAACTGTAATAGTTAGTTTTTTTGTTAGTTTTTTTTTATAAATTATTTAAATAATTTATTTATTTTTGTTAAATTATTAGATAATTTATGTATTTTTTTACCTTTTTTTTTGTTTGTTTCTATTATACTAATTATGATTAGTATACCATTTATGTTATTAATTTTCTTTTGTTCTATTGTAATAATAGAATATTGTGCATGAAGCACACTTGTTTTTACGGGTATATAAACCCCAGTTTTTTTGCTTAAATTCATTTCAAATCTAGCTCTAGCTTAAATAGCTTAGTTTAGACCTTAAGTAGGAAATTGGATGAACCAATAATGGGAAAACTTATTGTTGTAAAATCTTATAGTTTTGTTTTGTTGAACTTATTTTTCTTGTTGTTTAAATAAAATCTCTAATAATTTCATTCAATTGTTTCTGTTATAACGGATTGTTGTTTGGTAGTTGTTAGTATTGTTGTTTTTGTGTAACTGTGTATTGTTATTACCTGTGTGTGTAGTGCTATTGTATTTAAATACTTGTGCTTACTGTGGAACTGTAGGGCAGAAGGCACAGTGGAAGATGTTGACCTCCCCAGAGGTCACTCGAGTGTCAAATAACTTAATTTCACAATGTTCGATAAAACCTTGGTTTGATAATAATTAGTTTTATTGCTTTGAGTTAAAAGGACTTAAGAATTAGAATTCGAAGTTGCAGAGGAGAAAGAGAAAAGACTTACGAATATGCTTAGCCAAAAATAGTATTCCGTGAGAGACGGATTACAATATTTTGGCTTCTGGCCACGAGAGTCTGGAAAACTCTCGTTCTTATAGTTTTCTTCTTTTTCCTCTTAAGTGGGTCAGGAGGATGTTGTCCTCGCTTCGGATTCGCAGAACGCGTTTCCGCAATGCGAAGGACACACTCTTGACCCAGTTACGCACGAGGAAAGGATATCGATCCTCTCTTCCTCATGCCTTGAGCATTTTCTCGTTCTCCGAGTTCCTCAGTTCGGAAAACGAGTAAATGTTCATAACATCCTTCCCCACCACATCCTCATAATATTTTGCTTTTGAGAAAACTTATTAAACTAATCTTAAATTTAAAATTTTTTCTTCACTAAACACTTTCACTTTTTCAAGCCTTACAGTTCTGTAAACGCTGTTATGAAATCAATATTGATCTCATGATGTGAAATTTACACTTTTCACATTTAGATGAGCTGAAGTAGGTTGTGGTGTTATTATCTATAATTGTTAATTTAATTAAGTTATTTTTCATTTAATTTTTTTTTGATTTTTCAAACATTTTATACTTTTGTATTGAATTTTTACTTAACCTAGCATAATTCTAGTTTTATTTAAGGTTACTGCTTATTTACTACAGTATGCATTATTACATGTAATTTTTACTACGCCTTTACATGTCTTTACTACACTTTACATATTATTTCACTACGTATCATATTTGTCTTTACTACTTTTACATATTACATATTATTTTGTCTTTACTACGTGATTACTTGTGATTTTACAATTTAGTTACTTTGATTTACATCGTGTATTCTACAAATCGTACCTGTTTACAATTTTTTTAATTTTAAATTGAACTATATAGGTTGGGAACGAGAGCGCTGAAATGTGGAAGAATACATGATGTGAATCTACACGCATTGGAACAGGATGGTTAAGAAGGAATTTGAGTTGATGCTAAAAGAACAGTATCATCCGAGGGGAGTGAATTATTAGAGGGAATGGAGGGAGATGTGGGAAAATGGGGATTACTGGTTGAGGGTTTGTTATCGATTGCTAGATAATCATCAGAATCATCGGTAGTAGTGGTATGAACAAAATAGGAGCACATATCCAATTGCTTTGTCACAATATAAAAATGTTGTCCAGAATCAGTGTGGGCATTTAGTAAGGTGCTAAAATCCAACTGAGCGGTGAATGAAATTGAATTATCACAATGTGAGAATTTTTCTGGGTATGCAGTCAGACATATTTTCACATAAACTATTTTTGTACCACAATGAAATCGGTGTTGAAAAGAACTGATAACATAATTGAAATTAGGATCATATATGAACAAGTCAGTAAGCATTGAAAAGTCTGATTGATAAAACGTGGAACGACAATATTGTAGAAGGGGAATTCGAGTGGTGGTCCAATAAACAGAGCCACGGGTAGTAGAACATGATTGAGCATCTACTAAACAATGCTCAAGAAACAAAGTAGGTGGGGCATTAAGGCAGTAGCTGGATTAACTTCAAGAGCAAATCGACGAAAACAATAATTTGAAACAGAGACCGTTTTAACGGTTAACCAATAATATTCAGTGGCTGGCCAGTTTTGAGTGAACATAGTATCGGCAGTAGATGGTTTCAATTTCTCATCTAGAATGGTAGTATTAGTGAGATACATGTGGTCACACACCAAATGAGATAATGTAAGTTGAGAATGTTGATATTTTTGGGTGTGTTCACCAAAAAAAAAACACTTGGGTGATACTCTTCGTTTGTTTACCCCAACATTCATATGCATGAATGGTAGGATCAATATGTTGGTTTGATCGTAAGTTAGCTGACACTGTACGTGAATAAGATGTACCAAAGTTACAGGTACCATGGATTGGTGGAAATTTCCATAAGGTTCCGATAACCCAGTCGGTACGATGTATAGTCCCACTAAGACGAACTTGAGAACTACCAAGTGCAGGAGAACGAATAGTTGGAAGCAAATGTAGAAGCGTCTCGTTAGTAATCAAAGAAGTATCGAACAACTCCGAGATGTTAGCAACCGGAATTGATGACAAGTCGATGTCAATGGCTGAAGTAAAAGAAACTAGTGCAACAAGGATGAGTGCAAAGTGGAAATACATGATGTGCCTAGGAGGAAACAATACACAGAATTAGTATTTTAAGGATTATGCATGAGAAGTAAATTTAATATAATCAAGGATTATGTACATTAAGGCGTAATTGTGTTAAGTTTTTTGGATAATGAGAACAAGTTCCTAAATGAATTAATTGAACAAAAGATGGTTGTGCTACACGGATATTCTCGTAAACTTTAGACATAGTCATATCCATTTGCTCTTTTAATCGATGACCAGGTTGATTATAATGACTAGCGTTTAACCTATCGGTATAATAACTTTGGATTCGTGCAAATCTAATATGATGACCTCAACCGATAGTTTTATAGTGATCATACGTGACCAAAGTAAAACCAAGGTTAGGGCAGTATAGGTAAACCAATGTTAAGTAACAATTGGATGTCTTCCGATGACAAAGTTCACACGTCGTGGGAGAAATAGAATTATCAGGAATATTAAATACAATAATGCCCAAATTAGACCAACAGCGACTGTCATCATACTCGCAACGGTGACGAAGATTAGAACTATTAGACATAATATATAAACTAGAAGGTTCTAAATAAATTGAAGTATAACGTAAATGGTAATTAATCACTGTTGTATTCACTGGTTGAGAGGAATAAAACGTTTCCTCATCCATAAGCATTTTGTTTGTAGTACTCCAGTGGATAGGTTGTTGAAGCAATGATTGCGGCGGCTGAGTAGGAGAATATTTTTGAGTAACCATAAATATGCACTGAGATTTGTCAACCATATAAGAGTCGATGGTTACATTAAGACGACTAAGAGGGTGTTTGTAGTACAATTTACTGGCCTGATGTTGTGAAGAAGACCTTTATTAGCGCGAGCTGTGTCGTCCGTGTAATTAGAGTACTTTTGAAAAGATTCTTTAGATGGAAGAGAAAGACGATACTTGATCGGTGGTAAACCAGGATAAATAATAGGAGGGTCGAGTGGTTGAAAAAATGTTCGGAAATATTCGGGTGTTGTAGTTGTAGCGTCCCACGACTCTTCTTCTGAAATGGAATCGTAATCCTGCAAAAGAAGAACAGGTGATAAATTATCAGTTTCTGAATACGCAATATTTGGATTGCCAATGTTGATAAAAGGAGTAACAGGTTCTGTAGTTACTTAATGCGGAACCGAATTGGTATTTGTAGTGAATAATTCAAAATTTGAGTCGGGTAATTGAACAGTGTCATCAATTAAAATTTCTGGAATATTAGAATCAGAAAACATATTTGTTTCTGATGTAGTATTGACAAGAATCGTAGCTGAATCTGGCGTATCACTAGAAATTGGTAAGGCTATAGCCGTTAGCAGATTAGGCAAAGTGGATGCTACTGGTGAGGGCATAGTTACTTCGGACTAATGACTGCTCATTAAAATTGAATCGCAAGGCTGAGATATTGAATTGTGAATTTCACTTTCACTTAAACGAGGAATGATTACTCGTAAATTACGGCAACCTGTGGAGTTTTTGTTCCCATAGGTAAAGGACGTGGTCCGGATAAATCAGGACAATTAGATGAGAATAATGGTAAATTATTTTGGTTGAGAATATGTGATTCAGAAATATAAGAGTCAATTACATCTGAATCCAATATTTCAACAGTCACTTTTGTTAACGAATCGACTGGGTCTTGCTGAGATTCATCATCAGATATCAAGTCGATGACGATCGGTTCACTTTTGGTTTCAGATACTAACGTTTGAGCATCAGAGTACCACAATGTTGGTGGTATTGGACTCACAGGTGAGTTCAACAACGAATTTGACGTTGTAAAAGTATGAATAGGTGAAGCACTTACTGTCAAACATTCAATTTCGTTAGTCGAATCAATTACATAAATTGTAGTAGAAATATTTGAATTCGTAGAACACGGAACCTTTTTACAGAGTCGTGGCGGACCAAGTTGTGGTTCAAGAGTTGAAAGCAAAGGAAGTGGTGAGCAAAAAGATACCACTGATTCTATAGATTGTTCTATCGATGTAAGTCGCACAGATGCAAACCTCAAATCTGGAACCACAGGTGGTACACTTGTGAAAATAGGTAAGACTTGTTGTCTAGGGAGTGTAGGTGGATTACAACCTGTATCAATCCATGATTGGACTAAGTCAAACCTTGTCGTTTTAGTGTAAATTCTGGTATCAAATCAGAAAGATTTGAAAACATTGGTAGAATCGGAGAACCTGGACGTTTACTACCAGTTTGTGGTAAATTTGGGTATCGAGTAATTACAGATTCGACACAGTCAATTAGTCGTTGCTCATCTGAAGTGTAAGGTTTAATTTTACGGATACGACTGGCGTGGAGATGTGGTCTACGGACTGGAAACTTAGCAACTTTGCAAAATTATTGAACCGGTGTAACTGGATTACCGTCTGAATCACATACGGTAACGTTCACTTGTGGAAGAGCTCGCGGACTTTGAGATTCTGTTTTATTGTTGATAATTAAACTACCATTTGTTTTTTGTTTTTGTTCTGACATAGCCGATGGAGAAACAAAGTGAGGGTTTATAAATGTTTAAGAATCATGAGGTGTTTCAATAAGATATTCCGTAGTTGGGATAGGAGGAAACCCAGGTGCATCGTAAAATCCAAAATCAAAAAATTTGCGTGTTAAATCCACGTACATAAGCGACATGTCGTCTGAAGGGCGAACTAGTACACAATGAAATTGTTCTAATATGGCACGTGAATGTTCAGCTGATAATTCCTTCCAAATATCATAATATACACCCACTCGATTGAATATCGAATGGTGTATGAGTAAATCGAAAACATTATTTGGAAACTGTAACAAAGGTATATGTCGTAAATAATGTCTTTAAGATTGAAAATCTGGGCGCCAATTATCACAAAAATGAGTCAATTAACACCGTATATTTTAATTCCATTTGTTTGTAATATGTATATCGTAATGTCCAATTAGTACGGTATTCGACTTCTGACCACTTCACTGTTGGGTACAGAGTTTGAACATTTTCAAATACTGATTTTTGATAAGCATAAAATTTGTTAGATAATGTTTGAAGACCTTCGCGTCCAAAACCATAGAATAAAGTTGGAACTGGAGGTAAATAAAGATTGATGTACTGACTTACGTTTGATGAGTTGAACGAAGACATGTCACTATTGTACTTAATTATATACAAGTCAGAACAAGAACTGCAATAAAAAGAATAAAGGTAATTAGAGTCAATGAATAATCGTTTCAATCAAATTACACAGTCGAACTTCACTGGATTTAAATAGAAATTGTTTTTAATGGCGTTCTTGTAGTAATTCTGCCAAGAAAAGAGTACGAGGGTAACTGGTATAGTAGGCCCGGTAATTTGTAAATTCGTCCAAGGTGGACAAGTAAAAGTATTTGAATACATAGGACGGCCACTTGAAGAGGTTATTTCAGCTGTTGAATTAGATAATAGATAAGTGTCTGTTTGCGGTTCTGGTATATTGGTTTTAACACTAGTCGATAGTGATTTTGCTCGATCATCTAGTTCAAGTGTTTCCAAAGAATCTGGAGCTGTAGGTTCGTTATTGTAAAGCGGCTGCATTTCCGCTACATTTATATCAATGATGGGTTGGGTATTAACCACTCGTTTACATGTTACTATACGCCATATTTGAACGCGAAAACACCAAATCAGCTTTAATATGATATGTGATAATATCAAGATTGCAAAAGCCAATAATACTTAAATAAAAGTTGTTGAATAGGGTCAAAAGTTAACTGTCGTAGCTGATGAGCTACATCCAATTGATCAAAACTAAGAGGTCTTCTTTTAATTTGTGTAGTGATAGTGTTATCCAAAGTCGAACGTGCTTGCATTTGTGTGATCAAAGAATATAGAGTCTGAAAACCCGATATTTCCTGAAGGTTGTACACTCCAATACTACTGAAAGCGATATCTGGGAGAGATGTAGTGTTCTGTAAAGAATAAGCTATTGGTAATGTTGGTACGATCATGACCATTTTGTTTTCATCAGTGGATAGCACTAAACCATTTTCTTCAAGATCAAAGTAAAAGGGCAGTGCTGGACAAGACGTAAGAGTTGGTTCCATTGCAATTTCTCGAGATAATGGACGCAAGTACCATTCAATAGTTGAGAAGTAAGTTGAAATTGAAGTTGAAGTTCACGATAACAAGTTCCTGTATTAGTAATATTTTCAGGGTCTACAAAATGATATTGATTAATTTCGTGACATTTAAATATGGACAAAATGTCACCATTCGAATACCACATGAGTAGGTCTATCCATGTCTGCCATCGAGATAACATCAACGTTTGTCGTTGACTGTTACAAACTTTTCGAGCTAGAATTTGCATTTTTGCTGATTGAGTTTTATTTATCATCTCGTAAACAAAAGTCAATCAAGCATTCGATTGAGCGTCTGATAAAACTTGTGGTTTAAAGGGTTGTGATGATTTTTGAATGGTTTCATGAGACAATCCACGAAAATAATCCGGTTGGTGAATTCCTGGGGCATAAGATTGTCGTATTTTAGCATCTGATCGCCTAGGATAATATAATCCAAGTGGAGAAAGAGATGAGTAATCATAATCTGTTAATCCATCATCAACTGAATTTGATATAGACATATTTGATAAATTTGATCGGTTTATGGNTCCTGGGGCATAAGATTGTCGTATTTTAGCATCTGATCGCCTAGGATAATATAATCCAAGTGGAGAAAGAGATGGGTAATCATAATCTGTTAATCCATCATCAACTGAATTTGATATAGACATATTTGATAAATTTGATCGGTTTATGGTAGCTGAAAAAACTTTAATGTCTACTAGGTCATCATCATTGTTTCTACGATATCCATTAGATAAAGGCATGGGTCTATTAGGCTGCTCAGAATCTTCTGGTAAAAGAATCATAATGTGTGATGAAAAATATAAGAGGTTATCTTCATTTGACACTTGATCAACAAAACGATTGGGTTCAAGTGAAAATTTCCTATTCAGATGAAGTAGAATCAATGGTAAAAGTGTAGTAGTAATCGTGGGTATGGTAGGTACACTAGCAAAAGTATAATTTTTCGAAAGAATTACTGGCGGTAATGGGAGAATCGGCATAGGGGAATGATTATCTACGAATTCTTTCATTTAGTCATCCGCACTTATCTCTGTTGATAAAAGAAAAGGTGTATTGTTATTTTTTACTAACAATTTTTCCGATAATTTATGGTTAAATAAAGGAATTGCATTTATACCTTTTGGTTTCGGAGTTGTAATTCCTGGATTGTCTGAGATCAAGGGTGGTAATAATATTACTTTTGGGTTAACGGGAGGTCAGGAATTTGACGTTTTCTA
Source organism: Holacanthella duospinosa (assembly GCA_002738285.1). Lineage (NCBI taxonomy): Eukaryota > Metazoa > Arthropoda > Collembola > Poduromorpha > Neanuridae > Holacanthella > Holacanthella duospinosa. The sequence continues at coordinate 25,959 of NIPM01000323.1, read as the reverse complement.
CGAAAAATTGAATTACCAACAGCATTTTCAAATTTCAATGTCGTAGAGATTTGATTATCGATTTCGCCATGAATGTCTTGAGAGAAGAGGATATGTTATTTAGGCATTCCTATCCAAAGCTTATTACAGTACGGCTTAGGTCGGTTCAAATGAATCACAATGTTTTCCACTGGGCATGTCAGATTCTTGATTGGTGTACATACAAGTCAAGCTAGAATATTTTTTTAATCGGCAATAGTTGACAATTTCTGGTCGCCAAATGAGATAACTAAATTCATTAGTTCTGCAATAACCTTTAGAAGCGCTGCATTGTTCCGATAGGCGAACTGGAGCCATGATATTACCATTATCATTGGATACAGTAAACTGCATCACAACAAAATAATAATTATCAACTCTGTCAATTTCCGTGTAGGGCCAAGAATATGTATCTAATGTTATGGATACATTTGTTCCCCATAAGTTATGTTGCAATTTTTTAATGGGTATACCGGTAGAAGAAACTTTTCTCTGAATCATATCATGACACTGATCTAACGTAACAGCGTTTGCTCCTTGGTACTCTTCCGTAGCGTATGATCGAAAGAAAAAATAACTCATTCGTTTATACTTTCGAATCGAATAACAGTGAAACGATTCGATTTGCTGCAAATTAATATCTGAAGCCTACAAGATAATGCTAACTATTGTAGTCTGTTGAATGTATTTCAACAAATCACATTTGAAATCCGAAAATTTTGGAATTCGATAATATGTTCCTGATTCGTATCCTTGACAGAAATAAGGCACTGGTGTTTTTATTTCCATACTATGGAAATACTTTTGAATAAGTTGCAGGTCTACTTTTGTTGTAGGCTTATCCGTCTGATTTTCTTAGGCATAGATGGGAGAAAACATGATTCCCAATATCAAGCTCAACCACAATGGTGGTCTATCCGATGTTGCCAAAGAGGAAGTTGGTAACTCCGGATTAATTATCGAACTGGATAATTGAGGTGTACTAGTACCTGGGAGTAACTGTGAATCGTAGAAAGAAAAAAATGCATTATTTTAATTAGTATTAGGTGCAGTGTGTACTGATTGTGAACATGGTGACAAACCGTCTGGAGTATCTATTTCATCAGTTGGCATATCTAGAACACTGAGAAATAGGTCGTTAGATAGGAATAAGGACTCAGAAGAGGTTGAAGGATTTAATACATTCGGGGTTTGGGAACGGGAAGAGATCGGTGATCCTCTTCCATAAGGTAAAGCAATTTTTTTTATAAAAATAAATTTGATGGTTCGTCAAAATGTTGTTTGTTGCGTTCAGTTATTGCTTATAGAAAAGCATTAACTGTCGAATAAGACCCTACATGGTCCAAGTGTTCATATGACAAAAAGAAACTTTATTTTATTTAAAAAAATTGAAAGATGCAACGTTTCAAAAACTAAAAAATATGGCACCTTGGTACAGTAAAGTTCGGCTATAGTGACTCCGGCTATAATAGAACTCCGGCTATAGTAAACCACACTGTCCGGCCCTGCCAGGCAAATGGGAGATTATGTGTTAAGTAGTACGGCTATAATGAAATTGGCTATACTGAACTTCCGGCCTTAGTGAACCAAACCTACCGGTCCCGAGAGCCATTTTGTCCGGTTATAGTGAAATATGTCTGAATTCCGTAATGAGACCATTTGCTACTACTGTTCCTTATACTTTTATGCCTGCCCATCTATGCACCAGACTTGCATGTTGACCTATGAGTGAGTTTTAGTTTATTAAGTAAATTACTAATTCACAATGTCAAAATCAGGCCAAAAGCGCACTGCGTTGTCCTTAAACGATAAATTCGATATCATTGATGCACTTGTCTTTCAACACACCTCGCCAAACGTTATGTGAGAAATATACGATTGGAAACTCTACAATTTCTCTTATTTTAAAATCAAAATCTACAATTGAAGAAGACTTCCAAAGATTTTGTGGTGTAAGTTAATAATAAAAGTGTTGAAATATAATTATGCTACATTTAAGCAATTAGCTAAAATTCAAATATCAAATTCTTAGAATATAAAACGCCAACACCGATGTAACTATCCAAAGTTGGATTCTGCGCTCATCAAATGGTCTCAAGCAAATTCCCATTACCCAGTGCTTCTCTAAACCGGCTTAGCTGAATTTATAGTAAAATATTTGAATATAATGAACAATTATTAAATTAAAGTGTCCGTTCACTATACGGATATAATGAACTCCGGCTATACTGAACAATTTTGCCGGTCCCTACATACTGACTATAACCGAACTTTACTGTATTAGTTTTAAAAATTCAAATGCAAATTTTTGGCTCAATTGGTGTATCACAGAGCAGATGGCGCAAAGGATGCAAAGAATCTCAGACTACCTTGATGATAAACCATAAAAAATATTAATTTTTGAAAAAAAAAAAAAAATTTTTTATATATTTTTATTTTTATTCCTATGGTAGCGCATGTTTTCTTCTATAATTTTTGGCCAAAAGTGTCATTTTTTATGTATATCAATTCCAGCTTTGATCACTACAAATTATTAAGTAGGGCTAATCGAAATTACTCATAAAATTTGGTGAGGTTTGGTTGAAGTAACCAGTAGCGACGGCTCTTCCAAGTTATGATTTAACATGGAAGTACATTAGTTGATTTTTCATTTAAATTCCCACAAAACCCAGGCTCAAAGACAGTAATTGAATATTACACAATTATGTTCACACCATGATATTTGTTTACAGCTGCTACGAGCTGCCCATGTCAAAACCGTAAGGAGTTATGACCTTCCGAAGAGGCGCACTTCATGAAAACCGCGTTCTCTTTTTCGATACATCGTGTATAGTCGATTTATAATAATGGANTCGAAGAGGCGCACTTCATGAAAACCGCGTTCTCTTTTTCGATACATCGTGTATAGTCGATTTATAATAATGGATAATATTACGCATAATATTATTCTCTTGCAATTGGTTATTTGGGTATTCCTATACCGTTTAAAATCAATAATTTACGAAATATAAAAATTACAGAATCAATGAATTTTTATTTTTTCTTTATGAATGGTATATTTTTACCAATGGTTACTCATTTCTCTGGTATTTATTTGTCGAAAATAAATAACTGAAATTATGGAACAAATAGAAAGGAGTTTTTAGTGTAACTTTTGTAAAGACGGTCTATGAAAGGCAGCTTTAGAATTTTACTTTAGCTCACACATGGGCTTTTGAGGTTTGCCGAACCTACCTAACCCGAATCTAGTCCACAAAAATTTTGCCGCACCGTACCCGGATCGCACCTTGACTTTCCAAACCGAACCGAACCAGGTTCAGCTACGAGCCGAACCGAACCAATTCCTAAATTCAAAAATCTAAGGCCGCACCGAACCCGACCCGAATCTAGATCCTGTCGANACCGAACCGAACCAATTCCTAAATTCAAAAATCTAAGGCCGCACCGAACCCGACCCGAATCTAGATCCTGTCGAACCGAGCCGAACCCGTAACTAATTAAAAAATATAGAACCCGAGCCGAACCTGTATCGAATAATGTTCGGTTCGGTTCAGGGTTCGATGAAATTTTTCCGAACCTCAAGGTTCACCGCACCTCAAACACCCATGTGTGTTAGCTCTTTATTCCATATTTACTGTAAGTTGTGAAAACGAAGCTTGGATAATTTCAAATTTATATATGCATATTCAACTTTTATTAAATATTTCTAGAAATCTGATTAACATCATTTAAGTTATATCAGACTATATGCAATAACGTTCTTAAGTAAAATCGTCAGTAGGAGAAAGAAACGTTGAAGAAAAAGGTTTACAGACGGATGCATAAAATTACATAACGTTCATCCATTCTAATACGTGGGTAATTCAATTTTTTTTCGCTTACGATAACGTTTTTCATTCAAATTTACGTATACCAAAGTGGATTAGGCCAACACAAAGCTAATTCGCAGCGTTTGGACTTTTGGCCAAAAATTATAGGAGAAAAACCTGTGAGTAGTAGGAGTTGAACAATACCTAACATGATCAAAAAAATTTTTTTTTGAAAAATCCACTTTTCAAAATTTAATAAAAATTCAAAAAATCAAATTTATGAAAAACTAAAAAATATGTCACCTGGGGAATGCGATTAGGTATGCTCATACAAAATTTCATCGGAATCGGTCAATAAATGAAAAAGTTGAAGATTTTTGAAACTCATTTTTTAAACTTCAGAACCTAGCCCCTCCCCCCCTGCTCCCCTTCATTCTGAAATTTTTTTAAATTATATTTTCTGACTCCACACATGCCCTTTAGGTAATGGGGGTTGTCAAAATTTGAAGTCCAGAAAATGTCGGCTCAGAAAATTTTTTCAGTCGAGAAACAGACACAGAGGTAACGTTTTATGTGTATGACTTTAGAGGGTCGTAGACAATTGGGTAGGGGGAGGCTTGTCTGCCGGAAAGTTAATAGAATGAAGAGAGTAAATCAAAAATACTTAACCTCAAAAAAAAAAAAAAAAAAAAGCACACAACCGTCTGAATCGAACCCAGTACCTCCACTTGGAGAGCCTCGCTACTAACCACATAACATATCTAACTGAGCACTGAGATAGACTTATTTTTAAGCATACGTATTGTGTAATGAGACCGGACAAACAAACATTGCAGAGGTAAACTTTTATGTTTATGATGTGCAAATATAATGGATTATTATATTTTGTATGTGTGTAAGATATATCTGGACGTGTTCCATATTATTGAATGAAACTTTTATCCTCGGGCCAATTATCCAAGAGTATAAGTGTATGGACTTGTGTGGTTTCTATTATAGTATTTAAAGTTTCTAAGGTAAAGGGTTCTTTAATAAGACAAAATTGAAAATTGTAAACGTCTAAGTTTATATCTATAAAGGGAGTCAATTCACATAAAGTGAGAGATTCAAATTGAATATTATAAGGTGTGTCATTAAACCTAGAACATTAGTTAATTCTTCAATTAATTCAACAAGAGATTTATATGAGATATCAGGTTCATCTTCTTGAATCAATATGTTTGGTACTAAACGCATACTATATATACGCGCTATTTGAACTTTTCGTGCATTTATGTCACGTATCAGATAGTTTAGTTCGGATGATTTTTCTTCCACTATGTAGTCGATTTTTATATGGAAACTACTTACTTGCTTGACGTTCTATACGTAACACTTTATATTGAAGTGTCACTGTATCACCTACACTGTAACTTTGATTCTTTCGTGTAGAATCAACTTTGGACTTTGATTTTTGTTGCGCTAGTGACAATTTGCATTTAGCTACGTACCATGGTTCATTCATACTTTTACCTTTTGCAATCCAACCCGGAGGAAGTTCTGATGTTTGCCACATTTCGGAACGAGACATTTCTCGACCGTATATCAAATAGAATGAACTAAATCCTGTACTACTATGAGTAGTTGAATTTATTGCCATTTGAACTAAATGTATTTACATATGCCACCTTTGTGGTTCTGTTTGTACGTATCGAGATATGACGGAATGTATTACAGCATTAATGCGCTCACTAACACCATTACCCTTATGGTTATATGGAGAAATACGACGGATAGTACATCCAAAATATTTAGTAAATTGTTCGTATAGTTCGCTAATAAAATATTGACCGTTATTACTGCCAATTTATTCTGGTGTTCCATGTCGAGCGATGATTGTAGATTGGAGCCACTCAGCTACTGCTTCAGTGGTTGCTGATTTCAACGCTTGGATCTCACAGTAACGAGTTAATACACACACTGCTGCTCATATAAAACACGAATTATTGGAACTTTTAGGTAACTCACCTATAAGGTCCACCGTTATGTATTGAAATGGATATTTACCAATAGGTAGTGGTTTTTGATGTCCGAGAATTTTCCGATAATTATGGCGATATGTATTACATACTTCACATGTGGAAATATGTTGAAATACATCATGCTTTATCGTTTTCCATGTCGTATAAGATAAGATTCTAAAAAGAGTTTTTACTAAAACCCAGGTGTCCAGAGGATGGAATATTATGAAAATTATACAATGTGTCACTACGAAGGACTTTGGGTAAATACACTCGTCGATATTCAGTTTTAATATTATATAAAGTATTTTGATAAATTTTATAATTTTGGATCTGCTATATTTTTCATTATTTCTAGACAATCTGGATCGGTTCTTTGTAAATCCACTAAAAAAAATTTGTTCGTATAGAATATTGGAATGAGTTCACCATCCAACTCGTTTGGATCGGTTAAACCTAATAGACTAAGTTCAGTTATATATTGTGGCGAAAATCGATTTCTTGGAAAATTAGTCATGGGTTTAAACTGGTTTGAACCAGTTATGCCAGATGTGGTTATCCGGGATGTACATCTGGCATTAACGACAAAATGTAGAAAAGCATTCATGACAAAGGAAACTCGGTTTCCTATGACGTAATCGCCCGATTGGATAAAACCGATTCCTTCCTGTGTGTCGGGAGAGAAAGGGGTTCATTCGACGCTTAAGGTTCTACGTAGGAACACTTAGTTAGTGCTTAGACATCCAAATTGAGTAAAGGTAGGAAAAGTTATTGTTTTAAACGAATAGTAATTACCTTAAAATTAGAAGAGTGAAATAAATAATTAAGCTAAACAAGAGAGAGTTGGATTCATTTTGATTGCTGTGTTGAGTGTTGGAGTTGATGTGATTCCCTGGGAGAAGGAAAAAGAGAGAAAGAGAAAGAGAAATACAAGGCTTTTCCCGTCGGAATAGTAAGTGTATGTGTAGTGTCAAAGGTTCCCCATCTATTCTGAGGCCGTGGACTCGGCAGGGCTCCATCCCTGCTCAGGGTCAGAAGTCCCGCGTGGCAAAACTCCATCTCAGCGAGCGACCCTAGTTCTTCGAGTTCCCCTTGACATCACACATTATCTTCGGTAATCTCGGTCTCCGATACCTCCAGTGTGGCTGGGCTGGACGGAGCTCCTGGAGTTAGGAAACAGAGGCCCGGACGCTCCGGTCACACTCGGGACATCGGGACCCAATACTTCATTGATCCCCCACGGAATCCCCCAGAACGGGAGAGTGCAACCCGACCTCAAGGAATCGGGAAGATGTGGATTTCGGTCCACCGGTAAGTTTCTTAGACTTGGATTAGTTGAAAAGAAGAACTCCCAGAGAGTCCGGGGAGGTCCCAGTTCACCCGCGGATCGAGTAGTCAAGAGATCCTAAAGAGTCCGGGGAGAACATGGTTCACCCGCGGATCAAGTGATCCGGAGATCCCAGAGAATCCGGGGAGAACGCAGTTCACCCGCGGATCGGGAAGTTCCAGGGATCTCAGAAAGAGTGGATTCCGGATCCCCCGTAGATCAGGACAATAGGAGTCCCCAGATTAAAGCTATTGTTCAACTTCCTCAGAGACAGGAAAAAAGTTCTCACAGTCTGGAGAACCGATTTCGATATTCCCTTCAGGATTATCGCATCCCCAACCGGAGAGTTCGGACAACAGTAGTGGACCTCGGAGTAGAGTAGTTACTGTCCCAAAGTTTGGGACGAGTCCGATAACTAGATCCAGACTCTGAACTGGTCCGGTACCCATAGTCAATATTGTAATAGATAGATCCAACTCGCTGAGCGCCAAAGATATGTGTGATCCGCAGATCATTCTAGATCTGCGTGATCCGCAGATCATTCCGGATCATCGTGATCCGCAGATCATTGTGATCCGCGGATCATTGTGATCCGCAGATCATCCCGGATCTGTGAGATCCGCAGATCATCTCAGATCTGTGAGATTCGCAGATCGTCTCAGATCTGTACTACCCGCAGATCATCCCGGATCATCGTGATCCGCAGATCATTGTGATCCGCGGATCATTGTGATCCGCAGATCATCGCAGATCTATACTACCCGCAGATCATCTGAGATCCGCGGAACATCCAAAGATCCAGAACCCGGAAACATCTGGCAACCAGACATTACATCTGGAAAGTTGGATTAATTTCGGAAGACGAGATAAATTATGTTACCCGAAACCAGTCCCAACATACAGAATCTTTTGCACACGGAATAAACCCGAAAGAGTTAAATAATAATAATTAATTAGGAAAAAGACGAACCCCATCCGAATGACAATTTTAAGAATAAACTTTAATTAAGTAAAGAAGGAAAAATCGACACCGTGCCACAATATTGATCATATGCCTGTTTACTTTCAGGATAAGTCTTAAATTTAGTCATAGCTTGTATATAAGCCACGTCTTCTGAATTACTAGTAGATAATCTGCTCAACATATCAGGCACTAATTGAGCTTTACCAGAACAGTGTTTAAGAATAAATGAATATAGTTGAATTTCTAAACTCCAATTTAAAAGTCGAGAGGATGCCATAGTCGTATAAGAACCCTTAATTGTAAATTTTCTTTCTAAAATGTTCTGTGATACACTACTAAATAAAATGTGTTAAACTAAAGCCAAATGTGAAAAAATTGAATAGAACGTTTAACAGCTAACCACTCAATTTCAGTGGCTGAAAATCTTCGCTCAGCGTCAGACAGTATTCGACTAAAGCATCCGACTGGATATTCTCCAGTAAAATCTTTTATCATTAACACTCCTGCTATAGCAAATTTAGAACCGTCGGTATGAATATAAAGTTCTTCCTTAAAGGTAATTGGATTTCTAAGTAAGGGCGCGGATGCAAGTAAGATTTTAGTTTTTTGAAAACTAGCTTCTTCTTCTGGTCCCCATTTAAAACGAGATGTTTTCTTTGTTAACTCTAACAACGGATGTAAAATTTCAGTTATATGCGGAATGTGTTTTGTATAATAATTAACTGCACCTATCCAACGTTGAACGTATTTAACGGATTTTGTAATTTGGATATTAAGTATTGCTTCTACTTTCTTATGATCTGGTCGTATTCCCTTAGGAGATATAAGTGAACCGAGTAAGGGCATTTCGTCGGGGAAAAATATAGATTTGCCAAGGATAAACTTAAGATTAAATTCGCGTGCTTGTTGAAACGTATGAGTCATAGAATCAAAATGTTCGGAAAATGTTTTTCCTGCTACTGTAACATCATCTAAATAAACTAACACATTTTTCCAAAGGAATTCATGAAATGCCAATTGCATAACGCGTTGAAATCCGAAAGCACAGACGAGTAAATCAACCTGTAGTATCTGCGGTAACTACATTGGTTAAAAGAATACTTTCTTCCGAAAGTTCTAGTTGATAATAACCTTTCTTTGAATCTAATGAAGAACAAAATTGGATTCATTCATAAAACTAACTTTGACAGAACTTAATTCGCGGTAAGGGCATAGTGTCAAGTTGAAGACATTGATTAACTGCGTAAAAATCTACACAAAATCTCCAAGAATTTTCACCTGATGCTTGACGATGACCATCTATCAATGTGTGAGTAGGAGAAGCCCACTCACTTTCAATTTCTATCATTATGCCTTGTTCTTTGAGTTTTGCCATAGTCTTAGCTTCGAATTCACGGACTTGTTGACTTTTGCTATAAGTAGGGTGTTGCACAGGTGTTGCACCAGGTTTCAAATGAAGAACATGTTTATAAACACAAATACACCCAATGTCGATATCATGCTTGGAAAATATATCGTGATATTGTAATAATAATTGTTCCAACTGTAAACGATAACTATAGTCACTTTAATGTGATCTAACTGTTTAAATAATAACCGAATATGAAGACGTGTTTCTTCATCAAAAGTTAATAATTGTGGAGGAATTAACGAAAATATCTTCAATTTTTCACTTGTAGTAGAATTTTGACCATAGATTGTGATATTAGGGTCAAATGAAACTCGTGTAGACTGCCTCTGTAACGTACGTGTGTTGTTTGAATTTGGTACCATTGGTACGTTGACAGGAAGATTGTCAGTGGCAGACGGATTGTTAGATGGAAAATATGTATGTCGACTTTGTAGTTTGTTAATCTTCTGTAAAACTTTGTTTATGTAGGATGATGAGTGTTGAGTTGACATACAGTCCATCTTAAGTACAACAGCCGAAGGAGAGTTGAAAAGAATCGACGGATCGACTTTAGTACTCACACTGCTATTTCCAAAAAAAATATTATGAGATAAAGTTAAAAAAATATTATGAGATAAAGTTATCTCACCACAATTTGATTTGGGAATCCAGTCACTGAAAGCTACTGTAGGTTCCATGCTTCGCTGTGGTACTGGTCGGGGTAAATTTAAATAATGCGAAGAACTTAATATACGGTCAGAAGAAATACCGCATATACTCTCTGAAAGGCTTAATGTACTTCTAGACCGAAGGCTTAACATACTTTCGGAAAGGTTTAATTCCGTTGGGAGGCTTACCATACTCCATGGATAGTTTTGTGGACTTCCTGAAAGGCCTACCGTTTTCCTTGGAAGGTTTACCGTACTTCCAGAAAGGCTAACTTGAGAAGGCTTAGAGTTTAAGTTTCCGGAAATGCTTAAATTGCTTTCATTTATACGAATATCTGAAGGGTTTAATAAATATACATCATCCCGGAGGGAATTAATATAACCGTCTTCTTAGGACCTGAGCATACCATCCCGGAAGGAATTATTACCGTCCTCGGAGGACATGAGCACAGCATCGCGGAGAGAATTATTACCGTCCTCAGAGGACCTGAGCATACCATTCCGAATGAAATTATTGAAGAGTATAGGTGATAATTGTTGACTCGAATCCGGATTCATACCTAATATTTTAACACACATCTGTTGAAGTTCATTTGTGCTAGCAAAGATGGAGTATGGATTAATAGAAGGTTTGTCAAATTCTTCAAATAATGGCCAAATTTCAACTTTAGAAAATTTTAATGAACTACATTGATTATTCTTTTGAATAGGATTAGTCCCACTACTATAATTAGTAATATGGACCTTCAGATTTCGAGAACCACGACGAGTTTCTGTGTAAATATTTGATGAAAATTTAACTTTAAATTTTAACACTGGAAGAACTTCGCTGGTATCCTGATTGTTCTCTATTGGATCAGTACAGAGAACAATAAGAGTATCGAAAATATAATAGAGCACTGGAAAATTAGGATAAAACATAATACGATGAATTTCAGTAGAGGCTATTGATGGTTCCAATTGCGGAAGGTAGGATAAAATTGAATCATAGGCTATACATACCATAGGAGTTTCCGACTGATCAGAGTGTAATAAGTGCAATGGAAATAACTGTGTTCCAATCTCAATTATATTATCCTTGTAGTTAATAATTGATGCCGTATGTTGCACAAAGTCTGCCCCTAACAAGGCTGGTAATTTTAAATCATGAACTGCTATAAGCGGGAAAGTTGTAGTATATTGACCTACTTGCATAACTGAGTCTGAAATACCCATGATTTGTAATAAATCATTGGTAATTCCGACTGATTGAATTTGAATTTTCAATGGTTGAAGCCCTGAAGCATAATCGTTATGAATAAAGGAACGAGAGGCACCAGTATCCAAGAGTGCAAATAAAGAAAATCCGTTAACAATAATTGGAATACGAATTAAGCCACATCCTGTACCAATATAAAATACTTTAACAACGGAATCATTAGCTGGTAAAAAGGAATCGGAATAAGTATGATTAATCGTACCGTCGGAGTCTAACGCCGAAGACATTGGCCATTCTGGAAGTGACTGAAACGAATTGGTTGATATGGTGTTCGATTGAATGATGGGCAATATGAGTATGAATTGCTCAGATTTGAGGGAGCACGGTTTCGAAAATTTTGTGCTTGGCGGTTCACTGACGAATTGGGACAATTCATAGAAAAATTTTGTCCATTCGGGGAAAAATACTGTGACTGAGTCGGTGGGTTGTAAACTCGTGGTGCTCCTCCTTGAGAGTTTAAAGCAGTAGTAGGCATTGAAGAGGCACGACACATGGCTGAAGCATGTGTTGAAGTACCATGGAAATTGCAAGTATTACGGAAGTGACCATACAGACTACATCAATAACACTGTATAGAAAAACGTGACGTTGCAGGATTAACACTGGAAAATTCAAATGAAGAACTGGGTTGTGTCGGGTTGTATGACTTTTGTGAATTAGAATTAGCATGTAATGCCTTTGAGGACACGGTCGTAGCTGCTTCTGCTATAGCGTTAATAGCTGCTTCTTTAGCTATTTTCTACTGATTTAATTGCCAGAATTGCTTCTGAATCAGATTTGTTAATAATCGAGTCAACGTACTCAGCATTGCGATAATTATCACAAAACTGATCTAGGGTCGTTGGATTATTTTGAAGACACTGAATGAGATAAACGTTTAACGGGCATAGCGCGTGTATGGAAACGTATCTTATCCGATTCATTCATATGTGGATTGTAGGAGTTAAGAAGTTTTGTAAAAACTTGTACGAAAGCATCCACTGTTTCAGATTGACGCTTTTTTCGACTAAGGATTCGTTCCAAAGCCTCATCCGGATAAGAACGACGACTAAAGTTGTGTAAAAAAGCTTCCTTAAGTTCTAAAATGGTAGGGTTTTTGTAAGTAGTAGTGTGTTGTATATGTTTTTGTTTTAAAGCACTTACGTAATTTAAATACCAATTTAGAGCTGCGGAACGAAAAGTTAATGGAAACTGCGTTGCCATTAAATCATCGTTCCAACTGTTTGCTCCAGCGCACAAAGAAAAAGATTCCAAAAAATCAGTTGCACTTTCTGTTGCTAAAGCACTAAATGTAGGCGGAGACACTGCAGGAAATCGTGCTATTATAGCATTAGCAGATGACGTCATACTTAATTTTACTTACCTGTGAAGAGGAGAAAGAGAACGGGAAAATTTTTTAGAACGATAATGATATGATCGATTAGGATATATTATTCGAATCGACTTGGTTAGCCGTATCCGAGTTATTAAATGTGGAGCCACAATGTTTCACTGTTTCCACTGTTAACTTTAACAATTCGATCTTAACTGTAGCAGGTGCTGATGTCTTAAGGCATATGGTATTGGAACCTTGTGCATAAATTTAGTGTAGGGTATACACTTTAGAGCGAAAAAACTTAACCATTATATTTTGTAAATATAATGTGTTGAATAAGATGAACAAAGCACGAATCACATAAGAAACGAAAATTATTCGTTTTGTACTTAGAAGAAGAAAACCTGAAATTGTGCACTGGGATTAGTAAAAGTTGTTCGCGGTTTGCACACCGTGATCAATTTTTACTAAATTTTGTCCGCGGTATTCTTACCGTAACACAAATTAGCACTTGTGTCGAAAATTTTCCTCGGTATTTGTACCGTGGTAGAGGAACACTTACGTCGTAAATTAACACTGTTATTAAAAATTGTCCGCGGTTTTCACACCGCAGCGGAAATTAATACTTACCTTAGAAAGCAAACCGTGGTGTTTACACCGAGGTAGAAATTAACACTTGTTTTGAAAATTGTCCACGGTTTTCATACCGAAGCAACATTTACACTCGTATGTCCGCGGTTTTGACACCGAGGACAAATGTAAAAAATTTATCCCCAAATGACCGCGGTATTTACACCGAGACATAATAAATCATAAATAATTCACATGAAAGTCCGCGGTGTTTACACCGAGAAATATTTTGCGACTTGGTTGTCCGCGGTTTTACACCGTGGATTCACTAATACAAATTTTGCATGAAATTGTCCGCGGTTGTTACACCGTGGATTCACTACACAGAATTGTCCGCGGTTGTTACACCGTAGATTTACTTAAAAAAAAATTTCAATTGTCCGCGGTTTTCACACCGAGGATACACTAAACGATTTTTATCCACAAATGTCCGCGGTTTTCACCGAGACAAAGTTTCTACTTGAATGTCCTCGGTTTTCACACCGTAGATTCACTTACACAAAATTGTCCGCGGTTGTTACACCGTAGATTCACTAAAACAAATTTCACCCAAAATTGTCCACGGTTTTGACACCGAGGATACACTGAAAGATTTTCACACTCAAATGTCCGCAGTGCTCACCGAGAAAGTTTCTACTTGAATCTCCGCGGTTTTTACATCGTGGATTCACTTAAAAAAAAATTTTTTTACAAGAAATTGTCCGCGGTAGTTACAACGTGGATTCACTAATTCAATTCTTACATGAATTTGTCCGCGGTTGTTACACCGTGGATTCACAAAAAAATTTTCACCAAAATTTGTCTGCGGTTTTGACACCGAGGATAAACAACAAAAAAAAATTTCAAACTAAACTTTCCGCGGTCTTCACCGAGGGTAAAATTAATAATACCGAGGATGAACTAAAAAAAATATATCACACTAAATTTTCCGAGGTTTTCATGGAGGATAAAATTAGTAAATAATATTTTCTCCACGCAAATGTCCGCGGCTTTTAAACCGAGACAAAATTACGTAAATGTCCACGGCTAGTTCACTGGGACTAAAATCGAAGAGTGTTGCAATAAAAATAGATGTTTCATAAAAAATAACACCATGGGAATGAAAAGAAAAATAAGGAAATAGATTCTAAAATTTTTGGCACGCACAAGTGTTACGCACTTGTAAAGGTACCATTCGTTTGTAGAGTTTAACAACTAAGAATATTTTAACAAAATGGGCGATATAACAAGAATGTTCGGGACTAGGATGAACTGCTGGCGTAATATTGGAATCATTGGCACTTTGTAAGGAAACCATCTATATAATTAAAAGTGAAATAAATAAATAAAACTGTAATTTGGATTTGTAGGACTAGAGACAATATGAAATTGGCTCTGACATCTACCTACTCACTCACAACAGTGAATATTCTACGAGGTCAAGCTAGGTCATGGTATGACCCGTTGCTTGAAAATAGTATCATTGATATAATCAATGAATACTATGAAATTAGTAATATACTATGGCAAGTGGACGGGGGTACGCTGAACGGAGGGAATGTTATTTGCTGAATTTAAAAATTTCTTTACTCATGAACTAACTTTAAGTAGAGTTCCATTGTCATGTAACGAGTTTCTGGATGACCCGTTAAACTTTATTAATAGCGTTAATATTTTTGCGGATATTTTTGTTGAATTGGACAAAATTATGCCCAGACTTAGAAATAAATATAATATTCAATATTTTGGACCAATTGTTATGCTTCAGAAATTAACTGAAGATATCTGATTTAAATTTGAGAAAGGGTGAAGAAAAATATTTATATATAAATAATAAAGTTTTTATTACTTACCTTTTTCTGATCCGATAGAATCTTAATTTCTGTTGATTGACTTCACTCTGCAGACCGACCATCTGCTACCAGTTGTTATAACAGATTGTTGTTTGGTCGTTGCTAGTATTGTTGTCTTTGTCTAACTGCGTATTGTTGTTATTGTTTAACTGTGTGTGTAGTGCTATTGTATTTAAATACTTGTACTTACTGTGGAACTGTAGGGCAGAGGGCACAGTGGAAGATGTTGACCTCCCCAGAGGTCACTCGAGTGTCAAATAACTTAATTTCACAATGTTCTATAAAACCTTGTTTTGATAATAATTAGTTTTATTGCTTTGAGTTAAAAGGACTTAAGAATTAGAATTCGAATTTGTAATAGAGAAAGAGAAAAGACTTACGAATATGCTCAGCCAAAAATAGTATTCCGTGAGAGACGGATTACAATATTTTGGCTTCTGGCCACGAGAGTCTGGAAAACTCTCGCTCTTATAGTTTTCTTCTTTTTCCTCTTAACTGGGTCAGGAGGATGTTGTCCTCGCTTCGGATTCGCAGAACGCGTTTCCGCAATGCGAATGACAAACTTCTGACCCAGTTACGCACGAGGAAAGGATATCGATTCTCTCTTCCTCATGCCTTGACCATTTTCTCGTTCTCCGAGTTCCTCACTTCGGAGAACGAGTGAATGCTCATAACAGTTTCAAGTATTGAATTTATTGAATATGGTTGTGATTACTTTATTTTTAACTTAAAAAAAAACAATAATTAAAATATTAAATTTACAGATGATAACAGTTGAGAGGCAATCATAGCCCTGACTGCTCAAATTTTTCTTTAAGAAATAACTTTGTGGGAAAACCACAAATTTAAAATAAGTTAAAATTAAAAGTTTTTGAGTTTCAGTTTATTTGTTTTTAGTTGTTTTATTTTAATTATTTAAAATTAAACCAAGAGTTGTTGCGACCTGGGAATTTCGTCCAACTTATTTAGTGTGTTTTTCATGTTAGCTCGAGATTTGTTTGATCCATGGAAACTGATGATTTAGAAGGACAATATTTCAGCATGACTAACTAAAGTGAAAGGACTTTAAGAAGTATTTTAGGTTTCTTAGCATGAGTAAACAAAGTTTACTTTACAAATTTTCAAGTTTCAATTTATTACTAAATTGAGGTTGTCATCTTTTGTTTCAATTTACAAAGTTTACAATGAAAATTTACAAAAGTTTCTAAAAATAACTAAATTGAGGTAATCATCATTTGCAACAAATACCCGACTTTACACTAGAGTCCCGAATGACTCCCACTTTCTTCAGAGTCAGAGTCAGGTGACTCAGAGTCATGACTCACTGACTCCCATTTTCACACTGAGTCAGAGTCATGAATTTTAATGACTCAGTGAACCTGACTCAGTGACTCTTATAGAATCACTCTTGAAGCTTGAGTCAGAGTCAGGTGAGTCAGAGTCACGACTCTGTGACTCTGAGTCATGACTCTGACTCAGATTCACAGAAATTTTATATTTTTCTTTTTACAGTAAAATGAGCATAATGCTTATTCAAAGCTCAAAATGAGTGATAGAAAGACGCTAAGTTACCTGCTCTTTACGGTTAAAGACTCTTAAATAAATTTTTGAAATTCTTCTTTATTTTTGATTTTACAGCGGTCAAAATATCATTAGCTGAGTGAATGTTTTTTGGGATAATTATTGAAGTATGCAATCTATCAATGTGAAATTAACATGAGTTTTGGCAAATGTTATGAGAAATAACATATCAAAATTCAATTTTTTTGGCTGAGTAGATTATGAGATTTTTGCGCGAACATAAAAAATTGGCGAGTGAAAGCGCAAAATATTAATAGCCGAGGTGGTGAAAATTTGGAATTACTAATCACTAAGTCGATAAATTTTACCAAACTGGTAAGTTAACTATTAAGTTAGAATATAGCTATGTAAATACAGCTATGGCCAAGTTAATCCGGGTCGTCTTTCTCCAACTTTCACCAAAATCGGTTTAGGGCATTAGATACACAATTATGACAAAAAATGAAAGTGAAGTTAGCTGACAAATTTTAACAATTAATAGGGAAGGCGGCGGGCCTAATTTTAAAAAATTTATTAATAATTATTATTAATAAATATATTTACATGTAATTATACATTTATATATATATTATATTATTTTATTATATTTATTTATTATATTTATAATATATTATTATTATAAATAAATAAAATTAATAATTATTATTAAAATAAGTTTTTAATAATTTTTAATAATACTTTTTAATTTAAATTTTGCTTGTCCGGGCCGTAGAAAGTCGCTTTCTCGGAAAAAAATTTGAGAAATAAAATAATGCAAAATTCAAAAGTTGGAGAGTGAAGTTGGCTTGTGGTTGAAAAACAACAAGCAAAATTTAAATTAAAAATTATTATTAAAAATTATTATTAAAAATTATTATTAAAAATTATTAAAAACTTATTTTAATAGTAATTATTAATTTTGTTTATTTATAATAATAATATATTATAAATATAATAAAATAATATAATATATATAAATGTATAATTATATATAAATATATTTATTAAAAATTATTATTAAAAATTAGACCCGCCGCCTTCCCTATTGATTGTTAAAATTTGTCAGCTAACTTCACTTTTATTTTTTGTCATAATTGTGTATCTAACGCCCTAAACCGATTTTGGTGAAAGTTGGAGAAAGACGGCCCGGATTAACTTGGGCATAGCTGTACATTTTTATTGGCGTTGTAAGTGTATTAATTGGTTAAAAATTTAACCAGAATCAGTCGGGGGAAAGCACTCCGAATTTCAAATGGATCAAATAAGTAATATGGCCCCGAATCAATTTTCAAATGTCAAAATCCATTAAATTAATGTAATTGTTAAATCTAAGCAATCGGTACAAAATTGCCTTAAACATATGGTAAATACCGTGAAGAAGAGAAAGTGCGCACCAAATCCGTAGCCCACAAATTCAGAGGAACGTCGAATTCTGAGAGAAGCTAACGATAATTCGATTACAACTGCCCAAGTCAAGTACGACTTGGATCTCAAAGACAGTCCACAGACAATGTGAAACGTTTTCAATTCATCGGAAATCTTAAAGTGAAGAAAAAGTCTTAAAAAACCACCCCTGAACTCCATAAACAAACGGAAAACCTGAACTGGGAAAGAGAAAGCATATCCCGTGTAGATAATACGGAAAAATATGATCTGGACCGATGAAAAAATGTGGAATTCGGGTTGCTACAATGGATTTTCAACATACTGGCACGATTTAGAAAAGATGAAACATATTTTTTCTATTCAGCATCCCGGTGGCGGATTGTTCATGATTTGGGTGCATTTAGCTTTCATGGAAAGCACCGCACCGTGTCGCAACACAGCGACTGGCTCAAATAAGTATCAGGGCTACCTGAGGAAACTTCTGTTGCTTTATTTTGATGCTTTAGGACAAGATAATGAGATCTATTTGCAAGAAGGCGCAAGATTTCACACTTTCAATTGTACTAAGAACTTTCTCCAACACATTAATATCCCACTTATCATTTGGCCAGCATGTTCTCGGGACCTGAACTCAATAGAGAATGGTTAGGGAGTCATGGCTGGACAGATGTATTCAAATAGAAAACAATATAATTCACTGGAAGAGCTTAAAACGGCGGAGAAAGTAAACTGGGAGAGAATCCTAGAGTCATTGCTTCAATCATTGTCTTTATCGCTATCAAATCAAGTTTTCTAAGCTAATTCGGCTAAAGAACGATGTATTAATTATTAAGTGAAAAAAACTGGTACGATACGTTGTTTAAATCCAGCGTTTTAAGTAAATTAAAGCAACTCGGTTATTAATATTTTGCGCTTTCTCCACTTTCATTTTTACTTTCTCTTGCATATTTTGAATACGGATTGTCCCAGGTGCCTGGGATTTTGATATTTTATTTCTCACCTTATTATGCACCTTTGACGTTAATTTCACCTTGACAGATTTAATACTTCAGTAATTATCCTAAAAAAAGATCCACTCGGCTAATGATATTTTGACCACTTTATTTAAAATTAAATTACCTTACCTACAATATTTATACTGATCCTTCGTGTCAACTCTATCAAAATAATCGATGATTGAACACATCGGAATGTTTTGAACTTTTGTTATTTTATTGACTTTGTTCAATTAACTCATTTTTTTTACTGCCTAATTATCAAACAGAACACTTCTAAATTAGCTTGAAATCTAAATTCAAAATTTCGAATGACTGATAAGTTTTGGGATTTGATTTTGAATGATTAACGTTGGATTTCGATTTAGCTTACAATTTGTACAGAGACTTAAACTTCGATTTAAATTTCGACTGAAAATTTGAATTAAATTTGAATTTAGATCTTCTTCGAATAACGGATTTTGAATTTGAGCACATTAAAATTATGAATTTTAATTTTTTTTTAAGTATAAAACTTTATCTATCTTAAGAAAACTCCCCTTTATTATACATGCTTGAAACTTATTTCGAGATGTTTTAGTATATTTCAATTTCGATGGCCTGAAATGTTATGGATTTCGATTTTGAGAAACTTAAAATCATAGATTTAGATCTAAACTATTTAAAATTATGAAATATGCTTTAGATTTTGTGGTTCTTTAAAATCATCGATTTCGACTTACATTTCTATTTCAAATGGCTATTGCTTACTTCGATTCTAATTGTGAGTTGGAATTTTTAGAAGCGTTGAGTTTAGATTTTTTATTAAAATCTGAGTTCGATTTGGATGTGTAGTGGTATAAGTTACAAGTGTGCTTCAAACTAAACACGAGCCGCGTGGCAGCAAACTCCCACTCTCAGATTTGTTGTATTGCGGGAGTTGAAAAGAATTTTTTAGTACAAAAAAGGCAAGATGTAAACAGTAACGCTTTGTTGCTTGGGAGTCATGACTCTTCGTAGTGAGTCATGACTCAGAGTCACTTTGGAAAGGCACAGAGTCTCGAGTCAGGTGACTCAGAGTCACGACTCAATGACTCCCATTTCTTTATTGAGTCAGTCACTCAAAACCAGTGACTCCGAGAAATCGATGAGTCAGAGTCAGAGTCACGTGACTCAGAATCATTCGGAACCATACTTTACACCATAAGTAATCCATTGAATAGCCGGAGCATTATAAAAAAATTCGCAAACATTTACTATGCCTTTAAATGAAAACCGTCACTCAAACTAAACAAACCAAATAAATCAATTTGAGTATTAAGGCGTAAACGTGGTCAATAACTAATTAAAAAATAAGAAGGTTGAACTTCACTTTGTATCCAAAACCAACATTTATTTCAAATTCGAAAAATTCAAGCAAATTTTCCTTGGAAATGCCGAATGAAACTTTGTCAACTTTCTTTACTTATCAAGTTTTAAATTTCAAATCTTCAATTTTTTATAATTACCTCTTAACTTGTGACTCATACTAAAACTTGACAAAATTGAGTCAATTAAAAGATTCAAAACCAATACCCCAGCTCTCTCAAGCATTAATGTGGGATTTGCCCAATTATGCATAGTAGCCGTGGTGGGTGTTTCGGAAACAACTTTAAACCTCACCTGGCAGAAAAAAGGGAGTTAAAAACTGAAAGAAATATAAATTCTAGTCGATACAGCCAAAATTGCCTTCTCAAAATTAGTTATTATAAATGTACATATTATTATAATTTGATTTTGTTAAATAATATTATCAAAATTGCTGTAAATAATGTTTTTTATTATTGTTAAAACAAAATATTTTATCGAATTAATGACGGTGGTGTAAAATTTTCGAAAACCAACAAAAATACAGGGTGTTTAATTTTTTTTTCACCCTCTTTCTCCAACTTCATCGTAGCTCCTCCCACTCCATGCTCCTGCCAGCAAAAGACTGTGAAAAAATGACGTTATGCTTTCTAGGGTGCAAAAAAATGTTAAACACCCTGTACATTTCGATAATGCGTTTGGAACCATCGTTGTAAAAGTTCTACTTTATATGTCAATTTTTCAATAAACGTAGTTTTTCATTAGAGACACCATGCATTTAAAAAAATTTATTTTAGCAGTCTAAAACACTTCTTTTTAATGTTTCCAGAGAAGCAAATAAAATACTTTTTGATAGTGCATGCATAATATCAAATTGATCCATCAAATTTTGATGAAATAAAGATGTGAATCAAAACCCATTGTTTACATGTTCACACCAAATCCCATTTTTAGAATGGTGCGGCAGAGCGCCAAAATAAAAACTCAAAGTGCGACAGTTACGTGGTATTTCTCGGAATACAGGCTACTTCAAAATGAAAGAACATTTACGCATAAAAACACATTTATATGGATAAATCTGACACACAACCTAACAAATTAAAATCTCATAGGACACGTAAAGCCGAGTAGCATCAATTTACCGTTTTGTCCATTCTTTGGAATCTGTGATCGATGATGCGAAAGTGGTGGTGTCCAGACTAACTAACACAAGCACAATAATATATTTTCCAACATTTACACCGAAAAAGAGGCTGGATAATTCAAAAATAATTATTTAAAATTTGAATGGCGCGCAGATTTTTTTTGTATAAGTGGTGGTGTAAAATCAATTGAACCCAAAATAAACATAAGAAACTAGAGCAAATGAAAAGTACATGTCGCAAACTAACAATCAGTAGAAGTAGTTTTGCTGAAAAAGAACTTACTCTCATATGCCAATTGTTTTTCGAAATGAGATAAAATTTTGTTTCTTTGTCAATATTCAATCTAACCGTGCATCGACAACCACCAACTACAAATGGAAAACGTAAGTAAAATTTTTCTACTAATGTACGTACATAAAACATTTCTGGAATACAATTTCTACACAACGTCCATAGGTCATCCATCCTCTCCCACAGCATAGAGCAAAAATAGTAAAGACAAATCCGAAGCAGTGAGAAAGAAACAAATTAAAGTTTGCTAGAACTAAAAGTATTGAGATTAGTTAATTGATACAATCAAATCTGACCACATTGTATGAAAAATTAAATTGCTTCCGGCTACAGAATTTGAACTTGAAATTTTATTTTCGATCAAATCAGTAATTCGGGCTCGAAAAGAACTTTACAAATCCGTGTATACATGTGCAGGCGTTGGTGGTATCCGAAACCACAACTCGGTTGAATCATCCATACCGGGGGCAAGGTATAAAATTTGTTTTTTTCGAAAAAATTTTTTTTTTCGTTTTATTTTTGCATAGAAATCCGTTTCAGGACTTTCTGAAGCGATTCTGAAAATTTTCTGAAAATTTTTTTCAAAAGTTACAAAATTGGAAAAAAATTTTTTCCAAGTCCAAAATTTTGATTATGGGTTCTATTATAACCCAAAAAATTTTTTCTATAAAAGTTGCTCAGAATGAAAATCCGAAGAACTTTTCCATTTAACAATTTTCTCTGTGGTGACCCCTTCAGGTCAAAAGTCAGGTCAAAAGTCAAATCAACTTCCAATGCATTTAGCATGGGTAGGGGCAAGGTAAAATTAAGTTTTTTTTTCAAAAATATTTTTTTAGTTTTTCCGCATAGAAATTCGTTTGAGGACCTTCTGAAGCGATTCTGAACAATTTTTTGAAAATACAAAATTTTTTTAAATTAAAAAAATATGTTTCTGGGTGCCTTTTTTGGCAAAATGTTTACATAAAAGTTACTCAGAATGAAAACCTTAACAACTTTTCCATCTAAGAATTTTCTCTGAGGTGACCCCTTCAATTCAAAAGTAATGTAAACGTCCAAAGTACCCATACCAAGGAGAAGGTAATTTTTATCCGAAAAAAATTTTTCCCGCTTTTTTTGCATAGAGATCCGTTTCAGTACATTCTCAAGCGATTCTCAAAATATTTTGAAAAAAAAATTTTTTCAAAATTTTCTAAGTACAAAATTTGATATTTTTTTCTAAGTCCAAAATTTTGATTTTGGGTTCCACTATAACCCAAAAAAATTCTTCTACAAAAGTTGCTCAGAATGAAAATCTGTCTCATGAGCAAGCTCAACGAAACTTGTGAGCCAAGGTTCAAAGGCTCAACTTTTTCTCTAAATTCTTCCTCTTTTCCCCTAGTTTATTTTTCTTCCAAATCATCAGTTTTTTTTTAATTTTCGGAATTTTTGGTAATTTGCCTTTAGCCAGTTCATAATTATGATTTGTGATGGCTTATCCTGACAAGGTCATTCTTACTTTTAGCAAAATGTGTATATTGTGGCGCGGTGGTAATTTTCACTATTTTTTTCAATGTTCTTTAATTCGATGTGGGGATATGAGAATGACTTATCACTAATTTCCAATAACAATAAAGGAGTTAATTTGTCTTATACCCAATACTGGGTTCTATTAGGGATGGAGTATGGCTTGTTTCGTTGTATGATTCAGGGTACAGGGCGTAATGGAGTTGGGAAAATGATTTGGGTCCAGTACTGTAGCACCGGTACTCTAGATATGGTACTGTGGTACCGGTACTAAGACTCCAGTACAATAATACCAGTACTCTCTCGTGTTGGGTTATTTCTCTGCGGAGCTCTATCTACTGGGTAGGGTCTGGATTTCGGTGAATACTACGATACCACAGATCTCTAACTTCGGGGTCGAGCCTGGGTATCTATTGGTACTACTATCCCACGGATCCCTAACTCTACGGGTCTCCTGCTCCACGAATCTATGATACCGCGGGTCTCTGATACCGCGGATCCCTAATACCGGGGTTCTCTAGTTCTTCGGGTCTTCAACCCCGCGGATCCCTAATACTGCAGGTATTTGATACCGCGGATCCCTAATACCGGGGTTGGGTTCTGTTCCTAACTCCGGGAAACCAACTACCCCGACTAAACACTGGAACGGACGATACTGAAGACTCTTACTGGACAACAATGGGAAACCGCCTGTTACTCAAGAACTCTTGGACTAGTCGGGAAAGGGATTGGAGTAATCTAATTCGCCTAATGGGAATACTCAAATCCGTTCTCCCCGCCGGGAGAACTTCTTTCCCGTCTCTTGGGAAGTTGAATGCCTAATTGAACCTGGTTCTCCCCGGACTCTACGTGCAACCCGTCCCGTAGGTAAACCAGACTCTTCCCATACTCCCAGGTGCCCTGGTTACGTTAGTGAGCCAGTCCTTCACCATGCTCTCCAAACTCTACGGGAGGACTTTTTAGGACATGGGTCAACAAAACCAACTCTGGGAAACTTACCGGTGGACCGAAATCCACGTCTTCCCGATTCTAGTTCGGGGTGTACTCTCCCGTTCCGGGAGGATTCCGTGGGGGTAAGATGATCTACTCGGTCCAGATGTCTCCGACCCCGCTTGAGTGAACTGGGAATCCGTTCTCAATTACCCGACGCCCCGTCCAAACCGGCGAATCCAGAGGTACCGGAGACAGATTCTATAGGTTGAAGTGGATGTCAGAGAGGGTCCGAAGAACGATTTTCACTCGCCCAAAATGGAATTCTGCCACGCGGGTCTTTCCTGACCCTAAGCAGAGGTGGAGCCCTGCCGAGTATGCGGTCTCCTGATGGATGGGCACTCTCGACAACACACTTCACACACTTGGGTTCCACCCTTTTAGAAATTTTATACCTTGCCCCCGGTATGGGTGATTCAACCCACAACTCTGTGTTATTTTCTTCCTTGTAATTCTTTTGTGTGTCGTAGGTGACATAATGTGAGAAGAGGACGCTGACATCGGTGCTATTGACTGAAAAAATTTGCAAGTTTGACCTCAAACTTGACCTTGACTCTTAATGAGTTTATTCAAATTTTGAATCCATTTTATTTTTTCTTGTAGTTTCGTTGGTTTTGACAGCCTTTTCTCTTTGACTTTCTACTTCCTACTAAAAGTATCTTTTTTGGAACATGTTGTTTTCTACGTCCTTTTCTAACTTGTTTTGTTTTTTTGCCTTTCTAATTTGTTTTGACATTTTGTCTTTGCCGACTTGACGTTTTTTTCGTCCTTTTGTCCTTTTCCCTATTGTTTTAGACTTTTTTGACTTGCTCATAGGAAGATCATAGTCAAAACTCACTGGGTTAATTCCATATCCAATTTGAGATGAATAGTATTGTCCTAAAATTTTTTCGTCCTTTGAATTTTCCCCTTCATTTTGAAAATTCACTGTATTAATATCGTTTTGTACGAATGTGTAAAAGTAGTCGACCCTGTATTTTCCTCATTTTCATTGGCCGTAAAAATTCGTCTGTAATTTGTATTTGAATGCTTGGAATTTTGGTGAACTTTAAAAGTGGCATATACAAAACTGGGTCCAAAGACAAGTCCGCAACAGAGTCATCGTTTTTAAATTGAAAAATGTTTAGATATGGGCATAATTTACAATAGGCAACTTGTGATTCAACAAGGTTTGATTGATTATTTTTGATGGGACGGTATAAAAGACATTATCCTTGTAGCTTTTAATTTTTGCTCCACCAAACTACCTCATGTCTGAATTTAGTCCAAAAGTTTTTGCAATCAAATTTAAAAACAGTAGATAGTACAGGGCGGTAAATCCATCCAAGATGGCGGCCAAAATCTATTTTTGTTCACCCTAAGACCCTNGAGCTCTATCTACTGGGTAGGGTCTGGATTTCGGTGAATACTACGATACCACAGATCTCTAACTTCGGGGTCGACCCTGGGTATCTATTGGTACTACTATCCCACGGATCCCTAACTCTACGGGTCTCCTGCTCCACGAATCTATGATACCGCGGGTCTCTGATACCGCGGATCCCTAATACCG
>NIPM01000322.1:189515-221289 GCA_002738285.1 Holacanthella duospinosa | reverse complement strand
AGGATGTGTAATTTGCAATATCATAATTAGTAAGTAATAACTCACGATTTGCTATTGTACAGGATGCTGATCCTGACTACGATCCTAACCAACAAGAGGAAGGTGATGACGATGAACAAGATGTGTTTGAAGATGATGTGGATGAAATGGAGAAAGAAAACGAAGAAGTTGATACGGATGAAGAAGACAATGAAGAACATGAAGAAAACAGCAATGATGCAGCCATTGCAATGGAGACTGTGATCAAAAACAAAGAGAAGCAGATTAAGAAAATTGCAGGTGGACGGAAAGTAATGGTAAGGAATAATGTTACCTATTATTTTTCTTCACTATTTACGTTTGTATTCATAGCCTCTGAAGAAACCAGTCCAACGAACTCCAACTGGATCGAGGAAAGTTGCTTCCATTGTTGCTGGAACAAAGCCAAAGCTTCCTACGAAATCCAAGAACCATGCCTTTGGTTTGAAACCTGCTTCAGAGAAATCTGTTTACACCTCCATTGCTCCAAAAACGTCCACAACCAATCAAGGAAGCAAAGTCCTAAATAGAAATTTGACTTAAGACAAATTTTTTAATCACATCATTTTCTGTAGGTTACTTATGGGGTTGAAAAATCCAAAGGAATCAAACGCAGAGCATCTGGATACACTGAGGACTCCGAACCTGAGTCAGTTGGATCACAGAGGAAACGAGCATCAAGTGCTCAGTTACCTGAAATGTTAAATAAAATATTTAGTTGATATCATTTTCTTAATTTTGAGAGTCATGTACCAAATTGTTTCTATCCACAGAGTCGAGGTTGCTTTGAGGATTTGGCTCCTGAAGAGGCAAAACGGTATAGAAAGATTAAAGGTGTGTCATACCATATCGGCAAGAGTGTGTTTGTCAAAACATACCTTTATGGAGACACCAACTTCATCGCCATCAGACATTTTGACATGAACACCGGAAGAGCGAACAAGACACGAGGGATCAATCTTCAAATCGACCATTTTCCAACTCTCAAAATTGCAATTGATAAAGCCTACAAAGACTATATCTCAGCGCCTCAAGTGTTCTTCGATGTGAATATCTAACAGCACACTTAGATCTTATATTGAGAAAATAAAAGATTTTCATTTGTTCATTATTAGGAATTTTAGAATTATTCATTAAAGAATTATTATGGAAAAGTTGGATCAATTTCATTTTAGAGTTTTTTTCCCAGGAAACAGACAAGCATATATTATACACTCGAAGTGAGTGAACTTCAAATTTAATCTAAAAAATTCAATATCGGAATATTTTTCTGTCTACATTTTTACGAAGAAAAGAATGGGGGAAAAAATATGGAAACTCATTACATTTGAAGGTAGAATGAAGTTTAAGTTAAACATTTATAGATAATTATTTGATTGTATGCTAGGCGAATTAACATAAAAATATATTTATGAGCAAGCACCACAGTATAAAGTAAGCACTATGTATAAGTATCACTACAAAATTATGTGTTTATATTTTATATATCAATTTATAACACATAATTGTGTAGTGCTACTACAATGTAAAGCTTACTAATTGACTAGGAACAATTTCAATTTTTTGGGACTGAGAGTCCAACTGCCTTATTCGAATGATAACTTTATACTCATTGTGTTGATACTTAAAATTCCACACAAAATCCTCAAATGTTGCTGCGACACAAAGTGCTGCAAGTGTTTGAGAATTTCATGTGAAATGTAATTAGCATCAGTTTCCCAGCCCGGATCTACCGATCTGACAGACTGGTACGCTGATTTAAATGAGCTTTATTGTCTTGAGTAATTATAATTTTATCACTGAAAAAAAAATTACTTTTATTTTATCACTTTTTGTAAAAAAATATAACTACATTTCAACAAGCAGTTAAAATTTAAAGATTGCACAAGTTTGAAACCATGTGTACTATGAGGATAATTAGCATCAGTTTCCCAGCCCGGATCTACCGATCTGACAGACTGGTACGCTGATTTAAATGAGCTTTATTGTCTTGAGTAATTATAATTTTATCACTGAAAAACAAAAAAAAACTTTTATTTTGTCACTTTTTGTAAAAAAAATATAACTACATTTCAACAAGCAGTTAAAATTTAAAAATTTCACAAGTTTGAAACCATGTGTACTATGAGGATGAGTGAGATCAGTGATCCACTAAACTGAATTGTACTATTATATTATATTGTGATTCAGTATCACAAGCAATATGATACATTTTAACCCATACTCACATTTATCAGATAATACATAAGTGAAGCAGAAGCAATAGTACACATTATTGCAATGTGTAACAGAAGCAGTAGAGCTAAACTTGAAACATCATACAACATGTTTTTGCGGCTAAGTGAGACTACGGGAATCTCAGGTGGCTTATACACCATCATCAAAACGCCATAACTGAGATTCACTGCGACAGCAGTGGTCATGGCTTAGGAGCCACACTTGTACAAGTACAATACGAAAAACCACGCGTCATTGCCTACGCGAGTAGATCAATGACAGACGTGGAGACACGCTACACAGCAAGTGAGCAGGAGTGCCTTGCTATTGTGTATGCGGTCCAAAGTTCAGACCATATGTGTATGGGATTCATTACACTGTGCTCACGGATCATAGTGCATTGAAGTGGCTTTTCTCCGTGAAAAATCCACATGGGCGTCTAGCTAGATGGTCGTTTGCCCTGCAAACACAGGATATGACCATCCAGCATCGCCCTGGCAAGGGGGCGAATGACGTGGATATGTTATCATGTTTCCCAGTCGATCCGCCTGAGTCTATGGACTCATCGGATGTGCTCGTGTTCGAGGGAATAGACCTCAGAGCTAAGCAACTAGAAGATCTATTAGTTGGAAAAATTTTGACTTTCATTGAGGATGCCGAAGGTTGCTCCTTAGAGGAAGAGACGGCGTCAAGACCGCCGGTAGCACATATAAAGGACTATAGTGTTCAGGACGGAATTTTGTATTTCGCTTCCTATGAACCTGAAGGTAGGTCCTGGAGATTAGTTCTCCCTAATAGACTAAGAAAAGATGTTCTCATGTCTATACACTCCAATGAGTTGGGTGGTCATTTAGGAATGACCACAACACGGTGTACAGTAAAATCTCGTTTTTACTGGAAGGGTATCTATAGAGTTACTCGTAGATTTGTTCTAGGGTGTTCTGTTTGTCAGATACACCGAGTCTGCAGAAGCCCTGCTCAGGGACTAATGCAAGACTTTGAGGAGGTTAGTTCTCCTTACCAAAGAGTTGGTATAGATTTCATCATACCATTTGTTGCGTCTGAGAAATATGGCAACAAGTATGCCTTGATCTTCGTAGATCATTTCAGTCGTTATGTTGAGACTGTAGCAGTCCCAGCACCGACAGCTGAGAGTGTCGTAGACGCTATACGGGATAAGATCCTGTTACGACACTCTGTGCCCAAAGAATTTTTGATAGACCAAGGTCGCCAGTTAACGTCGAAGCTTGTAAAAGCTGCGAGTGAAAAATCGCCTTATAAGTTACGCTTCACGGCACCATATCACCCTCAAAGTAATGGAATTACTGAGAGGTGTAACCAAACTTTGAAGAAAATGGTTGCAAAATTTACTAGACCTGATAAGCGAGATTGGGACGAATGCTTGGCAGCGGCCACATTCGCTTATAATGCCAGTAAAAATGAGTCTACTGAGTATAGTCCATTTTACTTAGTGTATGGACGGGAGCCTAGGCTTTCCATTGATTTAGATCTGCCTTTGAGTCAGATCTAAGAGAGATCAGTGAGAGACAATTTCCGAGGGATTTGGACGTAGCTAGGTGTACGGCCCAACGTAATTCCCGTAGGGCCCATGAAAAGTCGAAAAGACGTTACGACAAGAAACGGGTCCCTACTAGGTTTTATATAGGAGATAAAGTTCTCCGTATAGTGCCTGTAAGAAAGAAAGGTCTTACACAGGCTTTTCTAGCTCAAAAGGTTGGTCCCTTTGAGATTACTGGGCAAATAGGCCCAGTAGACTATAAAATTAAATTATTAAAAGGAAAGAGTAAAAGACATGTAATTGTACATGTCAACGACTTAGTTCAGTTTTTTAGTGAATTTGATTCCATTTCCCCCTCATGGGGTAAGTCCCATACAAACAAAAAAAAAAATGATAGGCCGATGAGTTCGTCTTCATCTAATGATGAAGATTTGCCTAAGAGACTAAGTAGTAAGTCTACTGGTAAGTCTAGTAGACAGATTAGTTCTTATAATTTTTCTGAAAAATGTAATTCTAGTGAAAGAATTAGTCAAATTCAGACTCCGTCTTCTGAATTTGTACCTGTAAGGCGACAAGTAGCCTTTTCAATCAGTTCCAGTAGCGGTCAGGAAGTTATAAAACTTCCAGGAGTTCAGTTGGGAGCTCGTAATTGATCGTCAGAAGCTCACCAACCATCACCTTCCTTAAGACGCTCAGTGCGCTGCATACGGAAACCACACCGCTACGGATTTACAGACACGGATTGAGCCAAAAATGGAGGGTTAGTTCTTTTGTCATAGGTTGACAAACTTATTGTTTAAATTTTTTTTATAATTTTATAAACTTACCGTAAGTTGGTGAGAATAATTAGAAATTTTTGTAATTTACTAATTTTTATTATTATTTTCTTTTATTATTACAGGAATGGACATAGATTTGGAAGATGCCACCACAGTGGTGATGACTAGGGAAGGAGCGGGAACAAGCGGAGTGGGAACAACCACAGCAGCAACAAGTGGAATAGGAGAAGCGACAGGTGGCTCGGTGCCGCCTCCGCCAGGGCATCAGTTGCCTTCCACTCCTCGTCCCTTAAGAACTACTTCCAGCAAGTCCGAAAGTTTAAACCAGTTCCTGGAAGACGTGGAGGAGAATCGGCGGATCTGGGAGCGGCGACCAACAGCCACTCCGCGAGGAACGGCAGCAAAACCACCTGGACCTCGCCCAACACTCCCTCAAGCCATAGGTACAGCCCCGCGGGCAGCGGGTTTGGCTCCGCTGGCAGCGGGAGCGGCACCACGGGCAGTGGCCTCAACACCTCGGGCAGCGGGTCCAACAGCACGAGCAGTAGTCAGGCCGCCGCTGAACATGGGAAGGATCCCCAAGATCCCTCATCCTCCGCCACGACCAGCGGCGACTCAGGGCCTCGCTATGCCATTTGTGCTGGTCCGCTCCGCACAGGACTTGTTGGATGTGATACGGCCTATTGCCGCATCAGCACCATCCTTAAGGTTTGGAAGGGTTCAGGCTCCAGGTGGAGCTGGCCCTCCAGTAAAAAAACGCCGCACCACCTTTGCTCGACGAAAGTGCTTCATCTGTCACGTGAAGGGGCATGAAGTAAAAAACTGCCTCGCCCAGCGTCCCCCTCGTCAGAACTGAGGACAGTTCTTTTTGAAGGGAGGGGGCACTGAGACGGGGACAGGCGACATAATTATAAATTAATATTATTATAAAAATTAAAATCTTTATTTCAGACTTTTGTTAATTGAATTACCGGTGTGGTATGTGAAGAAGAGAGGATGAGGACGGGAATGGAGGATTTTGATTGGTTCAAACTCCTCATGCAGTTCCTTAGGGAACTGCATGAGGAGTTTTGAGTGACAATCTTTCATTTCCCTCTGTCCTCTAGTTTCAAGTCCTCATCCGTCTCTTGGTCAGTTTGTCTCTGTCCTTTGGGATCATTAGTTGGTCCATCGGATGTATCTTTTTTTGTTAAAATAAATATAGTAAGTTAGTCTGTGTCCAGTATTGTCGTCAGTCGTCACTTGTCCTTTCATTGTCCAGTCGTCAGTCGTCACTTGTCCTGTCATTGTCCAGTCGTCAGTCGTCACTTGTCCTGTCATTGTCCAGTCGTCAGTCGTCACTTGTCCTGTCATTGTCCAGTCGTCAGTCGTCACTTGTCCTGTCATTGTCCAGTCGTCAGTCGTCACTTGTCCTGTCATTGTCCAGTCGTCAGTCGTCACTTGTCCTGTCATTGTCCAGTCGTCAGTCGTCACTTGTCCTGTCATTGTCCAGTCGTCAGTCGTCACTTGTCCTGTCATTGTCCAGTCGTCAGTCGTCGCTTCGTCCGTAAGTCAGGTTATTTATTAGGGATATTTGGTGGGTCAGAGTTTGAGGATTTCGGTGGTGTACTCTGTCTTGTCCGTCGTTTGTCCTGTCACGAGACAGGACACAGAGTACAGCATCGTCACAATACTAAAAGATTTGGAAATAAGTTTCAAGCATGTGTAATATTAAATTTCAAGATAGACAAAGTTTTATACATTAAAAAAAATTAAAATTCATAATTCTAAGGTGCTCGAATTCGAAATCCGTTATTCGAAGAAGATCCAAATTTAATTTAACTTTTCAGTCGAAATTGTGTTTAAGTCTCGGTACACCCTGTAAGCTAAATCGAAATTCAATGTTTATCATTAGAAATCGAAACCCAAAACTATTCAGTCATTCGAAATTTTTAATTTAGATTTCAAGCTAATTTAGAAGTGCACTGTTTGATAATTAGGCAGTAAAAAAAATGAGTTAATAGAACAAAGTCAATAAAATAAGAAAAGCTCAAAACATTCCGATGTGTTCAATCATCAATTATTTTGATAGAAGTTGATACGAAAGATCAGGATAAATATTGCAGGTAAGGTAATTTAATTTTAAATCCGATCAAAAATAAAGAAGAATTTCAAAAATTTATTTAAGAGTCTTTAACCGAAAAGAGCAGGTAACTTAGCGTCTTTGTATCTCTCATTTTGAGCTTTGAATACGCATTATGCTCATTTTACTGTAAAAAGAAAAACATATAATTTCTGTGATGCTGAGTCACTGAGTCATGACTCAGAGTCACAGAGTCATGACTATGAGTCGTCTCACTCTGACTCAAGCTTCAGCAGTGATTCTATAAGTCACTGAGTCAGGTACACTGAGTCATTAAAATTCATGACTCTGACTCAGTGTAAAGATGGGAGTCAGTGAGTCATGACTCTGAGTCACCAGACTCTGACTCTGAAGAAAGTGGGAATCATTCGGAACCCTAGTCAGAACGGTTTGATAAGTTCGAGGTTTCTATGTATTGCTACGTAATTTTTACAAGTGACCCCTGGCTGCGCATTCACTGGCAAGTGGTTTCTTGGCCAATAGTATCTAATAATCAAGACGTAGCTGGAAGCCGCCAGTGTGAATCCTCCACTCTGTCTAACTTTCACTTTCTTTAAATTGAAGAGCATTGAGGTATTTTTTTTTAAAAACAACACTGCTATGTAAAGTCACTGACGATTTCGTAGCAAGACGAACAAAGCGTTCCTTTCAACACACACGACAAAGATTTTCAGAAACCGTTGTCGCAAAGGTTATCTGAAACAAGCCTTATTAAAGTCTCCTTGTCGGGCATCAATGATCAAACAATTCAATGTAACAAGATAATTTATTGATTGAATTTTCAGTCCAAAACAAAAGAATGTACCTGATATATGCTACTTCGACCAGGAAAATTTGAAAATTAGGTTCATACCTCTGAATTTTGATAAACTTTTGCATGAATGTTAGGCATCGTTAGATGGGTCTATAAAAACGTCAACCGATGAAAAGATCTTAAGACATACTTCCCCACCCAACCCCGAAAATAAAATAATTTAATTTTTTATGATGTTTTCGAAAAAATCCTTTCTGACTTTCGGAATCGAATGTCGAAAAGCTGAGAATTTACTATCTTGAGAACATAGTTAATTATCAGTAACAGCAAATCAGAATCAATTTGCTTCATGAATGCCAAAAATATCCCAATGCAATCGACGCTACGTTTTCCAACTTTGGAACCCAACAATCCCCACCAAAGGGAGCGGAGTTAGAAGATGGAAACTTTTTATTCGATCCACTAATCATGCCAAACATTGTTGCAAAATTTCAGCAAAATGCAGAAGGATGCGCTTATATTTCTCAAATCGCGCTGGTCGAACTATATTATTTTAGGTCAATGTTTAAAAATAAAAATGAACAGAAAGAGTTCATTGCAACAGATAATTACTGATCAACTGCTCACTACTGGTTACTGTATTTATTGTTAATAGCACTGTCTAAACTCTAAAGTACTGTATAATCTAGATTCTTCATGCTTTTACTTCCATTTCTGGTAGGATTTTGATAACACATTCTTAGTTCCCATTCGTACAATCACTGGTGTTTGTCTATCGAAGTTTGTTTGTTGTAACTTTCATCTGAACTTCTGCTCTTAGTGGAATTCGTCCTATCTGACTCAGTGAATGAATCCTTTGAAATTCTGCTAGATTTCTCAGAATTTGAAGAATATTCAAAGCTTTCCTTAGTCTGAGAGTCTTGTTTCTGCTTGCAAGTAAAAATGAAACAACCGATGACTCCTAAGAAAATTAAAATAGAGCAACCCAGGAGACCTCCAAGACACAAACGCTCTGCTACGTCAACAGAACCATACAATTGAACCTGGATCTCATTCAAAATATCGTCACTGATTTCCGCTGCCTGAAATAAAAAAAAACGGTACTTTATTGATTCATTATTTTCGGACTTGATGCAATGTTCCATAACCTAAATTCTAAAGATAAAGTACGTATTTAAAGTACAGTATATATGTTACAGTCAGCCATTAATCAAAGGCATGGTACCACCCCGGTCAAAATAGGAGGGGAAAAAATAAAATAATACAAATAAAAAGTAACTATTGTAGAACCAACAATTCAATACCATGCGTGTGCGTAAATTTTAACGGATCGACTTTTCAGCTTACCGGTTTCGCCTGACTTACAAAATTTAAATCAATAAACTTCAAACGAAGATAGACCAATCCGGTAAGCTGAAAAGTCGGTCCGTTAAAATTTACGTACATTCATGGTATTGAATTGTTGGTTCTACAATAATACCAAATTTCACTCTAGTTGCTCTCAAAATATTGTTTCTAGGGAGAAATGAAACTGAAAAATGGCGTCAGTTTGACCCCCCTAAAAATCAGCCAAATTTTGGCACGGTACCCCGGTTAGAGTTGGACGATTAAATAACCTCTGGTTACAGTATGTTAGGTAGCGATGAAGAATTTTTTTTTAAACTTTTTTCGGAGGGAAACCTAAACAATTGGTAAGGAAAGGATTGTGTCTCATGATGCATCCCATGGGTCATACAACATGTCTGGGCACATTCAAAGTGTAATCTAATTCATAATTTGAGATTGGACTCCAATCTCAAATTATGAATTATTCTCGGATTAAATAGCTGTGAATACTGACCTCGCAAAAAAATTCAAATTTTAACCAAATTCTAGACATTTTCACGAAGATTTTATTTAAACAGAATATTTTTCCATAATCCTTAATCATTAATATTATATGTTACTACTGCCTGTGAATGAGGCTAGGTTTAGTAAATAATGTTTTTTTTTTCTTTTTTGGTAATAATAAATAATGATTCTAGGGGTAGATAATGTGACTTTTTGAGGGCAAATGTTCCATAATTTAATTTCACAGCCCAAAATTAAAAAAATTTTAAACCATGCAGATTTGCATTTTCATAATGTAAATTAACAAATTAGCAGCCTTCACTTGCATCAGAACTTTTTTTTTAAATCTTGTTAGCGACAAATTATCAAAAACTTAAAGAAATCAAGGTGCCACTCTGTACTAAAAAAATTACTAAAGAACAAAAAAATCAAAATGGGACTATCAAAGAAACAAAGTACCTTACCACAGTTATACTTTTTTAAGGGATTGACTTTTGATTAGATGGATTTATATTATAAGGAGAGAAGTTTATATAAAGGGTTTTGTTCTTGTGATATAAAGAACAAATAAATACATAATATTGGTGAGAAATTTATTATTACCAAAAAAAGAAAAAAAACATTATTTACCAAACCTAGCCTCATTCATAGGCAGTAGTAACATAATATTAATGATTAAGGATTATGAAAAAATATTATGTTATCCTGAATAAAATCTTCGTGCAAATGTCTAGAGTTTGGTTAAAATTTGAATTTTTTTGCGCGGTCAGTATTCACAGCAATTTAATCCGAGAATAGATTATTGTTGGTCATGGCTCAGGTTTAGGTGTGAGCCAGAGACAATGGCTCAATGACCCATGGCTCATGGCTCAGGCTGACACTGAGCCAGCTCATGAGCCATGGCTCTGGCTCCCAACATTTGTTGAGCTGGCTCATGAGCGAAAGCCATGACTCATGGCTCAACACAAATTAAAATTTTGAAACAAAATTTTCAACACAAAAATCTTTAGTACAAGATTATATGATCAGGCATCGAATGCAACAGAAATTAGTAAAAAAGAATTATTGGTATAATTTACAGACACATTTTATTGAATAGCTCATAGCTCCCACTATGAAATTTTTTTCGACACGGTGAAAAGTTGCTAACTTTGCTTCACTATCGATTAAAAATTGTAGCGAAATTGATCAAGATCAGATATGTTCAAGCTTTTGAATATAATTTGGTGCTGCTAGATCACAGATGAAACTCGATCCAAGAATCGACCCACGGATCGGATCGGATCGTGTATTCTATCGGCATCGGACAAAATTACTGTATCGGATCGCGGATCGGTATCAAAAGATTTTTTAATTTTTGGTTCGGATCGTGGATCGGTATCGAAAGGCTTCTTTTATTGTTGGCTCGGATCGCGTATCGATATCGAGTGATTTTCTGCCTGTTGCCCAACGGAGTGATGTGAGAGCTAAGGTTTTGTCCGTATCTCTTCTGGGGCCAATGAGATTCAATTGGAGGCCTGGGGAGATGATCTTTCACTACTTGAAAAGGAGCCTTAAAAAAGTTTCCTGCTTTTGCATTGCGGCCTGAAGGGCTTCACTCGGTCTCGCTTAAGTCCTCTATCTGGTATTGTAGGCGTGCTAACGCCAGGTACATAGGGTATGGGTCACTGCTGCGCTGAGTCAGTGACGCCATAGGGCTAGCTCCAAGCTGAGCAGAGGATGGAAAGGCCTATCCGGAAGGAGGCCACGTGCCGCTGGCTTTTCCGAATCACTCAGTGGATCGCATGAGCTTAGCCCTTCCTGCAGTTCCGACAAATGCCAAACCGAACGCTGGCCAAATAATTGGCAGAAGACGTGTCGGGGCAGCAGCATTTGTAGAATGATCCCTTGTAGGTCCCCTCGGCTTTCGCTAAATAGGAGTTTACGTCGACAAGACCTATAAGATTTATCATTGTAAATTAGCTTGATTTCAAAAACACGATTGTGACTTCTCAATTATATATTACTGATTTCCAAAATGTAAACACATTTCATCATTACAAATTTCAGTAACATGTGAAACTGTGTTTTAATGCTGAAAATTTGTAATTATTCAAAATGTGTTTAAATTATGGTTTTTTGCTAGTGCTTAAAATGGCTGAAGTTCATCAGAACGGGAAATTGAGTGCGGAAGAGCGAGAGTTTGTTTTTGAACGTTATTGTGTAAATGAACAGTTAGGTTGTCATGCGATAGCGGCAGTGAGCAACGATTTTGAGGCGAAATTCTATCGGAAGGTATCACGTCCGACGGTTAAAAGACTCGTGACTAATATGAGAAGTGAATTCACTTTGAAAGATCGAGCAAGGTCGGGAAGAAAGAAGACCGTATCCAGCCCCGAAAATATTGCTGCTTTGACGGCAGTTGTCGATGAAAACCCACACCGGAGTATAAGGTCTTATGCTGCTCAGCGGCAAATTAGTCATACATCTGTGCTGAAAATACTTCACGACAATAAGATGAAGAAATTTAGTATTCCATCCGTTCAGCTTCTACAGGAAGATTATTTTGCTCGAGCGCAATTTTCTTTGACTATTCTCGACATGGTTCATCGTGATGCAGAATTCACTAACTGACTGGTCATTTCTGACGAAGCAGTGTTATATAGGGTAGATGTTTTAATCAGAATATCACAGAGTACCCAGAATAATTGGCAAAATAAAACTCTAACTTATTGCTCTAAAGATTCAACTCCACTGTTACCACATGGAATTAATTGCACATTTTGTAACATATGTTTGTTATGCCGACGTACGTAATTTATAATACGCAAAAAAATTTTTACGATGCCGATCCATGATTTTTATGAAACCCGAATTGGATTTTTACGATGCGGATCCATGATTTTTATAGTACCAGATGACATTTTTATGAGACCGATCTATCATTATTATAGTAGCCGAATAAAATTTTTGATGCCGACCATGATTTTTATGATAGCCGAATAGAATTTTTATGATGCCGATGCGTAAATTTTATAGTACCTGAAGACTTTTTTGATGAAGCCGATCCATAATTTTTACTAACAACTGCTCAGCCTCTGGGTCTCCTTGCGCAAAGGAGCGCTTGGAGTTTCTTAGTCTAAGTTCTGGTATATTAGTTTAGTAAGAACGATGAGGATTGAAATCCATGTTGTATAAAAAACAATGTTTATTTAAAATACCAATACCAAAATAATTCAAAATAAGTTTCGACTTTTCTTCAATGGCTAATTGAAGATTTGAAATATAAGAAGAGTTAAGTGTTTAAAGAGAAAAAGCTTCAATCAACAGTTCTGGAAAAATTTGGTCGAGTTATCGAATTTTAAATATAAGTTGGTATTTTGATACAGCGTGGATTTCAACCCTCATTCAACTATTCATCACGTTTACGTCTTATTACTCAAATTGGTCTATTGGTTTGTTAAGTTTGAGTTTAGGTTTTCAGAGAAAAGTTTAGTGTTTTCCCTAGTCCTCGGGTTATTCTTTGGATAAAGCTTGCTGTAAAGTCGGGTATTTTGGCTCTGACTTAATTCGTCACTTCATTTTTTTATGTCTTAATTATTTGTCAAGTACGGTATCATTAGAAAGTTTTAACACGAATTTTTACAAGACAACTTCATAAACATTAGTGCTAAAAATTCAACAATACTACCGATATTACCCGGAGAACGACACGGGAGAGGTAAGTTTGGATCAGGCATAAATATTTCTAGAGATGGCCATAGATGAGAGATTTGTAATACATTAGAAAATGCTCTTCACAGAGATTTAGGCTAAAAAGCTTCAACTGGTGAGGGATTTGTAACACTAACATTGACCAATCTAACCTCTCGTGATTGGTCCTCTTATATACAGCGGGTTATTTATATAGCACAATTTACTTTCTCCATTCAAACTTCAAAAAATGCCAACGAGACTGAGAAGTTTAGAAATATGCGCAGGCGGACACTACAAACTGGAATTTAAATATAAACACTTATGCTTTGGTTTGAAAATTCAAAGTATACATTTTTTGTTTTTTGAAAATTATTTATTTGAAATAATATTTGTAATATTTATTCTAATTCTTACTTGAATCTGTCCTCCAATTTTTTTCTTTTTTAAACTTATTATGAGAATACCAGTAACCGTTAGATTTGTTAGCCGCGTAACCCTTGTGCAAAATTTATAGTTCTAAAGTAATGTGCTAGATGGCAGCACCACCAACCCACGCTATGTCACTCTTATGCCCTAACAACCAGACTTTAAATAACACTGTATGTATTCTCTCTTCGTGAATGGTACTCAGAAAACCACACATCTTCTCAATAGTTTTACTTTTGGTTCTAAAGACCGCTGGAACCACAGGTTCTGAAGAACGCTGGAAGCTACTTTTGTCCCATGCTCTTTGCTGGGGAAGGAGTGTTTTAAAATCGTGTAGAGTAAATCTTCTAAACAAAATTTTTTATGGTCAACCTCTTCACAATTCCAGAAAGATCATTGAAAAGTAGCGTTTGACGTCAAAAAAATCAAGTCTCTACGATCACTAGGAAAGAAGTTATGATTTTTTGAAAGTTGAAAATCTTAGACATTTTTTTAGATTTTAGAAAAGAGAAGGGCGTGCTTCAAAAGAATATCCAAAAAATTCAGTTTTTAAAACATAACTTCTGAAACATTGACGGTAGAGAGTTGATTTTTTTAACTTTGTATGGTACTTTTCAATCGTCTTCCTGAAATTGAAAAGTGTTTCCCAAAAAATTTTTTAAACTAATTGCTTTCTCTACGAAAAAAAAAGCTATCCTGCTTTCCCCAGCAAAGAGCATGGGACAAAAGTAGCTTCCAGCTTTCTTAAAAACCTGTGGACCACTGTATTACTATCTCTCATCTATGTTAAGATGAAATTTAACTTTATTTTTCTTATTGCTAGTTAACCAGATGAGAGACAGTAATAGATAGAGAAGGTATGTGGTTTTCTGACGACCAATAACCTGTCTCTATAAAGTTCCTATACAATTGAGAAAATGTGTTCCCATCCCCACAACTCCTCTCAAAGAAAATTAGCATGTGTTGAATTTGAGTAGAGAGGATTACATTGAGGGACTAACCGCACGCGTTTTTTATTGCTATTGTTTACTTCGCAATACTTTCTCCATTACGTAGGGACTTTATGGACCCAGGGTATTTACAAGGCCTACCACTTTATTCCGGGCCGTAGAAAGTCACTTTCACCAAAAAAAAAATTTGAGACAGCAAATAAATAGTGAAAATACAAAAGTTAGATGGAATGAAGTTAGCGTGTGTTTGAGAAAACATTTCTTTGCAAAAATTAATTATTTAACAAGAGCAGCAGAGAGTTGAGAGAATGAGTGCAATAGGGTATGGTCCCTTTGCATCTACTTCACCTCACTCAACAGAGAACCTGTCGACCCATCTCTCTGCCTCTTTGGTTTCATGCTTTGCACTGCTTTGTAATAACTTGTCTAATCAAAACTGACTTTAAATATATTTTTTAAACAAATACCATTCTGTAATGCTGAAAGATAGGTAATTGAGAGAAATGACCAACTAAAGGAATGGGGTACGATCCCTTGGCATCTATTCCACCTGACTCAACAGAGAACCTGCCGAACCCTCTGTGTGTGTCTCCTTTGCTCCATTGCTTTGCACTACTGTATCTGACCGGAACAGATATTTTACAGTGTTATAATAAAATTAACTTCACTTCCATTATTTACTAATTGTGCATCGCCTGCCCCAATCCGTTTTTGGTGAAAGGCGGAGAAAGAAGGCCCGGGTTAATTTAGAAGGCCTTGTACATCATCATCCAACAAAAAGTACTGATCCTTTCTTTCGCTTTCACCAAATTCAGAAAAAGGCAGCCAACACACTATTGTGAAAGTACGAGTGAAGTTAGCCGAGAGCCGACTAAAGTTATTTTAGACTGCAATTTTAAAATTAATGAAAAAGTCCGCATATTATCAACATTTTATTACAATGATCTCAGGTTCAAAGGTAAGACAAAAAGCTATGTTGTGGCTAGCCGTCGGGTCGCCTGTGAGTAACATTATGAGACTAACGTAAACAAGTGAGTAATGTTTATTAGTTTAAATAACAATGATTACCGATTCTGTTGGAGGAGGTGACTGGAAAGGCCACTCTGCTTTAATAGCACTCGGACTTTTAGTTTCCAAGTAGCGTGCTATTGCCTTGGTCCTCTATTCAATTGACAAGACCGGCATTTCACAAAAATCTATTCAGTTCACTCAGTGAACCTAGTCCTGTTTTACTCGCACTACTATTTATAATTATGTAACTTAACATCACTTATGTTAATTTGGTTTTCAAGAATTTTCTATTTTTATTGGTAAAGTATTCAGCTTTGACTCACCTGTTCCTCAGCTGATGTCGCTTTAGGTGAAATTTCGTATAATTCAAAACGGTAAGTTAATTTTAATTTAATTAAACCAGTTCTTTAATTAATCAATTACAAATTATCAATAGAGATTACAAATTAATCCATTAGAAATTTTTGTTGCTTTGCAGTTTTCACTTTTGAATTTGGAGACTAAGACATACTCCCTCCTTTTAGATTTTTCGCACGGTCATTATCGACATACCACTGTTCTTTTCAGTGAAAGGATCGGTATTTTTTGTCGGATGATGCATCATCCAACAAAAAGCCACAACATAGTTTTTTGTCTTATTTTTGAATCTGAGATCATTCTAATAAAATGTTGAGAATATGCAGACTTTTTCGTTAATTTTAAAATTGAATTCTAAAATAATTTTAGTCGGCTAACTTCACCCCTACTTTCACAATAGTATGTTGGCTGCGTCTTTCTGAGTTTGGTGAAAGCGAAAGAAAGGATCGGTAATTTTTGTTGGATGATGCTGTACAGCCCCCGCCAAGTTAATCCGGGCCGTAGAAAGTCGCTTTC
Organism: Holacanthella duospinosa; assembly: GCA_002738285.1. Lineage (NCBI taxonomy): Eukaryota > Metazoa > Arthropoda > Collembola > Poduromorpha > Neanuridae > Holacanthella > Holacanthella duospinosa. The sequence goes on along the minus strand of NIPM01000322.1, from coordinate 205,115 downwards.
TCCAAAAAGAAATTTAGACAGCAAATAAATAGCGCGAAATCCAAAAGTTGGAGGGATTGAAGTTAGCGTGTGTTCGAAAGGACATAACTTTAAGAAAATTAATTTACAGCAGCAGAGAGAAAACTCGACTTGGGGTATGATACCTTCGCATCTACTCCACGTCGTTCAACAGAGAACATGTAGACCCCTCTCTCTGCCACTCTACTATATTTTTGTGACGATACGCCATTCTGTAATTCTAATTCATGATTTGAGAGTAAAAACCAAATCGAGGAATGAACCCTTACATCTATTCCATCTCACTCAACAGAGAACCTGCCCACCCACCCCTCTCTCTGCCTCTCTCCTTTGCTTCATTGTTTTGCATTAGCCTATGTCTAATCAAAACATATTTTATATTCATAAAATTAACTTCACTTCCATTATTTCCTAATTGTGTATCGCCTACCCCAAGCAGTTTTTGGTGAAAGGCGGAGAAAGAAGGCCCTGATTAATTTGGCGGGCCCTATATTCTCTCTACTATCTATTACTATCTCTCACCTATGGCTTGTAAACGAGGATAAAAGGAGCTTAATTTTAAAAATAAAATTGCTCTGGATATTAAGCTAAGGCTACTCTTAATTCTAACAACTTTAATTTCTTATATAAATGTAATCAGAATTTCTAACAAACAATTTGAAAGCCCGAAAATTAATATCACAAAAAAAAATTTTTTTTTTATGAGAGACAGAATCAGCTTCCAAATATCAGGGAGCCAGAACCAGTGACTCTTGAGCTGGCTTCCATTTTCTGAGAGCCAGTGACTTTTGGTTTTAGCTCCCGGAGCCATGGAGAACAATAGTAGATTATGTTTGAGAACGAGTACATATTTTGTGTGAGTGAGAGTTTTAGTAGCAGAAGTTGCGATCATCCAAATTCACTTTTTCATAGACAAGATCCGTCTCCTCTAGTCATCATCCCTTTCACCCTTCTCAAATTCAAAACTACTCTCAACTACTGTAGAATCAAAAATGAAAAAAAAATCGTAGCACTTTTACCAACACAATTTCATCGAATATTTCAACACCAAGAAGCAGTAATTTTTGGCTGGAATTTAATTGGTAAAAGTGCAAACCCTGAGCACTGTCACTAACTTAATTCCCGCCAAAAACCTTTGTTTCTTGGCACTGAAATATTCGATGGAACTGTGTTGGTTAAAGTGCTCAGGGTTTTCCATTTTTGGTTCTACAGTAGGTAGTGCACTATGTGGCAAAGTTAGGAGAAAGCGCTCACAGAAATTTTATTTTTATTTTTTCTCGAAGTGCAAGCGAAATTAATGTATTAAAAGACTTGCAAGCTTAGAAATTTGAAAAACTAAAGTTAAAACCCGAAAAATCCGAAAATCCGAATTTCGGATTTTTGGTAATTTATTTAATTAACTTCGGGTTTTTTAGTAATGAAATAGATACGTATTAATAAAAGAGCCCAGAAAACATAAAATTTATAAAAATCGCTGTAGGAATGGCTGCGCTACGACATTTTTTGTTCTCGGCTGACCCAAATTTGAACGTCAATTCTGGGTTTACAGCTGCAAAACCGCAGTCAAATATGGTGTCAAATGAAAGACATTTTCCTTAGCTAAAAGTTAGCTTATATGATGTTATGCAGATTTCCCCCGGATTTTAGAGATATATGTAATTGAAATCACAAAAAAAATTGTGTACATTATGAGGGGGTATTTAAATGCACTATGAAGGTAAAGCTAAATAGTAACAAAATTTATGAAAAGTACCAAAATCACAACTTTGAACGTTACTTCTTAACATTTTGTCTATAAGTTATTCAAAAAAATTATTATTAAAAATTCATTAATAATTTTAAATGGAAATTATAAAAATTTCAAAAATTAATTATAAGATTTAGTTTTCTACAAAATCTAACAATATAGCGGAATAAGTCCGCTCCATGCTAGAATACGGTTACTAGAATTATGCTTACATATTTCGTATCGCTTGCTATATAAATGCTGAAGAATTAATAAAAAAAATAAAACAATGCTATTAGAAATTACTAAAAAAACAAAATATACAAACAAAGTTAAAAGCCGAGCTTGGTTTGCGTGAAGATTTTGTCTCTACAAAAGGCAGTACGTCAAATGACGGTAACACTGCGCTTAGAGCTTTGCAGAACCACGAAAAATTTGCTGAAATATTGGAATTGCATCCGCAAATCACATCAATATTCAACATTTTGCTCATCGCCATTTATTGTCAATTTTCGCTGGATTCAAAAAAATTTACACAAAATATGTTGAATATATGTTGTGAATATTTGAACCAAGTTGCTGACATTGAAATTCTTTCAGAAGAAATGTTTTTTGAAATTTTTGAAATTTTTGTAATTTCCATTTAAAATTATTAATAAATTTTTAATATTAATAATTTTTTTGAATAACTTATGGACAAAATGTTAAGAAGTAACGTTCGAAGTTGTGATTTTGGTACTTTCCGTAAATTTTGTTACTACTCTCGAACCAAATAGCATTGAGCCCTCGGCGGGATGACCATGCTTCAATTTTCCATACAAATATTGTAAAATTAGAGTGGTGTGTGGCATTCATTCAACTTTATATTGATTTATTCAGTGAATGAAATGTCGTCATCAGAATTGTCTGAAATTTCTTCACTGCTACTGCTTTCACTAGAATCTCCTAATCTTATAACAAGATTTGGATTAGATTGGATTAATTCCATGTTCCTTTCAATTAATCTATCGCGAACCCAATATTTTTCTTCGTATTTTTTAGTTTCCATTACACAATTTTTCCATAATTGTGGAGTCACTAGAGTTAGGAAATGATTCGTAAGCTTTAAAACATTTTGAGTGCCTCCGCCGTTAACTCGACTAACGGAACCTTTAACCCAGGCCCATATTAACTCGATTGGGTTAAGCTCACAATGAGCAACAGGTAAATACAACAACTTAATATCTTTCCCACTATCTCTAGTAACATTTTGAAGTTCGTAACGCTCCTCCGTTGGATAATTTCTATACTTTCATAGAAGCGGTGACATACTTGTCTGATTACGGATATGGTAAACGGATCGCAATGAATTTGTTTTGTGTGACGATCCGTAGTTTCATTTTCAGTCTGTGGTGGTAGCACTGCCGATGACCTCTTTATCGTGGATACGTTGACACCACATGCTATAGAAGTTGCCTGAATCACATTACTAATTCCAATTTTTTCCACAAATTCCTTGCTATGAGGTGTCTTTCCGCCCAACTCCGTGTAAACACTCTCCTTCAACTTAATTAAAAACTGTTTCACATTTAGAACTATGTCTGTTCTAATTTTTGGTGGCATGGTTAAACTAAATCAAAGAATGTGACTTGTTTAATTCAAGAATTAAACTTTCCAACTTCACCGCTTAAGATTTTAAATGATAACACGCGCACATCTCTCAAAAAAAAAAAAATCTCGCGGCGAGAACTTCGTGGGCTCAATGCTATTTGGTTCGAGAGTATTTAGTTTTACGTTCATAGTGCATCTAAATGCCCCCTCATAATCTACACAATTTTTTTTGTGATTTCAATTACATATCTCTAAAACCCGGGGGAAATAACATAACATCATATGCATAACATCATATAATCTAACTTTTACCTAAGGAAAATATGTTTCATTTGACACCGTATTTGACTGCGGCTTTGCAGCTGTAAACTCAGAATTAACCTTCAAAGTTGGGTCAGCCAAGAACTAAAAATGTCGTAGCGCAGCCATTCCTACAGCGATTTCTATCAATTTTATGTTTTCTGGGTTCTCTTATTAATACGTATCTATTTCATTACTAAAAAACCCGAAGTTAATTAAATAAATTACCAAAAATCCGAACTTCGGATTTTCGGATTTTCGGATTTTTTAGGTTTTAACTTTAGTTTTTCAAATTTCTAAGCTTTCAAGTCATTTAATACATTAATTTTGCTTGTACTTCGAGAAAAAATAAAAACAAAATTTCTGTGAGCGCTTTCTCCTAACTTTGCCACATAGAATAGTGTATTCTCCAGGGTTGCTAGGAGCTAGACGACCGCTACGTTAGAGGTCTTTTCTCCTATTAACCTTGGTTCAACCCAAGGTTTTTAGACTTTAATTGTACTCTAGCACTAGGTGAGAGTTGACCAATTCATAACACATGAAAAATTGAGGGAGGTACATAGTTTATCACTGAAAACTTGTGAAAACCTAATTATTGCTACAGAATTTATACCTCCTCTCAATATTTGCCAGTATTGATTGTCCAGATTTAGAAGAAGTGACCCTCCAGTGTGTTTTTTTTTGTTTCTTATAGAACTTCTAAGAAGCTAATGTATTCAGTAGAATTAAAGTTAGGTCCGTGACAATTCACAGTCAAACGGACATTAAATGTTGTAAATTACCCTCCCTTGCCGCAAAGTCAATTCATCGTATCCATAGAGAAATTAATTGAAAAAACTATAAACAATTTAGACAGTTATCGACTGCATTCTGTCGTACGAATGAGTGGAAGGGAGTACCCTCCACTCATTCGTACGACAGAATTCCGTCGATAACCGTCTAACTTGTTTACATGTTTTTAACAATGTTTGAAAAGAGATAAATAAGTCGAAAACTTCGAAATGTTGTTTTAGTGAGTGAACAAAATCATCGTGCCTCACATTAGTGCCTCATCATCCCAAGCACAAATCAAAAGATTTATTTTTTCAAGCTTGATAATTTAATTATCAATGATAATGATCACCCAATGGTCATCAAGAACCCTGGGGCCAGTCCCAGCCGGAATAGGAAATCCGGTTTTAATTTAATCTTAATCTAAACCTTTTTTGAACCAGCTTTGGTTTAGCTGTCCCAGGCTAGAATTATGATTTGATTAGAAAAAGCTTAGTTTCAGCTTTGTATGTAATCTTAGATTCTTGGCGCGGGCTAAAAAAGTAAGAATTTTTGGTAAGTAAAGTGCATAGCAAAAAAATTTTTTAATTCTTTCTTACTCTACATGTTAGTGAATTCATTCCTCTTTATCTGTGATTTTACTTATAGTTGATTAGATTAAACATTCTAAATTCTATCGTGTATTAATGTTTCTTCTGCCAAACGCGCCGGGTGGTGTCAGCAATGGAACTGCCATCCACCTCTGATGGTCATGACTAAAATTAATTGTCGCAACTCATCAAACGTGGACATACTTAATAGGGAATAATTCATTTAATCCAAATCAGTTAAGTTACTTTTGTCTAATCCAAACTTATTACCACTACTACTAGGATTAAATTTTTAGCTTTAAGTTAGATTTTCCAACTATACTCTGGGACTGAAACTTTTACTGTCATGTGCAGAGTAACTTAGGATATAATTCGGATTAAAAATTGGCTTCGGGATGGTTTCAAAAATGGTTTAGTTTAAAATTTGCTTTTTATGGTTTATCCGATTCTCTGAGACAGGATGAGTTAAAATCTCGTTAGAATCCGGATTTAAATATGCTTAGTGCCAGGCTGGGATCGGTCCCTGAATATATATTCCTTAGTTTCAACCTTTTTCAGCTATCATTTTGCCCGGACGAATTCGATTTCTCTCCGGCCATTGCAGCAGGTTGTTTGTATGTTAACCCCCAATTGAGCCTTTCAAATTTTCTATCAAGATGCAGTCAAGATCTAGTTCATATCGTGTCTATTTCATATCAATATTTTTGTGTCAATTTATAATTACACAAATTATTTCACGATCCTGTCCATTTCATTTCCATTTCCAAAATATAAATTGTGGAACTAAAAATGTATTTTTGGAAATAGACAGGACATCATTTCATATCACTCACCTATGTTCAAAAATTTTTTTAATCGCATACAAATCCTATTCAGGATGTTTTGAATAATTTTTTGCGAAAAATTAAAAAAAATTTAACTTTTGTGAAAAATTTAAAAAAATTTAATTTTTGTGAAAAAAATTTTTTTATTTATTTTTCAAATATATTTTTTAATTTTGAAAACAAAAATTTAATTTTTTCAAAAAAATTTTTTTTTGTATTAAATTGTAGTAAGTTTTATTTCTTACATTAACTATTGTATTTAGAAAAGAGAATAATGGGGCGAAAAGAGAATCCAGAGTTCATCCATTCCAAGAAACGTTGAACCAGTGTCAACTTTACAAAAATGGAATTTTTAACATTGGAAGCAGTCCGTATGCAGACTGGAAGTATAAATGTATCAAAAATAAATATTGGAAATGGAATTGATAACTTGGACCCCGTTTTATAAAACTTGACAAGTTGACAAATGACAATTTGACAATTTACTATTTACAATTACAACTCATTGGAAATAGTGTTTTATAAAGAATACCAATAAATGTAAGAGTTTGACAAATTGTCACTTTTGATTTGACAAATCCAAAGTCAGTGGACCCCGTGAAATTTATCCTTGGCTTGAATTCCCTATCTAGACGAGTTATTTTCATATGAATATCGTCACTATCACTACTTGTGTTACTAAGATAGTGAGTGGGCAAGATGTTGGTTAAGTTTAAATAATTATTACATTAAACATCATTCTAATTGACTTGTAGTCAACTTAACAGAACCTTTACCCTGAGTCAAATTGTCACTGACATATCGACAACTGGTCAAAATATTAATTTTTTTTACAAAACAATAAGTTCAAAATTGTCAAAACCAATAGTAAATGTCAAATATCATTGGTAAAAATCACGATTTCACTGGTAATAGTAAACTGTAACTCTCAGTTTCATTAAACGCTTTTTTTGTGAAATTGTCAATTGTAAATTGTAAATTGTAAATTATCGACTTGTCGAGTTGTCAAACTTTTATAAAACCAGGGCCCTGGAACGGAAATTGAATGGAAAATTTTCCATATTGAAGTAAAAATGTAAATCTTGAAGCAATTTTGATAAATTTCAAGAAAATGGATCCAGACAAAATGAAACTTGTATGTCTATACCAGAGGTAACTAGAGCATTTCTGAATAATTCGCTTCCAGACATTTTGTTGCGTCATTGCTTAATCGCTTCACATTCTCTAAAAGAAATTAATCCCATTGACAAAACTAAATGATTTTATTTACCTCTTCTACCCACATGAATGGGAAGAGCATGTTTGGTACGCGTGAAAATGTCGACATGTGAGGATTTGGCTCAAGCTTGATGTTGAACTGGAGTCGTTTGACTCCACGTAAAACTAATCCAGTTTTCTAGAAAAGTTGGAACAAATAATTATAGCCTTTATATTTACTGATTGTTTGATCCTTATTTATCTTGTATCACATCGTAGGTGATTTAACTTAGACATTTATGTGTACATCTTATCTAGATAAAATTGGATCAAATTCTAATTCTAAATTGGTAGAATTAATAGACATCATTCGTAAAGAAGTAGGCACTAAGGGCCAGCCACACGTGGACCTGTTTCATACATACTGATCGTATTTTATTTTGTAGACGAACTCTTTTGCGCAACTGAGAGAAATTTAGCAAAACTGCGAATTTGGCTTTAAAATCGTGTAAAGTAACAGCAACATGAAGGGTCTTGCAGTATTTAGAACCGAACGTCGGCAAAACGTGGAATTCCATTGGCTTGCGCTCACCTCAGGTGACTCATTCAATCTATTCGAAAAATGTCAAAAATGCAGTAATAACTAAGAAACATTGAAATATCCGGTATAAATACTGTGAACAAAATATGAAATAAAATAAAAATAATTTCTTGACAATTTTCTGACACTCTGAACAGATCAAATTTGTTGTAACCAAACATTTTGCATAAATTCAATATAACAAAACCAATTTTGTCGAATTAATAAACTATAGTAACAAAACATGAAATTCAAGCTTAAAATATCGTTACGATGTGCTCTGCCTGTCCTGTCTCCTGACAGGACTATGACACGGACAGACAGAGACTTCGCTGCGCCACCAACTTCTTTCCCAATCCCCACCAAATCCAAAATCCCTAAATTACAGACCTGATGGATCCTGGACACAACCTATGACCGATGATCCCCTTGACCCAGAAGAGACAGGACAATACAACTTACAAAAAGAAGCACTTTATTTTAAAACAAAAACTCTCTCAGGAGAGAGAGACCAAAACAAGTCTTCGCCAACTAATGGCCAGGACGCGACTGACTGGAAAAACTGTCCTCATGCAGTTCCTTCCCGTTGGAAAACTGCATGGGGGCGTTTCTTCTAATAAAATTACATAACTCATCAGTCTGTGAACTTATCACAGACTCATACAAATTGAATAAAAATTATCTTGTCTGTAAGCACTAAGCTCACAGACTACTAAAAATTAAATTAACAAACTCTGCGAGCACTAAGCTCGCAGCAAAACTAATAATAATAATTATAATTGGCGCTGCTCAGTCTCACGGCCCTCTTCTCACAAGAACTGTCCTCAATTCTTGTCCCAATGGTGCACATGGCGCCCATAGTCCACCCAGCGGTTCCGAGAGGAGCCCAGACATCACCCAGAGGTATCACCCAGATAAGGACCAGAGACATCACCCAGAATGGCCCAGAGACATCACCCAGATTTGTCCAGAGACATCACCCAGACTGGCAGCTTCTTATCCCAGCAACAAACACTCGCATGGCAGGACGCAGGCTCCATCGTCGGCGGAATGAGTTCCTATTCCCGTTGGCGGCAGCGTCCGCGTCCTCCATGTCCCAAGTGTGTTGCCTAAAGGAATAAAAGAGACAACGTTAGAAAATTCGTACAACAGAGTACACTTACCGACACACAGTCAACGTACTTACTTTCTACGACACTAAGTGCTTCGGACCAACCGAAACACCGAAGTGCCTTCTTTCGACGAATCGAGTGCCGCCCAGACACTCCTTCCTCTTCGTCACTGGAACTCTGTGGATATGACTTCCACAGGTCAGACGACAGTTCCTGCACTTGACCAACTGTAGAACTAATCTTCAGCCTACTAGAACTACTAGTAGATATCTATTTCTCTAAACTGGGCACACCAGTAGAATTATTCTCTATCCCCTTAGGGATAGTTCCATCTACTAATGAGGAACTCAAGCGAGTATCCTTCTCGGTTCTCGTCTGAGACTCACTCGACGAGGTCGAATCCGATTCATTTGTCGCTTCACCACGGAAGTGAGCCACACGATGACGTACTGGATACTTACCCACAGTAGGTACATCCATGCGGAGGATTTTCTCCCCCTTCTCTAGTTTTTGCTTACCAAGATCCTCAATCTTGGAAGCAACTGTGCCAGCCTTATTCGCTTTTACAGTGAGCAATATTTTCAAGGCATTGCACCTATGACTCTAAGGACTGCTCGTACTCGGAGACCAACGAATGACATACACTCTGGGCAGCCTCGTAGCTACACGTGTGACGGGGAAACTCCCACCGAGACACAACTCAAAGGTTGCCATCTCCATGTGCTTAAGCAGTGTTGCTGGAAAACGCCTGCATTTGTAACCCATACATGCGTTATGTGATCCACAACGACCGCAAACACACATGGTAGAAGGACCTTATCTGGCAATGCTGGAAACAAAACCACAGCACCAGACGAGACGTTAGGTGTATTCACCTTGACTCAGTGTGTCTGGAGAACGCGTAGTGTCTACTACTTGTTCCTTCTGTTCTCCCTCTCACAATCGCATACACAGATCGGAGATTCTTATTTGAATCACATAGATTCCCTGGGTCGAGGGTGTCCTTACTTTCGCCGTTACCCAAACTAAACGTCGGTGAACCCTCATTCAACAATGTTGCTTCCTGACTCATACTTAATGGTGAGGTACGCCATTTTGAATCATGTAAACTCACATGGCTCGAAAGCAACTCACTTTGGCTGTTACATAAACCATGCCTCTGTGAAGTATCAGCTTTCCTTGCGTTTCCATCACCCTTACTTAGTGGTGAGGGACGCCAGTTCGAATCAGGTAGATTCATTGGATTCGGGGCAACGAGTACAGCTACTAAAGAACACGTGTACTCCTTGTTCTCTCTTCCGCTGCCGCTTACACTATCGACGGGAAATGCCCTTTGAATCATTTGAATTCAATGGCTTTGGAGCTGCCTCACCTTGGCCGCTACATAAAGTAAGCCTTGGAGAGTCACTCTTAATAACTCGGTGGATACTGCCTGACTCACCCTTACTCAGTATTGAAAGGCGACTCGTCTAGTTTGCTCCCAACAACATAGATTCTGGACGACGCTTCGCAGTGTCCACCGACACACCATATGCTTTGGAAAAGCTTAGATCTTTCAAACGATTTTTGGGACAAACCCGTATCGTGTGCCCAGACTTACGGCACATAGAACACTTTTCCCTGGATACGTAGAACTTATGCACCCCCTGGGATTGTCGCCTGTCCAAACTACAAAATTTGGAGAGAACTCTAGGAGATGAATCACCGCTTTGGCCTTGGCCTCCCCTCTCCGGCCAACGTAAAGCCGTATTGAGTGGCGCCTGCCTCTTCGGTATCTCCATCTTCATCAGCTTATGCAAAAACTCATTTACATTCCGAGGCTCGAAACAGCTCACAATGTTACTGAGACTAATTGGCAAACCTTTTACCAATTTGTCTGCTTGTTTGGCGTCACACATTAACGGATCCAAGACTGCAAAGAAGCTCATTTGCTTGGATACATACCCCACAGCAGTCGCAGTCCGCAAAATGGACCGCACTTGCCGCCATTTTAGGCTCCCACCAACCGACCTATGGTCATGGAAAGCACGGAGGTCTACTTTTAGCTCGTGCCACCTAGTGGCACTGTTATCAAACTTCAGGTTCACAATAAACCTATCCTGGCTAAACTTCCACTAATCCAGCACCTCATACTCAATGAGGTGGTGGAAATTCAAAATTAACCCACCAGGGTCGACTGAAGCTATTGTCAAAACGGCGTTACAGCTGCCGCAGAACAAATATACGTCAAATTTCCTAACAAACTTGACCTAAAGGAATTGACCTTAAGCCTGACTTAAAGTCCATCTGCCACGAAGCAGATCCACCAACGCCAATTAGCGCTGCTTCAGTAGACATACCAATGATACTAATGAAACAAATCCACTAGCAACAATGGAACAAATTCATAACCAACAATGCTAGTGGAACAAATCCACTAGATTGGAATAAATTCAATAAAACTCGTGGAACAAATCCACCAAAACTAACTTCTTTGGAACAAATCCAATGAAAGTCGTGGAATAAATTCAATAAAACTAGCTTCTTTGGAACAAATGTAATGAAACTCGTGGAATAAATCCACCATAACTGGTTCTATTGGAACAAATCCAATAGAACTCTGTGTAAATTCTATAGAATTGGTGGAACAAATCCACTAAAACAAGCTTCTTTGAAACAAATCCAGAAACTTTCGTAAAAATCTTATGAAATTGGGGGAACAAATCCACCAAATTCAACTTTTCTGGAACAAATGCAGAAACACCACTACTTTCGGAATAAATCCGAACCAACTATTGGAGCAAATCCAATAATTCTGGAACAAATCCAGTAAAACAACATGTTTTCAAAACAAATCTGAACGATTAGCGGTACAAAACAGTAAAATCGACTTCCGGCGAAACAAATCCGTAGGAGGTGTTGGAACCTATACAATATTTTCTGGAACCAATCCAGAAAAATTAGTTTCCACGGAACTAATGTGAAGGAAAGTCGGAACCAATCCAAAGGAAAGTCAGAACCAATCTGATAAATCTGAAACCTATTCAGATTTAATTCTCGAGGAACTAATCCTCTAGAGAATTTCTAAGAAGCAACTGATTTCTTGGACAATAGCGCAGAGGAGCGCTGATCGACAATTTTCTCCACCAGATGTTACGATGTGCTCTGCCTGTCCTGTCTCCTGACAGGACTATGACACGGACAGACAGAGACTTCGCTGCGCCACCAACTTCTGTCTCAATCCCCACCAAATCCAAAATCCCTAAATTACAGACCTGATGGATCCTGGACACAACCTATGACCGATGATCCCCTTGACCCAGAAGAGAAGAGAAGGAAATGATGACCAATGACACAGGACAATACAACTTACAAAAAGAAGCACTTTATTTTAAAACAAAAACTCTTTCAGGAGAGAGAGACCAAAACACGTCTTGGCCAACTAATGGCCAGGACGCGACTGACTGAAAAAACTGTCCTCATGTAGTTCCTTCCCTTTGGAGAACTGCATGGGGGCGTTTCTTCTAATAACATTACATAAATCATGAGTCTGTGAACTTATCACAGACTCATACAAAATGAATAAAAATTATCTTGTCTGTGAGCACCAAGCTCACAGACAACTAATAAAAATTAAATTAACAAACTCTGCGAGCACTAAGCTCGCAGCAAAACTAATAATAATAATAATTATTATTATTATTATTGGCTCTGCTCCGTCTCAATATATTAAAAATGTAATCTAAAACTGATTACAGGAAATAATTAGTAACGATCTTAGGGAAATAAGAAACACTATGCTCAGCTAGTGAATTTAGTGGGTTCTTAACTAACACACTCCTAATCAACATATGTTAATCTACTTGCCGAATTCCTATCACTCATACAATCACTACCTTGTTCACTTTTACCAAGGTTCGAGTTTAGGCTCAGTATATTTTTGTTGGAAAAGTGTATTATGACTTCAGGTGTAAGATCATGTCAAATTATTGTCGATTTGTACAATTTGAATATAAATGAATATATTGCAAAAAGCTGAGCCGTCAATGTTTTGACCCGGTTGTCAAAAGTTCCATACAGCCGATTTTTTGGAAGCATATGTTGTCAGAATAGCCATACAGCTGCTACAACCTATCCGTTTCAACATTGCCTTATTTGGCACGGCACTGACTTTCTTCAAGTTTTCTTCCAATTGGTGTCGTCTATAAGGCAACGTACAGTATGTTAGGTAGCGAAGAAGAATTTTTTTTTCTCTCTCTCTCTTAAAAATTCTTCTTCGCTACCTAACATACTGTATCTCGCATCAATAGAAAGCCTGGATTCCACTGAACATAATGAAATTTTTTCACTAGATGGAGTTAAATTTTTTAATACTCTAAACTTTTTAACTATACGATGCAAAATTTTGGATTTGAAAGTTTGACTCTATTTCCAGCTACTCTTTGGACCAGGGATTCCGTCTATTGGAGCTATTCTCAAGAGAATAATTACCAAGGCGTAATCACAGGGTCCTTATTTTTCATTCAGAACTTCTCATTTCAAGTTTATAACCAATATCCTGGAGCACGTTATGTACTAACTAAGGTTACTAAACTTTAGCTAACTCTGTAGAAAAATTATGCATGACGTCAAGTTATAATCAGTGTCCAAGACTCATGAACTCGAACAGGACCATGTGTGCGCTTTGTGCCTATTCCTTCAGTTTTCTTAAAAAGCGTATAATTTAACTTAATTATAGTTTTCCTTACAGGTTCTACCTCCAGGAATGTATCATGATCTTTCGGATTTGGATTCAATCCTGATACAGCCGTTTGGTAAGGCTCCCAAGCTTGGAAAAAATGTGGTGCAGAAACTGTAATTGGAGCACCTGCAAAACCAATCACAATTTATTGTAATTTCATAAATTTTTTTGCAAATATTCTTCACACTTTCTCTGCAAGGCGAAAGACTAAAAACGCCTGTTTTATAGCAGTCGTATTTCTTGTCTTTTGGACAGAAGCAAAAGTCTTCGTGAGTAAAAACTTCTTTTGGATCAGGTAGGATGAATCTGTAAGTCTTAACCCCTTTGACTTCTGATTCATAACCATACACCATAAGGAGGGATCTAAAAAATGAAAATTACATCAAAAAAATATACTTTTTCTTTTCATTAAATATTATAATAATACAGAGAGCTCGCAATAAATATGCCGCAAGTTACCATTTTAGTGTAACACCTCGTATTTTAAAGGTAAGTTATGTTTACCTGCACAAATCAGGTATAAAGAATCGAAGGATTTCATTTTTTAAAATAAATGGTGGCAGAATGGAACCATCTGTGCCGTTGATAGCGTTACAAGTGCCTGACCAATGAGAGAGCTTTGTTTGTCCATTCCAACTTATAATTCGACCGAACTCCTTCGGGTTTGTAATTCCAGTTCTTACAACAATTTCCCCGTCATCTGTGTTGTTCTTCTAAAAAAATGTAAAGGTGCAATGCGTAAGTTGTCGACATCTAGTAGTGTGTAGCACATATGAACTCTAGACTAGAGTTTAAATCTTACGTCCTTGTAAAATCCGAATCTACCTCCACTGAACGCGTCAGGAATGTTAACTCGTCCTATCAGAGCCAGAAGAGGATTCGACAAGAATGAAATGTAGGGCTGAACTGACCAGCCGTGGAATAAATATTGACGCACAGTGTGGAATAGGAATAACCGCTCTCCACGCTGACGCAGACTCCGATCTGCTATTCCATAGGCGATGGGTAAGTTCGTCATCTGTCGTGCTAATTTTGCAACACTCTACAAAGAAATAGAATGTAGCGACCGGAGTCGCAATTATATTTTAATTAAAATCATAAATATGATTTCCTGGCCAAGGAGATTACTCCTTGGCAAGTCTGTTTTGAACCTTTGAATAAAGTGGATCAATAAAGATCACTCTCTCTCACCTGCTTTGGTGGATTTGTTACTGAAAATAGGATCTATCTTTTCCTTTGATCTTTTAGGTCAGATAAAAAGGGAACGATGGATCCTACCTGGCGACCATTACAGCAACAATACATGCACTCGCCTATAATTCGCATTGTAATTTGCCTAACTAAAAGCATAATAAAATAAGTCATCTAACAGCGCAGCTTTATTGAATAAAATAGATTGGCTTGGTTAGTCGTTCAGAGCTGGATGATTAATGAATTTTCTGTTAGGATCACATTTTTTGAATAAGCGGATTAGAATTAGGGGTTGAGGATTAACCTGTTTGCCAGATTGGGATTAAGCCAGGATTAATTTTCTACGATTATTTGCGAGATTAAGGATTATAAATTAATTAATCCGGATTAATTTCGTGATTAGGGACTAAAAAAATTTTTTTACTTTTTTTTCTGTTTTAATTCAGCAATTTTGTAAATGATTTTTTTTTGCAGTCGAATCAACATTTTGATTACACAACTATTTTAATATTCCCGTTAAAACAATGACAGAATCTACAGAGGGAACAGGTTGGTCGGAAACGTTTCTACCCCTGTTACACTAACCCAACCCAGCCCAAATATGGGCATCATTAGTTTTGCTCTAGTTTAATTTGTAAATGGTGGTTTCAAAATGATGAAGCTAAAATTTATAGTTTGTACTTGTGTACCTGTCCATGTAAGTGGTGAGCAGATGCCCAAACGCAAAGGGTGTGAAACAAGTGAATCGTTTTATATTTGGAATTTAGCGACATATCAATTGATTTTGTTTTTGAAATGCGTATCCCACCGCACCTTCGCCTCATCGTAATAAAATATGTGTACCGTTATCCTGACGATTCATACCACCAAGTGATGAACAGGTACAACGCCCATCCCGCCGCAGCTAACTATCAAATTAGGAGTAACGGTACAATACACAAAATTGTTACTAAATTAGAAACCACATTCACACTACTCGAC
>NIPM01000322.1:160001-189232 GCA_002738285.1 Holacanthella duospinosa | reverse complement strand
GTTGGTCCTTACTATTTCGATGGCAACATTACAGCAGCAGCTTATGTTCAGATGCTGGAGTCTTCGGTTATTGTTGAATGTCAAGTTGCAGGAGAGGAGCAGGGAATTCCATTTGAAAATCTCTGGTGGATGCAGGATGGAGCCCCAGCACATTTTGCTAATGTGACTCGTGCGGTGTTGGATTCTATTTGGCCAAACCAATGGATTGGGCGGAGGCGTACAAAGGAATGGCCCGCTAGATCCCCTGATTTGAATCCATTGGATTACTTCTTTTGGGGTTACATGAAGTCCACAATTTTCAAATATCCACGGGCCGAATCTATACCACAGCTCAAGGAAAAAATTTGGGCTTTTGTTGAGCATGTAAATAACCATCCAGAAATGCTGCAGAATGTGAGGAAAGAGTTTTATGATCGACTAAATCATTGTCTTTTTATGGACGGTGGCCACTTCGAACAAATGTTACATTAACAGTCATCATTTTCATTGTAAATGTTTGATTATGGTGTTTCAATTAAATATTCCTTCATCCTAATAATACAGAGAAAAACAGCATGCCCATATATGATGATTGAGGCGGGTGGAGTTAGTGTAACAGGGGTAGAAACGTTTCCGAGCAACCTGTTCCCTCTGTATATTATAGGACAAGTTTGTCTCATTGTTACGTTTCTTACGGATTTTGTTTATGTTAGTAGTACAGAGAGAACCAACAAGGATGTAACAGGGATACTCGTACTTCACCCCTAACCCAGAGTCCCACACTTCACATTTGGGCAAATCGCCCACACATTCAGCAAATAAAAAGTAAGACATCCGCTAATTTACACAAATGTTGGCTGAATCAACGAACCTGACGTTTTCATAAACCTAAAAAAAACCTGAGTTTACCTTGGTGCTGACTTATTTATTGCACCACCTTAAACATTCACGTTCAGTGAATTATTTGCTCAAAATGAGCCCCATGCATATCTAAGCAGTAATTTAACCTGTCATAGAATTTATTTCTAACATTTTTAAGCATTTGTGGGTGATTGCTAACATGCGAACAGTTGCTGGATAAGCGTTGTACCTATCCATGATCTGTTGGTGTGACTCATCTGGGTATTTTTAGTAATACTTAATCACAATTAATCTAAGGTTTGGAGGTAAGCTCATTCTTATAAATACCCTTTAATAATAAGTACCCTTCAGAGTTGGTCATACAAATATGTTTCTCTTGGTCAATTCTGGTCAAACTAGGGTCACAATATAAATTTTTTCTTGTAATTCTTTTACTGTTGTTGAATGTGTGGGCGATTTGCCCAAATGTGAAGTGTGGGACTCTGGGTGAAAAGTGAAGGATGGGTATCCATGTTACATCCCTGTTGGTTCTCTCTGTAAATGTTTCATTCTGACTAAACAGTTCATTAATTTTTACTCAGTTAATGATGCTTGTTTGTAGGGATGTGCCGAATATTCGTCTAGGAATAGCTACAAATTTCACTATTCCTAAACATTCCTATTCCCGAATAATGGTCTTTGTGTTCGGGAATAGTTGCACTTAGGAATCATTGATATGAAATTTAAAAAAAAAAAATTTTTTTTTAATGACTTTTGTGAAATATGATATAAAAGTAACATTATAACAATTTATTGGATTCAGGAAGCAGAGTACCAAAATTGAAACATGAGTTTTAAACTGCTAATCTAACGCCCGTTGTATACTTTGCTTTCTCAATCTGTTGTCTGACAAAAGTACAGTATGATTAGTGAATTTCATGTCAACAAATCTAATTTCTATTAGCAACAATATTGAAATGGGTAGGAAATTTATTAATCATACTGCACTTTCTCCAGACAACGAACAGAGTAAACAAAGTATACAACGGGCGTAATGCTTATTGCTTACCTGAATCCGATTCACTATTTAGTCGCGTTTGAAATGATAATTAGAAAATTAATTAGAAAGTCATTAATTCAAATGTGAATTTGAAACAACTAAAATTCTTGAATTCACCAGTTCCACTTATACACAATTTTTTCAAATATTCATCAAACACAAGAACATCAAGAAGTCTCCAATTATTACGACTAGATACATGCAATTCTGAAATTCTTAAAAGGTCCCTCAAAGTCAAGACCTGTAAACTCTGGAATTCTCTTCCTAAGACATGGACAATGGACGAAATTGAACAAAACAAATTTAAAGACAGAATATATAACCATCTAGTTTCACAAAGATCCTCCATCTGGCTAAAATTCTGACTTTACCCTATTCTTATTACACACTTAAAATTTCTTCTTCTTCTACAAAATTTTTTTAATAATTCTATGTATTTACATTCTTTCGTAGATTAGATAATAGTTTCAGTCCACAGTCTCACTTCGGGAGAACAGCTTATGTAATAGTTGACGGAGAAAAGACTGTTAAATAAACTCAATCAATCAATCAATCAATCAACAACAAGCACAATGAGATGGTATGTGAACTACGTTTTTGAATTGATGTCTCTGTCTCATGTGATCATGTCGTGGAGAAAAATTAAAGAGAAGAACAAATTTTTAATTATTTTATCGTTTGTGAATTATTCGGGAATAGTTAGTCGTCAGGAAACGAATATTCGTATTCGGGAATATCAAAAAAACGCCATTCGGCACATCCCTACTTGTTTGCATTGGGGGGCTTCATAAAATCAAAAATTAGCTTTATAAACTATCAATTTATTGAAAATGTCGTATAATTCATTAGATAATTTCGTTTTATGCGTTAAAATAACACCCCCATATGAAAACACGTTCAACCAGAGCAAATGAGGCTAGCGAATTGTCCAATTTAGGAAACAATTCCCTATTGTTAGATCGTTATACGGTGAACAACCTTTAGCTAATGTTGAAAATATTTCATACATTCCAGTTCTTTTAGCTTATTTGACATATCGTATTTAAAACAAATACCATCCTTGGAAAAAAAATGTTACATATAACTGTCCTTGCGCAACAATAGACTGCTGCACAATTATAGCCTCCAATACAAAATTTCTCCCACAGTTCAAATTTTTCTTCAGTATCCACCGAAGTTTATAATTTAGATGTGAACTGACAGCGAAAACAGCTTCCTGGCATCGTGCAGGGTGAAGTTGGTACTTAAGTAATATATCATGTATTCCAAGCTGTTTTTTTTAATTCAGGATTTAAATCCAGTTGGATTAATTGATTAATCTCAATTGGATTAATATGAAAGTGTGGATGAGAGATTATGGATTAAAATTTATAATCCACGTTCACAGAATTAAGGATTATGGATTAGTTTCTTGAAGAGAACTTAGCAAGGTTACGGATTACGGAATATTAATCCTTAATCCGGATTACTAATCCGTTAATCCTTAATCTGGATTATCCCGGCTTTGGTCGTAATTTATCTTTGGCTGGCAAACGAAATGCCATGTTCCAGAATTAAAGAAAATAACTAATTTTTAATTCATTTGTCAAGCCTCTGGGTCGTATTACCTGAAATTTTCCAACTGCAATCAATCTTTTTTTCTAGCTAAAAAGCAAACTTACAACAAACGGGACGTTGATAAGAATGACTCTGTCGTACTCTGAACCATTCGAGAGATCTGGGCGGAAGAAATATGTGATGAACTGACGATACGCCACTGTGTCCTTTTCCTTGTCAAACCCCAAAATTCGTTTCACTCTCTTTT
Source organism: Holacanthella duospinosa (assembly GCA_002738285.1). Classification (NCBI taxonomy): domain Eukaryota; kingdom Metazoa; phylum Arthropoda; class Collembola; order Poduromorpha; family Neanuridae; genus Holacanthella; species Holacanthella duospinosa. Next base: position 185,549 of record NIPM01000322.1, on the reverse strand, counting down.
CTCTGCAATTTGAAAATAAGAAAAAAATTGTTTGTAAGTCAAATGATAAACATTGGGTTTTTACTTAGACTGCTAAGTAGTGTCTGCCGAATCGGCAGATATTTGGCAGGTAGCTGACTGATATTTCGTGCTTCGCAAATTTGTTGAAAAATTTACGCTTGTTGCTAGCACTGGGTTACTTCACACTTTGACCGTGGTCCAGAATTTATCCGAAGAATAGGCCAAAAGTTCAACTTTTTTTTATGTTTCTGCCAACGAGAGTTCCCGTTGCTCACCAAAACTTACGAAGTGGAATATGAATAGCAACCGTAAACATGGAATACGAATGACAACTACTAACATGCCAGAAAGTGGTATAAATTGCTCAAATAGCTCTATCCTGCTCGTGGTTAAAAATATATTAAAGAAGGTAGACCTGTGTCGTTCTTTGCGACTTTACAGGTTACACCAATTCAGCGACTTAAGGTGTGGAAGGCAGAAGTCTATACATGATGAAAGACTGTTATTCCAAATTTGACTTTAAAGGAAGATTTTAAACCAAAATTCCGTGACTAAATTTGGTATTATCCTGGAACCAAATATGTGTTTGCATAACTAACTAATTGATATAAGGTTATTTTGAAAAGATTTGTGCTATTTTCAAAACGTAAATTTCTTGGGCCAATTAATCCGCGACTAAATTTAGTATTTCCCTGGAACCACATGCACGTGCGCAAGCTGAGAGCTACATACGATTGTACTTTCGATATTCTTGAAAATTTTAAGAAATTATATGCCGAGGCGAAATTAATCTGCGATCGATTAAGGTAGTAAAATATTGGGAAATCTGTCTTCAGCGCCCTCTTACTTATCACACTGGAAGGCCGTTTTATTTTCACAAAGTTTTTATTCTCACAAAGTTTTATACTCACTGACAGTTGTCTGAGAATAAAAACTTTGTGACAATATAAACACTTCAACAACTAAAAAAAATTTTATTAAAATTTTTTTATTATTAAAAATTTTTATTATTAAATTTTTTTATTATTAAAATTTTTTTATTATTAAAATTTTTTTATCATTAAAATTTTTTTAAATTAAATTTATTATTAAATTTTTTTTATTAAAAATTTTATAAGTATTCAATTTTTTTATTATTAAAAAATTTTAAATTTTTTTATTAAAATTTTTTTATTAAAATATTTTTAATTAAAAAAACATTATTAAATTGTTTCATTATAAAAATATTTTTAATTAAAAAAACATTATTAAATTGTTTCATTATAAAAATATTTTTAATTAAAAAAACATTATTAAATTGTTTCATTATAAAAATATTTTTAATTAAAAAAACATTATTAAATTGTTTCATTATAAAAATATTTTTAATTTAAAAAACATTATTAAATTGTTTCATTATAAAAATATTTTTATACTAATTTACATTAAAATTTTTTATTAAATTTTTTTATTAAATTTTTTTTTAATTATTAAAAAAACTTTATTATTAAATTGTTTTATTATAAAAATATTTTTATAAATTTATATTAAAATTTTAATTAAAAAAAGTTTTAAATTATTTTCTCTTTAATAATTTTGATACATATAACCCTCCATACTCTACTGCCTACAAATATCATAAGCGTTATCGTTTTCTAATATGACAGCTGACTTACTGGTATATATAAGGGCCTGTTTCTTGTAGTCGTGGTTTTGCCCCGTTCATAACTTCCAATGGGTTTGTGACGTTGAACAAATAGAACTTCAGAAATATGGGGACCGTAATATTTGTCCACTTCTTCCAAGTGCTTGATTCAGGTACCAGGCGCACTTGCTAGAAATTAAAATATAATTGATTGGAATTGCGTAAAGATAAAACTATTCATGTCATAAGTCACACGTAATACAACATGACAGTGCAAAAGTGTCATTGCATGACATTTGTGATTTATTTTGTCTACAACACGATTGTTATTGAGGAGTAGTATCACAGAGTTTTCGCAAACCTTATGATAACATTTGGCGATATTGACTTAAGCAAAAAGTATCCTGATTAATCATTTATGATGTGATAAATTATCCTCAAAGTCAAAACCAAAGTGAACTCCTCTTAGGACGATGTGAGATGTGAGAATATGAATAATCAGAAAAGGAATTATCCGAAAAAAGTATCATACGATGCCGCTTTTGTAGCTAATTTATTGCACAGAAATTTTTTACTTTTCTTGTGCTTTCCAGCTAGAAACTTGAAAAATCTATTGTCTCTGTGAATTATTCTAATCACGATTATTCGAACATGCAATTAATCATGATTAGTCGAAAATAACGGAAAATGTTCGGAAAGTTAAAACAAAAAGCACCGGAATTTGACAGTGAAAAAAAAGTTACGAATGGAAAAAATTCATTCACCACTACCCAGGAAACAAGAAACATAAAATTTGCATTAATTTTTGGTGACGAGTGTGGTAAAGTTTAGAACAAAAAATTTTCAAAAAATTTTTTAAAGTGCCCCATAATTTCTTTATTTATACAGTGTGGGTTATCTTTAGTGTCCCTGTAGCCGAGGAATAGATAAGGGCTATATTCATTATTCCACTTTCATATGTTGTAGTCAAATGAAGTGAAGCCTCGGAGTTTAACTCACTCTTCCCTTTCCAATCTCATTCCCAGAAAAAACGGTTGCATGGCGTCTGCCCGCTTATGACTATGGTTTCAGCCATGCACTTCACATGTTATTCAAACTCAATGGGGTTACATGAGATTCTATTAGGTGACAAACTTGAGGAAAGCATTCTGTGGCGCGAAAATCATAATCCAAATTCAAATTTTAAATAATTAGAATTTAAAATTTGTGTTTAAAATAATAGAATTTAAAATTAGAAAATAAAATCATAATCCATAGAATGGATTATGATTTTCGCACAATTGATTTCCTTTCAAGTTAGTCTTCGCATATAATCTCAGGTAACTCCTTCTAGTTTGGATAACATGTGAAGTGCATGGTTGAAACAATATTCATAAGCAGACACGCCATGCTACAATTTCTTTTGGGAATGGGATTTCATAGAGAAGAGTGTAAATCTCAGAGGCTTACTTCCCTCTGACTACAACATATAAAAGTGAAAGTATTTCTTATCTTATCTCTTCCTCAACTGTAGGCACATTAAAGATAACCCACCCTGTATTCGTTGTGTTGAAATATCATGATTCCTGGAAATATACAAAAAAAAAATTGTTTTGTGATTAGAAAATACTTTTCAAAATTTTATTTTTTTGGAAAACTGTCTGAAACATCATCGCATGTTATGATTCATGGAGAAATACAAAATCCAGATTTTGTTTTCAAAAAACAAACTTTTCGACTACCTACAATGTATAGATTATGATTTATTTTAGTGCCAGAGAATAAGTTTGGTAAATGAACCCAACTTTTGAAACTGAATGAGTATCTTATACCATCTTCACTAAATCAAAATACGAAAAGAAATGTTTGACTCCTACGGCTAGTTGCAAGAACTTACGGGATTTTGTCCGTCTACTTCGGGTGGTTACTGTGTAATGAGGGGTGCGGATTTGTTGGTTTAAGAGAAGACTAAAAAAATCTTGTCGAATGTGTCCATACGGTGAAAGAACATTCAACTCGTTTACTTTTCACCTAATGTCACAAAAGTGATTCATTCTATGGATGCTGGCGTTAAAAATCTTAAATATAATTAATTACCGAAAGGCTATTTTTAAAATAAGGGGGTTCAAAATATTCCCATTAGATCTTCCCAGCACAGTTGCTAAGTATCGGTATCTGCCCGGTACCCGATACTTGGTGTTGCACCCCGATACCGATAGCGATACCGATACTTTTTCCAAAAAAAATCCCGATACCTATACCTATACCGATACTTTTTACAAAATTGAACCCGATACCGATACCTATACCCATGCTTTTCTAAAAAAAAATATCCCGATACCTATACCTATACCGATACTTTTTTGAAATAAATTCCCGATACCGATACCTATACCCATACTTTTTCCTTAACAAAACCCGATACCTATACCGACACCGATACCTTTAAAAAAAAAACCCGATACCGATACCTACGTATCGGCGATACCTAACGTTATGACTTATGCCTAATGAAAACAGTTGGCTTTTTATTAACAAACTTAATTTATTCAATAAATAAATATTAAAGGTATGACTACTTTGAAAATAGTACGGAAACTTGACTTTATTACTCTTNGTTATGACTTATGCCTAATGAAAACAGTTGGCTTTTTATTAACAAACTTAATTTATTCAATAAATAAATATTAAAGGTATGACTACTTTGAAAATAGTACGGAAACTTGACTTTATTACTCTTTCTTACGTTAAACTTCTATTTGCGTTAATTTTATGGCACAATTTAATTTAAGATTTGAAATAATAGAGAAATTTAAATATTAGGTTTATGTCTGAACCAAACCTAATTATGAGATTGGCGCCAAGAATCAGTGACGTAGAAGTACTTTCTCCTTCCTCCAGACTTAGTACGTCTCTCAAAAACTCAATTGCAGACCTAATTCCCTCTCAATTTAGGTCTGAGATTAAGTCCAAACCAAAACTTTTGTCTTTTTTGTTTTTCTTCAATTTATAAGAAAAATTTAAGTTTTAGTTTCATTTATTTTATTACTATTCGTAAATTTGTTAATGTTTTTAATAATTAATTCAGTGTTGGGTACAAAAAAAATTAACCTCCTCCCGCACTATCCCACATCCCNTAATAATTAATTCAGTGTTGGGTACAAAAAAAATTAACCTCCTCCCGCACTATCCCACATCCCTCCCATCCACTTCCGCTTCCCACCCGCACTATCCTACATCCCTCCCGTCAATTCCCGCATCCCTCACCCACTATCCCACATCCCTCCCATCCATTCCCGCATCCCACATGCACTATCCCACATCCCTTCCGTCGATTCCCGCTTTTCCCCGCATTATCCCACATCCCTCCCATTCATACCCGCATCCCACCTCACCATCTCGCATCCCTCCCGTCCATTCCCGCACTATCCCATATCCCTCCCATACACTCCGCATGTCTCCCGTCTATTCCTGCACTATCACACATCCCTCCCGCACTGTTCAGTACAGCTATTGCTGGGACGTTAAACATCGTAGTTTTATTTACTTTATCGTTAGATTTTTCTTCCAGAAAATGAATAAAATAATTTGTTCCAGAACTACTAAACCAAAACTAAATGAACCATCCGGTTTTAGTAAACTTAATGCACGTTGACTTATTGGAAACACTCAGGTGTGTATAAAACTTAATCCGTTTTCGCTTTCAAATACGATTTCTTTACTTCTGTTAAGACTCATTAATTTAATATAATAAATAGTTATTGATTGATCAACTTTGAAGCTTACAGTTAATGAATGGGATACGAATTTAACCCTTCTGTGGTGCGAATTAAGTTTCCTTCTTTTTCTACGTGTTATTTGAGTGCTCTTTCAAAACCTGCAAGCATCGGCGATAGTATCAGCGATATCAACTAAAATCCCGATACCTATACCTATACCGATACTTTTCTCAAAAAATTACCGATACCTATACCGATACCGATACTTTTTCCAAAAAATTCCCGATACCTATACCTATACCCATACTTTTTCAAAAAAAAAATCACGATACCGATACCTATACCTATACTTTTTCCAAAAAGAAACCCGATACCGATACCTATACCGATAGCTTTTTTTTTAAACAATGCCGATACCGATACCTATAACGATACTTTGGCCAAAGTATCGGTATAGGTATCGGTATCGGCTATACCATTCCCGATACTTGTATCGGGTTTAGTATCGGGTTAGCAACTGCTTCCCAGCAAAAAAAGAAAATTTCACAGGTCACAATTTATGTGTCCCTCTTGAGCGATGAAATGACCTCTACAAATGTTGCTTAGAATAGTTCAGTGACCAAATTTTCCTAACAAAATTTTTTTCTGTCATCACTTGTTCAAATTTTTGAAAATTTTAAAAATTTAAAAAAACATTGAAAATTTTAACAATCATGTTATGTGTCCCTCTTGAGCGATGAAATGACCTCTACAAATGTTGCTTAGAATAGTTCAGTGACCAACTTTTCCTAATAAAATTTTTCTCTGTGATCACTTGTTCAAATTTTTGAAAATTTTGAAAATTTAAAAAAACATTGAAAAATTTCACAATCATGTTATGTGTCCCTCTTGAGCGATGAAATGACCTCTACAAATGCTGCTTAGAATAGTTCAGTGACCAACTTTTTCTAATCGAATTTTTATCTGTGATCACTTGTTTAAAGTTTTGAAAATTTTGAAAATTCAAAAATTTCACAACCGTGTTATCTGTCTCTTGAGCGACAAAATGACCTGTAAAAAACTTGCTTAATTCAATTTACGCAAGTAAATTTTCATAATTAACTTTATCGCTGTGGTGACCTAAATGTAGGTCAAGCTGTAATTTTAACTACACAGTTGATAAATACTTATTCGGAGACGTCTACCAGGATAAGTCTGCCCAGGGCGGAGGACATGGACCCCTGTCCGAATGCCGCCCCAAAAATTAGGTTTTTTGACTGGGTACCTTCAAGTTTGGGTTTTTAACCTGTGTACCATCTATGGCTTTTTATTACTGAGTTGCATCCAGATGTAGCAGGTTTTTAGCCTGGGTTCCATCCAGGGTTTTTTTGCTGGGTTGCATCCAGACTAATGATGAAAGTAAGTGTTGAAGTATAAGAAGTATAAGTATAAGAAATGGTCCTGGGTAGACGCGTCGAATATCTTGCATAAATTTGAAAAATCCGAGTCCCATATCTTTCGTATGAGAGGAGATGTTAGACAAAATGTTTTCCAGATATAGATATTTATGTAGTTTGGCAACATAGTAGTTGAACGACAAGTCATTAAACCTTTTTTGAGGTCTTTCCCAGACCGTTCCAACCTGTTATCATGACACTTCACACGAGTCAGGTTCAGATGAGGCAAAACTCTTCCTACGGATGGATCTCCATTAGGCACAAATGCTAGAATACGACGTACAAAATGAGTGGAATGATTCACAGTACAATGACCAGAGATCCCCAACTGCGTACAGTTTGTATAAGAGGCGTGTTGATTAGACAATGAAGCTGCCTTGAGCAATATGCTGTCGCATTAGCGGCCAGAGTTGACTTACGCTTATTTCGGATTTCGAACAAACCCTTCCCAGTAAGTCTGCTTATTCCGCCGAATACCCAAAACTGTCGCCGTAAATTCCTACCCCGATGATACTTTCTAGCAACAAGGTGAGACTCGTCGACTTCTACGACCTCCCCAGGTCCTCCAATTTGCTATGAACAACACGACATACTTTTCTTGCAAACGGTAAAAATCCACCGAGGTATGCCGTGAAATTTCACAGTGGAGTGATGCTAGGGTGACAGGAAGTCGAAAGAAAAAGCAAGCAAGGAGTCGAAATACCTTTAGAAGAGGGAGGTGCACATTTTCAAAATACGTATTTTGAAGGACACTGATTGTTGCTCTGTTGCAATGCCGTCTTCTGCATCACCATGGCATTCCGAGCTTAAACGATGCCTTTTTCCCAACGTCATTGGAAAGTAACACTGCGGGCAGTTTACTTCCATAGGGATAAGGTCGAGTTGGAGAGCGGCATTAATCGCCGCTTTGCTCATCTACAAGCGCTGCATGTGAAAACAGATTAAAATTATCTGCATTTATCAATGTATGGATTGACATGTTGATTTGGTGAGAGATGTTATGTCGCTTTCGATGTGTGCTGAAAGGATTTACTTAATAGGACTAATGCGTAAGTTTGGACAGTTTCAGGTATAATATTTGATTGGTTGTCAGTTGGAGTAAATGATAGTATAGGGAAAACAAGAACTAAAGTAAATAAAATAACTAATTTCAAATTGCTCAAAAAATAACTTTTGACTGTCTTAAACGTCTTCAATTTAATGATTCGTGGAGACATGGAATAATTGAAACGAAAAATTAAAAAAATAATTATGCCCTGACTGTCATCCTAAAACTAACTTATACTTCAAGACTTAATTTCATCATTAGTCTGGATGCAACCCTGCTGAATCTGGATGCAACCCAGTAATACAAAGCACTGTATGGTACCCGGATTAAAAACCGTGCTTAATCTGGATGCAACCCAGTAATAAAAAGCTATGGTACCCAAGTTAAAACCCAAACTTGAAGGTACCCAGTCAAAAAACCTAATTTTTAGGGCGGCATTCGGAGAGGGGTCCATGTCCCCCGCCCTGGGCAGACTTATCCTGGTAGACATCTCCGAATAAGTATTTATGAACTGTGTAGTTAAAATTAAAGCTTGACCTACATTTAGGTCACCACACCGATAAAGTTTATTGTGAAAATGTACTAAATTGAATTGAGCATGTTTTCTACAGGTCATTTCGTCCTCAAGAGACATAAATAACACGGTTGTGAAATTTTTGAATTTCGAAATTTTCAAAAATTTGAACAAGTGATCACAGAGAAAAATTCCATTAGAAAAAGTTGGTCACTGAACTATTCTAAGCAACATTTGTAGAGGTCATTTCATCGCTGAAGAGGGACATGTAACATGGTTGTGAAATTTTTCAATGTTTTTTTAAATTTTCAAAATTTTTTAAAATTTGAAGTGATCAATGAGAAAAATTTTATTAAGAAAAGTTGGCACTGAACTATTCTAAGCAACATTTGTAGAGGTCATTTCATCGCTCAAGAGGGACACATAAATTGTGTCCTGTTTTTTTTTGCTGGGAGGATCTAATGGGAGGATCTAATGGGAATATTTTGAGCCCCTTTTGGTTCAGTCCAACCGAAATAATTAGTTAAAAGAAGAAAATTACAAAACATTTTGGAATTTGAGAATAAAGTTGGCAGATTTGGAAAAAATATTTCATATTTTGGAAGATAATCCGAAATTGCAAAGAAAATTATCAAATTTACAAACTAAATTACCGAAATGCGGTAAAAAACGAAAATAATTGGGAAGAAATCAAATGTTAGGGACTTGTTTGTAAAAAAATAATGTTTGATTTGCATTATTCGCTTTGCAATATTATTTTTAGTGAACTTGAACTCTATTCATGCAAATAACAATTTGATATTATTTAAACATCGTTAATTTATTATGTAGACAAATTTTGCAGCTATGTTTTCTGTTATTTTTATTCCGCCGGTAACGCTAAGGACAAGGCGTTTCGACTTATTACTGCACGGCTACCAAGGTTGTGTTGCAAAAGAATTTATTTTAGAATGTCGGTTTCTATCTACATAAATGTAGGTTCTCGGCCCTAAATCTAGTGGATTAGTTGCTAAATTTAGCAGCCTGATCCTACATTTAAGAGTAAAAGTCACCCGCGTATGTTGGAAAACTGGAACCAAACCGGCGGCATCAATTCATTGGTTTAATTATTATCACTTCATGAAATTAGAATACTTTTCGTAGATAAAAAATGAAAGTAAACTGATTAAAAATTTTTTTGGGTTGAATTTTTTTAAATTCGTACAAAGCATCCTATCCACTATGACGGTTTGATAAGTCTTAATGCTCACTAATTTTATTGGTAAAAATATTGGCCCAATTCCCGTAATTGTATAAAACGCTTCATAGTATTTACCATCAGACTATCAGACTGTCGGATTAATATAACTATGAAATGTGACTCCTTTTGGAGATATCTGATTGGTTGAAATAACTATCGGCTCCCAATAGTTCTAATCACCTCAGAGGCATGTATGAATCTCTTAGGCTACATGCACATAGAGACGCGACAGCGAATTTTACATACGCGATGACGATTTAGTAATCGCGATTGACGCAAAAGCCTTCACATAGATTCGCGACGAGAGTTTTTACAATCGCGATGTGAGTTTTTAGATATTTTATCGTCCCTAGGAACCATTCGCTCATATCTGTTCGAAACAGATATTTTTTGTGACGATACGCGATTTTGTAATGATGAGAGATGGTTAGTTGAAAATAAAAATCAAAGTTTGACCAATATGTGTGTTTCCACCTCACTCAACAGAGAACCTGCCGATCCCTCTTTCTCCTTCCTCTGCTTTACTCGCTGATTGTTTTGCATTAGCTTATGTCCAATCAAAACACATTCTGTAATACGGATAGATGGTGAATTGAGAAAAAAAACTCGAGGGTTTTGACCCCTGTGTGTGTTTCCACCTGACTCAACAGAGAGCCTGCCGACCCCTCTCTTTGCCTCTCTGCTTTGTTACATTGTTTTGCATTGCTCATTTCTTCCAATGGAATATGTCAATCGTAGCTCATGCTATGTGTAATTAAGCGGGATTGAGTCTACGATTGGACATTCGTCTTTGTAACCGCGATTCAGAAAATCGTCGTCGCATTTGTAAAATTCGCTGTCGCGACTCTATGTGCATACACCCTTATAGTCCCTCCATGCAACCCTCTCCACTCAAACTACAGTATGTTAGGTAGCGAAGAATATTTTTTTTTTTAACTTTTTCTTTTTTTTTCGGAGGGAAACCTAAACTATTGGTAAGTAAAGTATTGTGTCTCATGGTGTATCCCATGAACCATGCAACATATCTGGGCACATTCAAAGCGTAATCTAATTCCTAATTTGAGATTGGACATTTATCATAATTGGAAATTCAATACGAAATTTCCAATTATGTTAAATGTCCAATCTCAAATTGTTTAATTCTGTCACTCAAGTTACCCAAATTTTTGAGTTAAAATTGTTTTTGCCAGAGTAAAACACAAGTATTAAAAAAATTCTTTTTCCTCGCAAATGTTTTTATATTCGAAGATTTGCTTTTTTTTAAATAATATTTAATCTGGATAGGATTTTATTCCCTCGGAACTATTTTTTATTTATGCAATACTAATGTTTTAGCCGCGCATTTAATTTGTTCCTTGTTTAATTAACTGAGATAAATCCATCCATGTTCTAAACAAACAGACTCTAGTGTGAAAAAGACACTCCGCATCCAATTCAAAAGCAAAATTTTTCGACTTGAAAAAAGTTTCCACTAGCGTCAACTTCGAAAGTTTCAACTAGTCTTCAACATGACTCACAGTTTAGCCGAGTCAGAATCATCGAATCTCTAAACATTTGGAGTCCGACTTTCGGATCCATGAATATGACGCCTTGATTTTGGGAGGTGACTTTGCATAAAAAAATGTGCGTAATGAAATAAAAAAATATAAATATGCGCCATGTAATTTAAACAATGTAACATAGTGTATGAGAATCCGAAATTAGAAAATATAAATATTTAATGGTGAAAGTAGATGGGAAAAATATGGAAAGTTAGTTCATTATTATTGTTAATTAGTGTTCTGCATGGCTCAGCTTTTGGTGTGAACCAGAGCCACTGGCTCAATGAGCCATGGCTCATGGCTCACCCGAGCGGTGAGCCAGCTCATGAGCCATGGCTCTGGCTCCGCACTTTTGTTGAGCTGGCTCATGAGCCAGAGCCATGGCCCATGGCTCAACATAAAAAAAAAATTTCCCGTTAATTTGCACATTTTGCTAAAAGTGAGAATGACGTAGTGAGAATAAGCCAATACAAATCATAAGTATGAACTGTCTAAAGGCAAATTGACTTTCAGTGACCAAAAATTCCGAAAACTAAAAAAAAAGTGATGATTTGGAAGAAAAAAAAATGAAAAATTAAGGGAAAAGTGGAAGAATTTAGGGAAAAAGTTGACTCATTGAGCCATGGCTCACAAGTTTTGTTGAGCTGGCTCAGACGCCATGGCTCTGGCTCAAAATTACTATATGAGCCAGAGCCATGCACTGGCTCTGGCTCAGAAATTTTTGTGAGCCAGCTCGAGGCAGAGCCAGAGCCAGAGCCATTGAGTCAGCTCATGAGCCAGAGCCATGCGGAACACTAATGCTCATTTTCGCATGTCAGTAAATAATCATTCTAAGTTCTACCACAAAGGAGTCAGTCACCAAATGACTCCCGACTCCTAACTCTGACTCTGAGTCATGATACTCAGAGTAACAGTAAGATTCATGCCTCAGGTGTTCGGGTCTTTGAAAACAAGTTACAAATTCGAAAGTTGAAAATTAAATTTACATGAAAAATGTAACCTCGTGGGAGACCAACTCTGAATTGCATCTGAGTATGGTCACGCTGATGAATTTTTGATCACCACAACTCGCTGAGGAAAAGTTTAGGACATTAGGAGAGAGGGAGAACAAAAAATTCTTCTTCGCTACCTAACATACTGTATGTAAACACTAACACGCATTGCGGTTATGTTCACGTCAGCCAAAACTGTCAAACTCGCATTTATTTGCCTGTCTTAGTTTCCCGGATTGTCAAAAAATTGAAGCATTTCACAAAAACAAGCTTAACATCTCTGGTTAATTCCTGTTGCCAATTAGTATCAACAATTTTCGTAGTTTACATTGACGATCCCTTTCATTATAGTACTTATACTGGAAGTCAATATTACAATATTGACTAATAATAACAATAAATAATATAATAATGACTAATAAATAACAATACATTTTTTAATATTACACGAAACTGGTTTTTATGCGTTAAGAGTGCCTAATCATTGACCTTTGCATTTAATGTTGTAAAATATTAATTGCACAAAGACAACGAGAACAACAAAGAGATTCAAACTTGACCCTATTTTGTTGTTAATTTAATGAGCAAGGCCGACCAAATTTTACGATTTGTTACTGAGAATTATGCCCAAAGAATTCGAAATTATGCACTAGTTCTTTTAATTATGCGATTTTATGCGATGAGATTCAATAAGAAATTAGCTATAGAATCAGGTTAATTGTTAGGTTTGATGATTTTCGCTCTCAACTTCAAACTTACTATCATCATCCTGCTTTTTGTGATTCAAAGCTAATTTTTAGATTAGGTCCTAAGTTTTCATCTGTAAAGCTTGTTCTCAAGTGCGTTAAAATTCGTGTCAAAGATGAGAAACTTTCAATGAAGGCACTGCTTAGCTGTAATGACTAAGGATTTTAAGGCTAGCGCACTAAGGATAGGCATCACTGTGCTATTAGATTTACAAAATCTGAATGGAGCCCAGGTATGGAAAAAGCTGTTTAAAAAAAAAGGTTTTTTTTTTAGTTTAAAACTGTTTTTTTTTTAGTTTAAAACTGTTTTTTTTGTTTAAAACTGTTTTTTTTTGTTTAAAACTTTTTTTTTTTTTGATTTTTAAAACATTACACTAAACTCAAAGAACGAACAAATGACTGAACGAAACAGAGATGGGTGTTTTTTTTAAATAAATGTCTCTCTCCCAATTGGTAGCCCTGACATAACTAATTTTGTTAGTTCACTACTCAAATATTGAAAATACAGGAGTTGAATGTAAACTAACGGAAAAGTATGATTCGTTCTTCAGGATTGAAATTGAATTTAAGTCAAGGCGAACCCTGAAGTTTTGAACGAGTTTTAAGAAACACACGATAAGAGTTTCAATTAGTCATCGTGCGCATTCCGTTACTGCTTTTGTTTAAAACAAGGTTTTTTTTAACAACGTTGTTTTAAACAAGCGTGTTTTTTTTTGTGCTAGGAGCCTATGCATCACATTCAGCTACATGTTTCAGTAGCGACTTCATATTTAACGATTAATGTAGCAGAATTCCAAAATATGACAAGTTTGAACTGAGGATGGAATACAATGGCAAGTATTCTCGGATTAAACGGAAAACAATTTTTGTTTCTATTTGACCACATAAATGGTCAAGGAATTATCCCTCCATCCACTTTACCCCGGACCTCTCCACTGAACATAAGAGCCCTCCAGATCAACTTCAACCCTTTACCCCTCCGCCCTCCACTGAGCAGAAGTGACCTCCATCCCTCCGGGCAGATTTCATTCCTCCAGCTCTCCGACCTCCACCAAAAATTGACTCCTCTACCCCTCCCTTCCGAAGAGGTAGCCCATGTATGGTACTAATGAGAATGACGAATGTCATTTCATTGTTTTAGTTTATTGCTGAGTAGTGTTTCGCATAGGTCAAGTTTAGGTGTGAGCCAGAGCCAATGCCTCAATGAGCCATGGCTCATGGCTCAGGCTGACAGTGACAGCTCATGAGCCATGAGTCTGGCACCCGCCATTTGCTGAGCTGGCTCATGAGCCAGAGCCATGGCTCAACACAAATTAAATTTTTGAAAAAAATTTTCAACACAAAGATCTTTATCATTCGGATTTATGATCAATCAATTATTGTAGGAGCTATATTGCTAGAAGTAGTGTAGTTGCATCTAGGAGCTGCTGCTAGATCTACGAACTTGAACTCCTAGATATATTGGCTGAGTCCCTAGATAGAGTCAAAATATTAATCCTTAAAGATAGGAGAGCCAGTCAAAATCTGAACTATTTTTCGAGTACCCCATGAATTTAGCATTGCCAGTTTGCACTGCTAACGCGAAACCAATTCCTTTTTGGCCTGTTGTTTAAAGGTCACTAAGGTCAAGGTACAATTTTGTTGATTCCTGTAAGGCAACAACAATTTCACCATATTGATATTTCTAATCAGAAAACAATTTCATGTCCATAGATAATTGTCTAGTTTCATGTAACTTTCTTCATGACCGGTTGAGTTCATTCCAAGCGGAACCTAGCACTAGGCAACATGGGGTTTTATTTTCTACTAATTTGTCTAAATTTTGATGTCAATTTAACTCGAGTGAATTATTATATGGTGAAACGGTCTTGTAGAAAAATTGTGATTAGTTTGCACATCCTGCCTGATGGCCAGAACTGTCCACCCTGTTTCAGCCTGAACAGCAAAAGCAGATCCTCAAATTTTAAAAATTCGAGGTTTTACCATTATGTTCTCAATCGCTTTTTCTGTCATTATAAGAACACCACAAGGTGAGAGATGGCACGGTATGCACCTCAAAAATCCTTAAAGTTGAAAAGCCATTAGCCCAAATGTTACCATAATTACTGGATATATAGGGCTGCCTGATGTCCTAAGTTGGCCACCCAATTAAAAATATTTTCTACAAAGGACTGCTTGATGTCCTAAGTTGGCCAACCAATCAATAATATTTTCTATGTTGCCAATTTTGCAAACTAAAAACTAAACTGAGTTTGAAATAAATTCAAACCTATTCTTGAACTCATACAGTGGTCCACAGGTTCTGAAGACCTCTGGAAGCTACTTTTGTCCCATGCTCTTTGCTGGGGAAAGAGTGTTCTTAAAATTGTTTGGAGTATAATTTTAAACAAAATTTATTATGGTCAACCTCTTCATAGTTCCAGAAAAATCAATGAAAAGTAGCGTTTGACGTAAAAAAATCAAGTCTCTACAATCACTAGGAGAGGAGTTATGATTTTTTGAAAGTTGAAAATCTTAGACATTTTTTTGAGCGATGTACTAAGAGATGGGCGTGTTTCAAAACAATATCTAAAAAATTGAGTTTTTAAAACATCATAGCTTCTGAAACATTGATGGTAGAGAGTTGATTTTTTCAACTTTGTATCCTGCTTTTCAATAATCTCTCTGAAATTAAAAAGTGTTACTCCAGAAAAAGATTAAACTAACTGCTTTCTCTACTAAAAAAGCTAACCTGCTTTTCCCTGCAAGGAGCATGAGGCAAAAGTAAGTTCCAGCGTTCTTACAAACCTGTGGACCACTGTATGTACGTCCACAGGTTTTTTACTATTTACTATGTGTTGCAAAGCATATCACGGGTATCAGACAAATCACAAATCGACATCCAAAATGTTGCATACATGCTTCATGATAATTAGTCATCGGTACGTTAAAAATTAAACATGAGTATCATATGGGAATAAGTCATGAAACCCTTATTGAGCATTATATTTGAAATCTATAAGTTCCACATTCGTATCATGCCCAATATATGCAGATTACGAGTAGAATTGCTGGCATACACACGTTTCAACAGTTGCAACAAAGCGAAATTGGTTTGGCCAGTTTTGGACTTCAGGCAAGCACCTAATCTCTCAAAACGATGGTGGCCAGAAGAGGACATCAGGCAGTGTATCATCGGACCATTGTTTGGTAGTGTGTGCCGTGAAAGAAATTTTTTTGAGGGACGCAAATGATATTGGGTGAAGTGCAATGAAAGGTTCTTGACCAACGGAATTTTCTATAAATTTCAAGCTGTCTTCATTATTTTTTATTATATAAGTAAAATTAATTCTACCTCCAATTTCACTGTTGCATCGTAAGAAACTTAGCAACACAAGGACGAATATTAATGAACCTTTGTGTATTTAAGTTTGAAAGAATCTAAAAATAGCTCTATTTTGGAGTACGTCGAATCTTTATGATCAAGGACGACCAAATTATGCGCTAAATATTTCAGTTTATGTGATTTTATGCGTTGAAATCCGACTCACAAAACTAGTTCTACAAAACTAGTTCTCAGCTTGTAAATACATTTAGCCCCTTTTTACCTAAAATAACTTTTCTCTCCAGTTTACCACCGAGATTAAAATTTAAGATCTACACACTGGTACTAGATATGGTGCCTAGGATTGATTCGTTATTACCTTGTATTCATTAAATAGTTGGGCATTATTTGGTTAACAATAGCAAAATTTCAAATTTCTCTCCAAAATTATGCAATATTGTGCAAAATTATGCAATATTGTGCAAAATTGTACAATATTATGAAAAATTATGCGCTATTTCGAAATTATGCAATTTATGCGTTTTATGCGGGACAAGTTGGTGTCAATCGTCATAATTTTTCTTGATCCAGTGACACTAGAAATATGAAATAGACGACCAGGGTTAAGCAGGTGTTGGGAACTGGAAGGGTAGTATCCAGTTCAGTTTAGTAATTTTATATAGAAATTATTTTCCAGTAAGCTGTTCCAGTTCAGTCCAATTCAGTCGAAACAAACTGAAATATAGTTCGTTCTAAACACTGTCATTGGGAAATAGAAGGTCCAGCTCTTTAGAAAAGGTCTCAAGTTCAGTTCAGTAATTGTATTTATAAATCTTCTTTCCATTTCAGTATTTCCACTAAAGCTTTTTTTCAGTTTTCAGTTCAGTATTTTGCATTGTGGGAAGGATTATGTATCGCCGATGTGGTTAGATGTGAGGAGACTCGTACTCTCACAGTAGCCAAGCGACGCACGCTTCGATCCCCAGAGACAATCATAAGTTAAAAACTCTCCTGAGAGATTTTTAACTCTTCTCTCCTGTGAGATTCATGGTCCAGTGTAGAATTACACCGGCTACTCTGCTTTTCGTCTTACATCATCTTCGAAACACTTACAGTTCAGTTCAGTTCAAAATGCAGAACTGAACTAGAAAAAACTGAACTGACTCAAATTACTGGTTTTAAGATTTATTATTTAATCTAATACATTTCCCCTCCATATACAGTAAACCTCGTATTAGTCGAATTTCAAGGTACCGAAATATTTGATTCGTGGCAGCCGAGGTTCGGCTTAAGCGTAAGCCGAACACACAACTTGGGGAATAATTGTTCGTCTTAGCCGAGGTAGCTTTAATTTACCATTACTTTATAATAGTAAGTTGTGGAGACAAAAAATGACAAAAAATATATCATTGGTTCATTTTCTGTCGTATTTCAACGTTTGAAAAGTTAATCAAAAGAAGTTATTCATTAAATTTTATAAGGAAAAAGTTGAAGAGGTAAAAAAGTATGTGCCTTATGGACTGGGGCCACGAGTTCGTGGTAGCCGAGGGTTAGGCTTAACCGAGTTCGGCTTAGTCGTTCCATTTATAAACAAATTCTCTATCTCAGGGCGAGGACCGGATCACTTGGTTCGTGGTAACCGAGGGTCTCTGGAACCGAAGTCAGCTTAACCGAGGTTTACTGTACTGCGAATAAAACCCTTCTACAGAAAATTATGTATATGTATAACACCACCTGCTTATATGGCACACATTTCTTGCTTCCAGAAGGGTTGTCAAACTACTTAACCTAAAATGTGAAAAGTAAATAGATTGAACTTACCTGAGCAATCTTAGTATCAATGATCATATCAAGTGCAACCCATCTGAACATAACAATGAGAAAGAACAATGTGAAACTAAAAACAAGTAACAGGACGGGCCACTTTGTCCGTAAATATAAACAAAAGGAACCAAAACAACTTCTCTTTCCTTCCCTCTCTTTTGTGTTTGTCATCTTTCCTTATATATTGCCACCAAAACGTATGAACTTTTTCACTGATGAAGTTAGAAAAAATGAAATTTTCAAAAAACAGTTAAGTTTGTCAAGGATCCATGTGACGCGTCCGTATCGGGTTGAAAGATTCCAGACTACTGAACCTCTCCTGACAAGACGCTGGTAAGAAAATGGCAAATAGAAGTTGCGGAAATCATTTCCTATTATTGTTGAGAGTAACCTTCAACGTCTTACTTTTAGTCAAATGGTCCATAAGTTGATAGATTGTGCGGAAAAGAGGAGAATCAACTTGTGAAAAGGTTGTTAGATCATAGCAATTCAATACCTTTTTACATTAGTACACCAAAAATTATGAATTTAAATTCCAAATTTTTGCAGTCCTGTTAAATAATCAGAAGAATTACCTGTTATAACATTTTGGCCTTCAATTTTTAGACTCGAGTCACGTAAATTAGCATCTTTGGCAGTAACAAATATGGGAGTTTTAATTTTTAATTTATGGGGGAAAACCGTCATTATTGCCGTAGTATCTAATATTTAAAACATGGTATAAAATGGAAGCTGTTAATGTTTTTGCAAGATGAAATTTTACTGGTTTTAAGAAATCAGTTTTCAGTTTCATGAAGTGAAAATTATTCGACTTTGATTATGTCTCTTCTCCATTTCTAATCGTAGATTGGAATATTTCATATTTCTAGTAATTGTTTATTCATAAAAAATGTAAAGTAAAGTGTCTTTTTTACAGAAATTATTGGCAAATTGATGTGGACAATGATGGTTTTTAGCGTCTTTTCTGTTTCAAGGTCAGAGCCTCCATTTGGTTACATGGAGTTAAAGTTTAAAACAATAAGCTAGTTTTCTTTTACTTATATACAGTGTGTTTAAAGTTTTTTTGCACCCTTTTTCTCCGCTTTCATCGTTGCTTCTCCCATTCTATGTCCCGGCTAGAAAGAGAACTTGACCCGAACGCGCGAGAATAAATCACTTGATTTTTGTTGCCCCTTACATTCCTGTTCGGCATATCAGGTGGGTGATGGAGCTAGCTTTTAGTATGACCAAATCTAATTTTAGATGTTTTGTTGAATCTTAAATTAAAACGAAGAAATTGATTTTGTCATTCACAAATACAAAAATTGATTTAATCAAACAAGGATTCCATTGGGCTTATTGACAATTGTGTACGACTCAAACTCAAGTTAGTTAGGTTTTCTTTTGCCAACATGTTATTTTTTTGGTCTGCAAGCTGTGTGCTTGCAGATATGTACGGGAAGGTTAAAATCAAGATTATAGATTAGTCTGTGAACTCAGTTCGCAGACTAATCTATGAAAAACTTAATTGGTAATTTGATTTGGAGCTTCATGCAATGTTCCTTGAAATGAATAGGAACACTGAATGAGAAATATTGATTCAGTATTCGATGAGCCGTTGGTCGGCTCGTTACATTTTCTGGTCTCTATCCTGAGAGATGTTTTTGTAAAAATAAAAATTTGTCTTTGCCCTTGTTTCGTCAGTCCGTCAGTCCATTATTTTGTCTTGTGTCTTGTCTTGGTTGTGTCGGCGGTCGTGAAGTCAGAAGGTCAGAGGTCGTCCGTCAGGTCTGTATTTTTGGGTTAGTGGGTCTGGCCTGGTGGGTTGGTTATAGGTAGGGGTCGGTGGTGCTGTCTATCTGTCACACGCCCTGTCAGGAGACAGGACAGAGAGAGTAAACCGTCACAATATTCTGACTTCTCTGTATCCTTGGTCCACTGTACTAGTAATTGCTATTACGCGGTAGTGTTACACGATGACACTTGTTGTTCGAGAACGGACACTCTAATAAGAGGCTTTCTATCCTCGTCCGGCTTTCACCGCTAACCCTGGTCTAACCAATAGAAGGCGCTTCAACCACTTTCCTGTGCTTGATAGGCCGAGCGAGACTAATTGGAGTTCGTAAGCTTTGTTCATTACCCTGCGACTTGCTACTGACGTTAATGTCCGTGTATGGGTTCCCATCCTATCATGAAATTGATGACTTGGAGATGCGGACTGTATGGATAGCTATCCTAGCTATGGTTAGCTATCCTAGCTATGGATAGCTGTAGGTAATAATATCTCATGTTTGAACTTATGGACATCTTAGCTAATTGTGAAAAGTTTAAAAAAATTGTATTAGTTTATACTTCTCACTGAGTTTTTTTTTTGAAAATACAGACTTCCCAATGCATCTGTCGATGCTTGGAAAATTTTGAAATTCAAAAAATTGTTCTAAAACTTGTTTAATAATTGACAAAACTAAAAGACAAAAAATTCCGACTTCAGAGTTCCAGAAGACGATTGCAAAGTTGGACACTGCCACTGTTGGATTCATTGCAAGTTTATAAACTTTCGTCGACCGATAGACTAGAAGTACTATCGATTACTTTCCAATTAGAAATTATTAATTTATCAAATTTTAAATTAAGCGAATTTCACAATTACCACACAAAAGTCATGTAATGTGTGGCAATTGTGATACTTTAAATCACAATTTATGGGCATGAGTTGAACCACTTGAATTTTATACTCAAAGTTCTCAAGAATCTAAGGGACAAAACACATGATAAGAAATAGGGTTCCAAAGTAACTAAACCATTAACTTCTGGAGCCTCCCATAAATAGCCAGAACAGCGGATCTTATTCTAATTTTCACTATTAACGTCAGTCTGATGTTCTCTACCACCTAATGTATAAAAATTTGACTTGGAATGAACGTTTGCTAATGTTATCTAACATTATCTTGTTTTGACAATTAGCACACTTTTGTTGGCAATTGTGAAAAGTAGTTTCGTGAATGCAATTGAATCGCTCCAGGCGTTTCAACAGAGGAATTAAAATGGGATCTGTTCCAATTAGGGATATTACGGTTATCATGTGCCTAAAACTCTGCCAGATTCCGGATACTTTCAGGTATCCGCGCGGATAATTTTCTAGACAATTTCCTTAGAAATCTAAGAAATGAATCAATAATTTTATTAGATTTAATGTATTGGACTATATTGACACAGTGCATCATAATAATAATAATTCCTATTTATGTATGTGCTCCAATTTTCCTTTGTTTAGTTAGTAGTTATAATTGTATCGTGTGTTGAGAGAAAAGCTAAGAATAGTTTTCCTTGTCATTGTCTTGTCTTATATTTTTTCTTAAGCTTGTAGGGAATTGGCGCACTTAGGAATCAGGAACAGTTAAAGTGATTCAAAGATTATTCGGGCTATAGACCAGGAACAGGCTCTAGAATGATAATGAAACTTGAGAACAATTAGAACTGTTAGAAATTTTACTACAATTGAATTCGTAACTAATGAGTGTAATTAAAATCAAGAGAGCGAAAATGCGAACGACGTTCCTCTTTGAGTTCTAATCCATCACTGATTTAATTGAAAGGAAAATGAGCGTTTTTGAGATGCGCAAAGAATATTTATAAAAAGATAAATAAGTTTCTTGTGTTGTGCCGGATTCCTATAAAGTTGTTAATTTGAATAGTTCGTTAGGAAATTTTGTTACTATATAGGATTTATAGCATATAGAATACATTGAGATTAAACGATCCTGGGACACTCGTGTCTGATAATAACTTGTTCTATGACGAATTTGGCAATTTGTTTAGCTTTGGCTTCCCTGACTGCTTTAGCTTCTCTCCATTTGGTTAGGTAACATATTAGAGTAATAACGTACTTGTTTTGTTGATTGGATCTGACGATATGACCCAAGACGTCTATTTGGACGTGTGAAAAAGGTTCTGAACATACCTTGAAGAATTGGATTTGACCAAACGTTTTTTTTCTTGAAATTTTTTTTGACAGTGAAGGCATGTTCGTATGTAGTCGTGGATAGATTTAATATTTTTCTAAAAATAAGGATGAAGGATTTTATCATGTTTTTGCGAAGACTAAATGATCGCTGGTATGGTCATCGTGATCCCCCCATTATCGGGTCATCGGGCATACAAGGATTTCTTGTTCCATGTGGTGAGGAATGTCGGGTTTGGATTTTCCATTCCTGTGTGTAGGTGTATTTTTATAATTTGAATTGTAAAATTGTCTTCTTGTTGGGTAGCAAAATTATTTGTAGAAATAGAAAGAATGTATACTATTTCGGAATCGGTGCCGTTCTATTTGTTTTCAGGCAACTCGATGTCTGGGGGTGTTACTGGGCATCTGCTCATGGCATCGCTGACATTATTTACAGCTTCTTTGATGAAATATATTTCTTTGATGTCGGATTCGGATTGTAAGTGGCCAATTTTGAACTGAGCTCTTCTCCTTTGAATCTAAGAATCCAACAAAGCATGATATTCTGTGAAAATTTTGATTTCATTTATGTGAAGGTACGATTTAAGTTTAGTGAGGAAATATATCATTGCGAGGAGTTCTTGTTCTGTTATTGCTCATTTTGCTTCAGCGGGGGTTAGTGATCGGCTGATGAATGCTAACGGCTTTTCTATGCCCTTATAGATTTGAGAGAGCATCCTGCTATCCTTGATAGTGAAGCGTCCGTTTTTAGATGTTTCCAGACCAGTTTGTAATACAGCTAGGACCGGTTTTGAGGTTAGCGTACTTTTAACATACTGAAAAGCTTCTGCTTGACTTGTTTGCCATATGTATTTTTCTGATTTAGTCAATAGATTGTGTATAGGGGCCATTTTGATTGAGTAGTTTGCGATAAATCGTCTATAGTGATAGTAAGGCTCATTGAAGTTGTTTCACTGTTTTTGGTATTGGTAAATCAGCAACGCCACTCAAATCTGCTAGGTCAAGTCGTGTGTTACCGTTACCTACTAGAAAACCAAGGACATTGGTCTCATTACATACGAAACGGCATTTTCGGAGTAGGAGTGTCAGGTTTTCATTGGACAGTCTAGAAATAACCTTCTGAAATTAAAAAAAAATGGTCTGGGACGGTTTCACTAAAAATGATAATATAATCCACGAATAAAGCTATGGTCTCGGGTTTTAGTCCAGCGAGGATTAGTTGCATTAATTTATTGAGTTAGCCTGAATCTCCCGAAATTGTCACAGAAAGGTCTTGAAACTGTTATAGTCCATCAGATTTGGCAAATGTGTAAATCCTGATTAAACCATTTATTCGTCGGTAGTCAACAGTGATTCTTGGAGTTGATGTAACCTTTTTTGGTACTAGGTGGATGGGAGAAGACCATGGGGAGTTGCTATGCTCTATGAGGTTTAGTTTAAGCATTTTATCAACTTCTGCTTGAATTCGTTTTTCGGTTGCTTCAGAGGCTGGGTGTATTCTTTTAGGTGTATAGTCACCTGTATCGATTTGTTCTGTCTATATGATTGGGATTCCATGAAAATACGAATTGGTAAGAGTTTAGAACGGCTAGGATCTGTTTGCGTTCATTTTGAGAAGATTTGAGTTGATATCGATTGTAATATAAAGTTTTCGGTTTTGTACCAAAACTAAAATCTGTTCAAAATAACGAAGTTCCTTAACCAACAACAATGTATTTAGAGATTGTGCTGAAAACAAAAGAAATTGAATGGAACGACCAAGTCCAAGTATATCGGATTTATTTGAGAAAAATGGAGAAAAGAACCAAATTGCTAGAAAGACAAACGTCATACTGCGTTTAGATTATTTGTTAAAAAAACATGAATAATAAAAAATACTAACTAAAGGGTGAGGTGAAGGTTGAGATAACTTTTCTAAGCTTACGATGATAACTACTGATATGTGACTTATTTCCATTTACAAGCATGAAGTATGAGTGTGTAGTGTCTTGGGGTAACAGATTCGTTGTCTTCTATACCTTGTAAGGTTCCAGCGTTGATCTGCAGGGTGCTAGAAAAGTCGATGGAGCTTGGAGAAAGATTTCCCATCCCAACCAAACCCTTAAATGATGATTCCACTGAATATTTAGAGTGTTGTACCACGCGCTAATGGCAATGAAATGAATTCAAACCTGTGTATTCTTGATCCTAACCAAATCCAGAATCCAGAGATTTGAAAATGAGAAGTGATGATAAGTTGATGGTCAATCAAACAATGAATCAATGTGTGCGTGTGTGAGATTAGCGTCAGACCAGAAAATAAAGGAGCTAAAATATTTGGGCGCGCAAATGTCTGGCGGAAATTTGAGCGAAGAAGAGTGGATTGAGGGACGAACACGACGCGTTCTTTTTTCTCTCGTTTTTTACTAGCAATACTCTCTCCATGCTCCATCGACTTTTCTAGCACCCTGTATTTTGTTTTCATTGTAGGGTTTGTGACTAATTCCTGTGGTTAGTGACCAATGAGTATAATTAGGACTAAAATACAATTTTCCTATATACTCTTGTTGCTACAATGATAATGCTGGTTTCATCCTTGTCGAGTGTGGTTTTTTGAATAGGAATAATAGTTTGAGATTGGAGTAGAATACAAAAGATAATAAGAATATACTATTATAAGAATAAAAATACAAATATTATATGCTTACTAGAAAGATTCCATAAATAGACTCAGTGTGCCTTATTTCCTAAATAATTACGGTATAGTTGATAGTAAAGCAACGCGTAGATGCTCAACTGTAAGAGCAAGTGGAGAAATAGCAATTCAAATTAAGAAAAATATCCCTCTTAATATTGTTATAACTAATACACATTTCATTGTAATTGAAATAACTGTTGGCAAAATAAAATACATACTTAACGTGACATATACCCAACACTATAAAATAAAAGACATAATTCTGAAAGACACAATTCTGAAAGACACAATTCTGAAAGGACTAGATGAAACATTAAGATATTTACAAATAAAACATTATGACAAAATTTTTATAGTGTTAGGAGACTTCAACGCACATATAGGTGACCTAATAGAAACGGTATTGACATACGAACCATGGAAGACGAGAAATGCACTGGACAAAAAAATAGACAAACGAGGATACTAACTAATAACAATGATGACATGACACGATCTGAAAGTAATAAATGGAAGAGTCAAAGGAGACGAATACGGAAATTACACATATTGTGGCGCAGCCAGAAATCCGGCACTTCCCTAGTACTCGGGAATCCTGAAATTAGGAACAGTTTGGAATAAAGTTTAGGGGTAATAAGATTTCCTCTGAGTCCATTCATTTCTCCGTAAGGATGTGTGAACGGGCTTAGGAGAATTCGTTAGAGATAGGAAATGGGCACTCCTTTTGTGGTAAGAAGCGATACCATAAATAGGAGTAAAGTCTCCACCTCANAGGGGGGGGGGGGTTCCCACTGAGGTTTTGTCTCTCAACGGAGAAGAGTATTAGGCGCTAAGTTTCAGCTTATCAAGAAGGTAGGGACAATAGCTTTTCTAAAGTTCTATTATTGTAATTCTGTTCTATTAGTTTTGCCATTATTATCATTTGTGAATAAATAAGATAATCCTTCAATTGATTGTGTGT
>NIPM01000322.1:124926-159668 GCA_002738285.1 Holacanthella duospinosa | reverse complement strand
GTTGAAGAGTATCCCGCCCTGTAGGAGCGAGAGTCTAGAGAGACCGGCCTGTAGGTGGAAGAAGAGAACCAGGCCCCGGTAACACCAGTTTCTAAAGAAGCCTCTAGGAGTAGGGAACTGAAGACAATAGCAGAGTCGGGTTACTCAGCCCAGACCTAACTGAACCCAAACTCATCCACTTCATTCTAGCCTTGAATGAGACCAGTAGAGTAGAGAAGACGCTTTAGGTAGAGAAGAAGAAGTGTCTTTAGAGATGATAACCCAAAACTCTAGGAGTTCAGCCTAAAGAGCCAGTCCCGTTCCCGTACTACAGGAAACCAATACTGTAGGTACTCCGTGTATCCNAAGGTTGTCGGTGGTGTAGTCTGTTGCTGTCTCTGTCATTTGTCCTGTCAGGAGACAGGACAAGAAGTACCATCGTCACAATATGTTGAAAGAAAATGAAACTGCACGATTGCTCTTTGTTTTGTTGATCACAAAATAAAGCAAGACCGAATAGAAATGTATTTTTAGAGTACCTGGAAACGAACCACTGTATTGGAAAATACAGATCTATGCAAACAAACCAAAAAGGAAACACAAATGGAAACCTGAAAAAAAGTTAATGCACATGGACAACAACAACAATGCTCCAAACAAAACCAACCCTAGTAAAATTCGAACAAGTAGATAACATCATACAATCGTCAGCATGCATAGCAAAAATGAAAACCAAAATAAGTAAAATCAACATACCTTGGTTTGACCTAGAATGTAAACAAGAGAGAAGAAAGATGCAAAGCAGTTTGAAAATAACAGAAACAAGCTAAATGGCAAGAAGGAAAACAGGAATTTTATAAAGTAAGAAAAAGATACAGAATACTCATAAAATCGAAAAAGAAATCGTACTGGGAAATAATTAAAAACGAAATATCCGAATCAAACAATCCTTTTGAATTTTGTAAAGCTGTCAATCAAACCAGAGGAAACATGAAACCAAAAATGGAAATCACAGTGGATGGATGGAAAGAATTTTATAAAGAAATCACTCCTAAAAAAGAAATTCCAAACTACAACTTTCAAGATGCTAGACATCTAAAATTCGACTCTGAGTTCACGATATTAAATGAGGAATTAAATAGTGCTAAACAGAATGAAAAACAAATCACCGGGACCAGATGGAATAGGCAATGAGTATTATAAGAATCTAGCGCACATAGCAAATATGACAACAATTTAATGGAAAATTTTTAATTTAGCATTACGATTGGCATGGAAAAGTTTTAGAAACAAATCATGAATTATTTGATCAACATTGGTTTGGTTGCTATAAAAAGTGCTGAAACGGATTGTTTGAATTTGCGACAATAAAAGCCGCCATAGTAATCCTAATGCTAAATTAAAAATTTTCAATTTAATCATGAATTGACCTTAGTGATGCTGGTGCCTATCCTTTTTGATCGTGACCAATATTTCTTCTTGACATTCAGCTTTCTAATGAATCACAAACGAGACTCCTGTGTCGACCCAATTAAGAGCTACAAATTTTCAAAAGCCCGGAGCTACTTTCAAATGACCCTGCATATATATATGTATGTATAATTACTAATTTACTAATTTCTATAATTCAAGCTCTTCTCATTTTAGATCTGATCAGTATTTAGTTTAACAAATAAATATTACAATTTAATCAAAAAAACGCAATTGTCTTTTCTGGACTAGTGGATTAATCGTATCGACTGAAATAGATCGGTTCGGTTCCCGATCTTATCTGTACAACTAGTTTTGAAAAGACAATTTTTGTTAAAGTGAGACTTTTACCAATTTTCCACAACTGAATGAGAGTGATTAACCAAAGAAGCATCCAAAGCAACCAAAGAATGCAACCAAAGAAGAAATCATCAGCAAAATCTGATTCAAAAAGTCTTCCAAAAAAATCTAAACAAAAGGCTAAGCAAAAGAACACAGCGTTGAGGAAACAATCGTCAAAGAGAACAAGATTTGACATTTTTCCCTAATGTCGTTCCTCCATACATTGTCAAAGCCAGCAATCCGGGGTGAAGTTGATTTGTTCCCTATTCATCTCCCGACACTACATGTGACTATGGTATGTATGAAGAATATCAGCCAATAGTAAACGTTCAAGACTTCAAATAAAATTGAGTTTAAAATTCTTTTATTTTTACCATCTCTATTTTCACAATTTAACATCTACTTTAATGAAAAACTTGAATGCTCTCCACAAGCAATAATGGCTACCCATATCGAACGTACATAGAAACTCTACTTTCTTATGGAAATGAGTACAAAAGTTCTCAAGGAGAATGTGTTTTATATTATGAAGATACAAAAAACGGTATCGCTGATGAAACTAACCTAGGGTTGAAGAAGAGAAAAGATCATATTTCACAGTGAAAGCAGGTGGAGCTTGTGGATAAACTACGCTTTAATTTGGCGACTCACCATCGTTACATCTTGAATGATGTCAACATAAGAATTTGCCTTACTCGTACCCCTGATTCATTCTCACTGTTCTCCGGTAATTCTGGTGATGATGCAGTTATCAAACTTACTTCAGCAACTTATTACATTTGTAAGCAGATTCCTTTCCCAAGCATCTTAATGGTGAATCAGGAATTACTTGGGAAAGTAGAAATTGCTCAGTACCCTTTTAAAAACACAGAAGTCAAGTACTTTACCGTATCTCAGGGGAGTTCTTCTGTGATAGAAGAGAACATATTCTTGATTACAGTTCCTTCTAGAATTGTTATTGGGTTTGTAGACAGTTTAGCTTTAATGGTGATATTGGCTCAAACCCATTCCGATTTCATTACTTCAACATTAGGAGCCTATGTATGAGTGTCAACAATATTTCAATGCCGATTCGCCCACTAACTTTAGACTTTGAACAAAATCATTATTTACTTGGCTATTATTTGCTCATTGCAAGTACAGGCATTGCCGGTCAGGATGTAGGTCTATCATTTGATCGAGAAAGTTATAAGGAAAACAATGCACTATTTGCATTTGCAATTCAGCAACCTACTGGAAACGAGACATTACTTCATTTGGAAAAATCAGGAAATGTGAAGTTGGAAATGCAACTTAGCAAGGCACTTGACAAATCTGTTCACTGTATTGTGCTTTCTGAGCAACAAGCAGTCCTCGAAATTGACCGATTTCGTGGTTTCATCATGAATACTGTACTCTGCAAAATCCTTCAAATAAGTATTGACAAGTTCTATTACGCATCGGTTATTCCCTGTGACGAGCTACGAAACCTTCATAAAATAAATTTGGCGATCATTCTAAACTCAGATACATCTGCTGAGCCTGGATTGCATTGGTTGGCAATATTTAAGAAGAAAAATTCTGATGAAGTTGAATTTTTTGATAGTTGTAAAATGTCGCTTTCATTTTATAATCCAGTGATCACAGAATTCTTAGAGCGAACCGCCGGCGTCATTCACACGAATCAAACACGAATTCAATTTGGAGAAAGCAATACTTGTGGACAGTTCTGTGTTTACTAACTTTTATTTAGAACTATTGGATTAAGGTATGAAAAAATTTTAGCTCGATTTCATGAGAACACGTTAAAAAATAATGACTCGATTGTACTTAAATTTGTAAGGAACAATTCTCACATAAATTTCTCAAAGGGGTTGGGTGAGTCAGTCACAAGTTCTGAAGCGGAACATCTTGTAGCATCATTCAGTGTTGTCAGGCTCTTAGGAAATTACTGTCATCAAAAAATTAATTTCACATTGCTACTATTGTAACAAGTGTGCAATTTGAGAGTTTAATAAACATGAAGAAAAAACAATTAATCAAGTTTACACAAATATTGGATCTGTGGGAGGTTTATGTAGTATCCACCGATTAAGTAAAATTTGTGGCATATCAGAGAGAGAAGCATCAGAGTATCTGCAAACACAAGATTCTTATACACGACATAAACCAAGAACATCTAAATTTAGGCGAAGGAGTGTTACAGCACCTGGAATGAATTACTTGTGGCAAGCAGATATTGTGTTCTTGCCAAAATACGTAAGAAGCAATGGAGGGTATTCCTGTCTACTAACTGTCATTGATGTATTTTCTAAATATGCATTTGCTGTTCCAATGAAATGTAAGAGCGCGTTAGATGTCATTATAGCTTTTGAGTCGATATTGCAAACCAGGAATAAGCAACCAAAGTTTCTAGAATGTGACCAAGGGACAGGATTTTGGAACAAAAAATTTATTGCATGGTTAAACAGCAATTTTATTGAGATGTACCACAACTATTCGGATTTTGGATCAAGCGTGATTGAACGGTTCAACAAGACCATATGCACTCAAATATCTAAATATTTAACAATGAGTGGTCAGCAGAAATACATTGATATTCCTCCATGATTGTCAAAATACTACAATAATATAATACATTCAAGGACTAAGCTACGCCCAATTGACATCAACGAGCAAAACGAAATGGATGTTCGGATATAATTCTACAAGCAACTTTATAAAAAATCTAATACACCAGCAAAATTTAAATTATATGATTGTGTTTGTATAGGTAAATTGAAAGCGAACTTTGAGAAAAGTTATTGGCCTACGTTTACTACGGAAATTTTCGAAATAAGTGAGGTCATCAACTCAGTTCCTATTACTTATCTGATAAAGGACATGAATGGAGATGTGATTAGTGGTATATTCTACGGCCAGAGTTCAGTCAAGTATCGGAATAGGTTGAGCGAGCATCTAAAAAGTTCATCACGTCATCATTTTATCTAACTCTCCCTTCTAATTGTTTACAGAATTACTTTCCCCCCAACAGAATTGCAAATTCTCCCAATTGACAAAGGACAAGTAACTTTAACATTACAAATCAGAAAAATCCAAGCAGTATGACTCATCAGAGCTATGAGTTTGAATATACCCAATTAATTCATCCATTTACATGCATTGTTGCTGGTGCAACCCAATGTGGTAAAACTACATTTGTGAGTAACTTAATTCAATATTTGGAATTCTTTGTAAAACCTCGAATTGACGATGTCAACATATTCTACAAAGAATACCAATCTGCTTATGACAAAATGAAATCTTGTAATAAACGTGTTAGATGTGTGGAAGAATTAAATCTAGAACTGATTCATGCTAATAATACCCTTGTTATAGTTGATGATCAAATGACTGACTCACTAAAGGACAAAACGATTCAGCAATTGTTTACGTGTGGAGTTCATCATCGGTAAGCAGATATTTATATTCATTGGTACCAGCACAGTGAACTTAATAATTTGATTTTTTGTAGCTCTATATCTGTGATTTTCCTGTCCCAGAATCTGTCCCGTCAAAAAAAATATTTAAAGGATATTCGACTCAACACCCATTACATAACGATTTGCAAGATGGCTTCTTTTTCCTCCCAAGTGTTGTATTTGAGCAGGCAGTTGAATCCTAGAAAACCCAGTGCAATTTTTGAAGCCTATGAACAAACAACTCAGAATCCGTGTACATCTCTTTTTGTAAATTTGAATCCAAGTTGTCATGATCATTTACGCATTCAGTCT
The DNA here is from genome assembly GCA_002738285.1 of Holacanthella duospinosa. Taxonomy (NCBI): domain Eukaryota; kingdom Metazoa; phylum Arthropoda; class Collembola; order Poduromorpha; family Neanuridae; genus Holacanthella; species Holacanthella duospinosa. Next base: position 154,125 of record NIPM01000322.1, on the reverse strand, counting down.
GGAATTCTGCCACACGAAGATCATATAATTTATCTCCCAAACTAGTTAGTTTGTCGACATGACAAAACGGATTCAGAGAAACAAACAGTTTTTAGAACTAGTTAGAACGAGCAAAGGAAAGCAGAGAAAACATATTATCAACAAAGCTTCGAGAGACAATATTGTGAGTTACACAAGAAGAGGCTAAGACGACACAAGCAAAGTATCAGAAATTTAGCAAAAAATAAATTCTCTATAAAAAAGAAAAAGCAAATTCTTTTTCAAAAGGGAGGGTTTCTCCTTATACTCATTGCACCGATACTGTTTATACTTGGTGGACTTGCCGCCAACGCTATTAGTCACGTAGCAGGACTATAATGTCAAAAAAAAATGAAGCTCATTCCCCAACTAAAGTATGAAAAATTGATTAGCTCGAATCACGCTAATCAATTATTACACAGGACAGCATCCGTGAACGCTTTCAACAGAAAATATGCATCATCTTCTAAAATTCTTAATTTGGACTTTCTTACAGATGATATAAAACTTGCGCTCTTCAATACCGCGATGAAGGGATTAAGAAACCATTTTCATGAATTTAATCACAGTTCATTACCGGTTCAAATAGTGTTCTAATTCAAATATTGTTTCTCTCACTGAGGCTATCAAAAAAATTCAAAAAGAGGTCAATAGTGATGCTGATAATCATTCTTCACTTCAGCAACTAAGCAAGATGCTACCTCAAAGATTCCGACAAGCAGCCATGTATATTAAAGTAGCCCTAAAGAAAGAAAACAATGAAATTGCATGCGATGAAGCAGAAGAAGTCCGATTTAACGGAATTCGCAGAGAGGGAGCAAATATTATAGACTTACTCTCATACGTACTAAGGTCTACAGTCAAGAACGTCACTCCTGCTGGAGCAAATACGTTTCTGTATATACTGAAAAAATTGGCGACACAAAGTACAATTATGGGTTTCAGTTTACAAAATTGGATGACGTCGCAAACGCTAAGTACATTGAAGCGACGCAGAACAATGGCCCCCAATGCAAACGAGGACTATGATTCAGCTGCTGATGCTTCTCAGTTCAATACACCCACTGGAGTTGCTTGGGTGCCATACAACAACTTTTGATTAGTTGCATCACATCATCCAACCTGTGAACATATTTCTAATTAGATAAGATGGAATCACAAGGATTTCCAGAGGATTTGACAAACGTAGTTATTTTGGTTGAGAAGGGACCCATCTTTCCTATATTCTGTACCTTCTCCAAGCGAATCCAGAGTTATCAAGGCATATTAGATGTAATGTTTCCGGACCTTACTCGCATGGCAAATGCAGGATATTTCTATGGAGGAGCATCTGACATTGCTGTGTGCTTCTATTGTGGGCTTTGTCTTCATGAATGAAGTGAAATTGATGACCCTTGAAAAGAACATGAAGAACATTCACCTGGATGTGCTTACTTTGTGCTTAATAAGCACAGGCAAAACGAATCGGCAGTGGTAAGTACAACTATTCTGTTGAGATGGCTTGAAACTTATCTGATAGACTTATTCAATATCAAGGTTATTAGCGCTCTCAATTCTGATGATGTGGAGCAAGTGGCAAACATTCCCGTGAGCAGTTAACTACATTTACCATATTGATTGGTTCCTAATTTATTTGTTAATGAAATTAATCCTTTAGTTGGACGTTGCGTCTCAGCTTGAACATAATGTCACCTTAACCAAAGAAATTAGAAGACTCAAACACCGACTTGCCTGTAAAATATCGCTTTCTGAAAATGCATCTTACTTATACGCACCCTGCTGTCATTTAGCTACTTGTCTGAGTTGTTCGACAAGCCAATTAAAATGTCCCATTTGTCGTAGTCAAATTGAAATAATTCTAAAAGTTTATGTTTAAATCACATTATGGATTATTTAGACATCTTTTTAGATAAGTAATGCCCATACGGTAAAGTTCTATTACCGTCTGGTAATATATAACGTTTCGAATCGAGCTTATTGGCAGCAAATTTTTTGAGCTGTATATTGTAAATTTTGTGCTTATAAGACCTCATGGCGTTCATGTTACATGCAAAAATACTTTGATTGAATAAAATGTTTTCTAATTTAGAGTATGGAACACTTCTTCTTTGAATAAACTGTGGGACTCCTTTCAGCGCCATTTTCTTGAAGCTTATGCTGTCTTCATTGCTGCCTAAGAAACAATACGATTTGAGTCCGAGACCGGTAAATTTGTAAAGAATTTTGCCATTTACCTCATCTTTCATTTTACCAATCACAGCTTTGTTCTTAACTGAATATAATGGGTCTGAGGGTGATACCATACTTGTGTCAAAGAGGTCTAAATGCGCTAAGAAATCTTTGTAGCCGTCTTCCGTAGTGATGAAATAGGACAAACTGTCAGTGTCTGTCATCAGTAACTCAGCGTTGGACCCCCACTTCCGTTTCACAAATTAATAATGAAATTTGGTCATATGTAGTTCGCTAAGTTCCAGGACTGAAAACCCGGTGTATATCGCCTTGTTCAACGTTACACAATTTTTTTACATTTTAAATGCCACTAAACTATTACCTAAGATATCATGAAACAAAAATTGAGCTCGAGCAATTACCTTTATGGTTTTAGCAGCGTCATTGATCAACCTAACATTCATTCGTTTTCTCACTGATTCCATTCTTTTTCCAAATACAGCGTTTACGCATAACTTATGAAAAACTTTTTCAAACTCATTGGTTGCGCAAGCCCGTTTATTAAAATCTACGTCGGTTTTCAGCCAAGCTTTTTGGTGAAACGCAAGAATGCGGTGAATTTTTATGATATTCAGACCCTTCTCTACGTAGTATTTTAGATTCCTATAATGACAGATGTAATTCTTCTTAGTGGACAAATGGGGTCACAAGCTTTGTTTGGTTCTGCATGTAGATGATTGGAAGCTTGGCTAACAACTTATGTTGGTAAGGATTAAATTTTGAAGAAGGTACGGTTGTCATTTCGACAGCCAATGGATAGTCCTGATAATCTATCTGCAAGTGCTTAGGATAAGCTATATCTACTTCCAAGATGTACCCAATATCATCATCAGCAGACACTGATGTAATGTCGAACTGGTCAACAAGATGTTTTTCTGGGAAAGTAAAATTGCTGACTGGAAGCAAGGCTTGCATTGCTTTTCCGTAGAGATTTACCATATCGCAAAAAAACTATATACTTCTGATTCGGGTCATTTACACTTCCTGTGTACCCTTTCATGTATTTATTGTTGGCAAGGGCATGCCGCATGCTAATTTGGGATATTCCTCCTATATGAAAATAATTGCTCAGTATTTACTATTATTAACTAAATATAAATAATACTATACTTCGTATCCCAACTCCAAAAATAGATATACTTCGACATCAGTGATTAATTCCAAACGAACTCCGGACATCTTCAGTGCAGCATCCCAACCTAATCCCGGTACTGAAACGTTTGAGGTGGATCCAAACTGAAGTTCAATAATGACATCTCTCGAAACTGCTCAAAGACACAGGCTAGCAGCAGGGTATCAGTTAAAAGATACATATCATGGTAACACACTCCTTTTTAAGAGTGTTGAAGAAATGTTTTCGAGGTGGTAGCTGTGGCTGTTGAAAATTTTCCCAGGAGTCAATGTAGTCGTAGAGAAAAACCACCTTTCTTGTCAAAAGAGCGGCATTGACACCAAACACACTTTCCAAAATGGTGAAGTTGCCTGCACCTTCCATTTTCAAATTTTTAACTAATTTACCAAGACTACAATTCAAAAATTGGCGTGAGTCTATGAACTTCAAATTGTCCACCGTAATCGACAAATATTTTTCAGAATTCGTAGGCAGAACAGAAATTTTTTTCCCGATATTGTTAAATCCTTGTACGATCAAGTGATGATCATAGCCCCGTAAATTATGCATTAGAAAAACAATATTACACCTGATGAATTTAAAGTTGTTTCAAATTTGTGTAAACGACTTTCTAAAATCTAAAATCTTACAATAACAGGTAAAAGTTCCTTTTGTGTATATGTCAAATTGCAAGTCTGATAACTGGCACCAAGAAATTTTCCTAAGAATAAATGAGTTGATACAATCAGAACTTGTGAAGTTACTGAGTTAAATAAAATAGCTACCTGTGAGATGAATATGATCTCTACATTTAATATCATTTGGAGACTCTTCAAAGCTAAGTTTGCAAATGTGGTAAACTATAGCAGCTTGAGAATTTATAGCATCAGCGTCTGACGTTTTCAAAGGTAGATTTACCTTGTAGACATCAGTAACCACGCTTGCGATTTCGAGCAAATCTTGTAAGAACACATCTACAGCGTCAGATCCTCTGTACACACTGTGCAAAACCAGAGTTGAATCGTCTTTCACAACCGCATACGAGAATCCAGTTGGAATGTGAATTTTTTTTCTTTTAGTTTTGAAAGTTTTTGTTTTTGAACTTATGACCACTGGTTTCAGCAGACACTCCATGTCCGCATAGACGACGTAGCCAATTTTCATTTGATTTCGGAAATTTTTGAAGCAAATTGACAGAGGAGACCTACTTAGGCTTGCTGGTATTTTATTTTTTTGAAAATCAAAATTCTCGCATTGCATTCGGTGACTCCGAAAAGCACATTGACCGTCGCAGTTCTGTTGTCCGCATTTTCCCTTGCATAATGAAATTCTTTGTAAGCAATTGTAGCACAGAACTCTTCGATGATGGTTCTGTTTGCCTAGGAGCTTATTGATATTCTTAATAGCAACATAGTGGGTCCTGCTACTGTTGGGCTCGACCAGCAAGAGTAAGTTTACGGTTTCGTACTGAGAATAGTTGAACCTGGATATTTGGATTTAGGACTGGCACAGGTGACATTGTTTCATTAGCGTAATGCACACTAAATACATTTACAGCAATGTCATTCGCTTCCTCAAATTTAGGAATTGTAGCAATACTAACAGAGAAGTCAATGCAGTCAAAATTGTAAAGGTGCTCAACAGATCTGAATGATGATTCTCGATGAGGGTTCACTGGATGGTGGAGGGCTGCCATTATTGTCAGCTTGAAGCAGTTGTTCCTTTTTGTTCTAATGTTTACAGTTGCACGCTTAGCCTTAAAATGCTTAGGGACATCCATCCATTTACCACCTTTAAAAGGTCGAAATTTTGTAACTTTAATATCGCAGGCCAAGACCCCATTGAACTGCCATCAGGAACCGAACTGCTCAAACACACTGACGGTGTAATGAATTTTGGCTGCACACAATTCTAAATATCTGTCTAAACTTGAGAATTTGTTCATAACTACAATCATGTTAGAGTTGATGAATTTGTTCTGATACTCGAAGATTTCGTCACCAGTTTTGGATTCACAAAGATAACGCTTGAACTGTACTCTAACACTCATTTGTGACTTTAAAATTTCCAAATCATCAAGACTTTCAGAAATAACATTTCGAATTTTAACCTTAAATTTTTTACAAAATATGAATCCAGACTGTCGATTGGCTTCACACAGTTGTGTCGATGTGCCCGAACATAACCCTTGAGCGCATGGACTCTCTTGAATGGTATTGTTTCATGCTTTCGAATTGACGTGTTGTTCGCTTCCGCACCATGTTGTCGCCTAATCCGAGATGTCATAAGTGCAGAGACTTGACGGTTAAGTAACTTTGAGTGCACTGTAGTTGAATGAAATTCCAACTTCAGATGTAAATGAAATACTTTCTTACATACCACGCAAATGTGTCTGGAATAATTGGGTGTGATGTATTTCTAGCTTGTGATCGACGACAGTTTGACATATGAAGAAGGTAACTATGAACTGTGGATTTTTTACGCCACACACATCACAAACCAATTCTTTTGGGTCAACCTAATCAATAGACAATCTTAATTCATTTATTATGGTTGCATCTTATTTATTAAAATATACTACCTTGTCGTTAGTCCTTCTCAATGGTACCCTATGTGACGCAATTAACATTTTGCTTTGTATCGTTATCCTTATACATGAAATTTTCGAGTGGAGCGACATTCTGAGACAGTGAAGGACTAATACGCAAAGGAATCAATATGATTTTTTACATAATACTTGATGTAATCACAGGATAAAAGACAAACCTAAACTGTCCTCTTCCGCACAATTCTTGACGTAAGGAGTAAAAACCTGCCGTTAGATGGCACCTCTATTCTAAAATTTAACGGAAATGTAACCTTATAGATTCTAGTAAAATGAATAAGAATACCAATTAAATTCAATAATATAAAAATTAATAATAATGATAAACTTAATATTTTTTTTTAAATAAACTTACTAGTAAAATTAGAATTTGTAGAGCAAAACCCGTCTAAATGGTGGAATCAAAATTTGGTTCCTAAACGGATGAAAAAGGGAGCAGTTGATTGATCAGTGAAATTTTACAGAATACAGTACGATGACATTTCTAATGACATGTTAACCTTCATAGGATTCTGATCCAGATTATCGAGTAGAAGATGAAGCATAAAATGGAATAATCGAAGATGAAGAAATTGGAGAGGAAGAAGAATTGAATGATGAAATGGATGAGGATGAAGATTCTTCTGATGAAACAATGAGTGAAGACTCCATTAAAAATGCAGGATTTGCGGTGAAGAAGTTGGAGAAAAAAATAAGTTATATTGCTGGAAAAAAAACAAAAAGTATGAAAAATATATATTAAAATACAAATGTTTACATGCATCGGTAATTTCATGTGTTATGAAAAGGTTACAACTAGGAATGCTCCAACTCCACCGCTGAAGGCAGTCAGTAAATCTACTTTCAAGGCAATTGCTAAACCGAAAGTGGTGAACCCTCTGCAGACGGTTACTGCTGCTGGACAATCAAAAGCTCAAGTTCCTTCTACTTCAAAAACAGTGAACAATGCAAAGAAGCCTATGACATCTGCAAAAGTAAGCAGAACTTGTAAGTTAACATTATTTATTATTAATTTTGTTTGTCAAATTTTAAGATTATGTACGGAACCGAAAAAAATTGATTGAAGCGAAGAAAGGCTGCTGCAAAGTTCCCACCAGACGAAGCTGGACTCCCTGAGTCTGATTCAGTGGGATCGCAGCGTAGACGAACTCTCAATACTTCTGAGGTGAGATGGTAGACATGTATATCAAGTTTATTTATTAATAATTATTGTTTACTATTGATAAATTACAGCTTGGAACCTTTGAAGACTTGGCTCTTGAGGACTCCAAACGCTTTCGTAAAATCAGTGGAGTCTCTCACCACATTGGAAACAGTGTTAATGTGAAGAGTGGACCATATGGTGATACAAATTTTATATATATCTGCCACTTTGACAATAATAGAAAGGCAAATCGAACAAAAGGAATTAACTTGAAAATAGATTATTTGCCAAACCTGAAGAAAACCGTGGACGAGGTTTATGCTGTTTATATTGCAGCACCTCAAGTGAATGCTGACTTTGATAATTAGAAAAACAATAGAAATTGAAAAAAATTGGTTTAATTACAACCTATTCTGAACCTTTTTTATCTTAATTTTCTAACCAGCTTAGTCATCTTGATGGAATAAAAAAATTTATTGGTTGTTTTGCTTATTAAAAAAATTTTCATTCACTGACTTGCACTATAATACAGTATTTTCTAATTAGGAAAATGTGGGAAATATGTATGGTATGAAATATGAAACTAATAAAATTTTTTGATTCTTGATCAGACATTTAATTAATTAAACAGATTTACTCATTTATTTTAAGTTTTGCTAAAATGAGTTTTCTTTCGCATATCATTTGCTGAAGGTCATAATTTTAAGAAAATTCTGAGTATTAATGAATAAGAATATGAAGGATTAAAAATGTTTAGATGATTTGATTTACCTCATATTTCAAAATAGAACATTGCTCTGATTGTGCATATTGCAAAGTATTCGAACTCAGTCGTTTTGCATGAGCAGCCTATTAAAAAAGAGAAAAAGTCAGGTTATAATAAATTTAGCTATTATTTGCATCAATATACAAAAGCAGAAACCTAAAATTTAAGTAGCAAAATTTTTATAAAACATTATTTACCTTTATCTGCTTAAAATTTCTGCTACCAGCTTTTCTTCTAGCAGCGTCTCTTGCTTTTCGTTGAGCTTTTACTTGATTCCGCTGTTTTGCTTCTTTAAATGCTTCAAACACTGCTGACTGTGTCACCTGCAAATAAAAAAAAAAGAATATGAATATATTGTCGATAAACATAGTATACATCCATGCACACACTTGATGAGTTGATTGAGCCACTGCTGCCACAAAAAGTGCATTTTGCAAAACCAGTGAGCAATTGCTGCCACAAGAAGTTTTTTTTTCTGTATTCATTTTTTTTGTATGCTATTTCTTAATTTCAACTTGACATTTATAGTTTTTTTTGTCTGTAATTCAAATTCTCAATTTGTATTTAGAGTACAAGCACCATTGTGCTATGAAAACAAAGTATTATTATTATTAAGTTTTGCCTATGACAAAATGAGTTACTGGAGAGATGATTAGGGTAAAGATATTTGAGGCACTTTGTTTACATATTGGAATTCTTTACAAATCTTTGTTTTTATAGTTCTTAATTCTCATTAGTATAGTTCACATAATACAAATAAAGCTTCAAAATTTTTACAATTTTTTCTTGACAGATTGGACACTGCAGATTGTAATGCTTTAGAGCAAGGTAGACAAACAATCAAAAGACTACATGGAAGGAAGAGATGGGATACATTTCTAAAGCGGCACATAGAGCATAAAATCCTTGATTGTAGTTCTGATATCATAGTTCTCGCTAAAACCAAGGATTTCTAAGTATCATATTTTTATTAATTATTAATTAAATATTGCAAAATAAATATTTGCGTACGCTTACCATGGTTCATATCAGTTGTAACATCACCAGTTTCCTCAAGTTCTATTGCTTCAACCTGTAAAGTCCAATTCAAATCAACAATGAATATTTTGTTTGTACAATTTTAAAGATTGTGGTGATTATCTGGATAGAAGTTTCATCCCTGCTACATGTATTCAAAAGAAAATATGCACATCGCCCGTTCAGAACCGCATGGTCCAACCATGGGTCATCGTGTTTCTTCCATTTCCAAAGTACTCCACTGCAATAGAAGCACATCATTCGATCACCAATCCCTGTGTAGAAGAACCCAGCTTTCGCTAGCTTCTCTGGAAGCTGAGTGTCTGAATCTTTCCAAAAACTAAACGTGGCCAATCTTGAATCTAGAGTCACGTACTTCGAATAATGAGGTCCTTCATGTGTGGACACTACTGTGATTGAAAGCTTTGATTAGGCCATGTCTTATTCGAGGTATCACGAAACATATACTAAAACTCGCTTCCTTTAATTTGAATTGAAAGATTTCTTCGCTGCTCCGTATGTGAAGTTCATCCATCTAGGAGAACCTACAGGTGGTGGAACCCATGCTTTTGTAATGACGGGGTCATATAGTGTATTGACATCATTTTTGTTTCAACTCGTTTTCTTTTAGTAGCTGACGGTATGCATTTTTCTGCTGCTACAGCAACATATTTGCCAGGGTGAATGGTTGCTCGATCTTTTACATTCAAAGTGTTTGATTTTGCCAGATAGTTTCGAAGTTTATTTGCAAAAATACTCGTTGGAATATTTATATTTTTTAGAATGCTAAGGAATGTGTGAACACCGGAGGGATCAATGTCAAACTTCAACGATGGGCGTAATAGGAAGGAGAGCAGAGCGTGTATGTTAGCCCCTTTACCATTTGCTTCACTATAGAAGAAAATATTTCCAGAGCTATCCCAGGAAATCATTTGAGGATGTTTGTGAAAAATTCTAACAATCGCTTCCACACTTTTTCTAAGTTTAGTAGGAAATGTAGCAACCATATTAGAATCATGCTTGGCAATCGCAATACCTTCTTTGCCATCGTGTTGTAATTCATGTGGTGTACTACTATTATTCAAATCATCCTGTAGAGGAGCAGGAAGTGATTTTGAGTTCAGCTTTTACAAATGAGTGCTGACATCCTTTACAAGTCTACTATAACGGATTAGTTTAATGTCATCCGCAATATTTCCAAGGCTAAGGAGATCTGAATTTTTTTTTTCAAAAAATATTGACTCATCACGACTTTTTGGAAGAGAATGTAGTAAACTAATCGTGTTTTCATATTCCGTTTCAAGTATTAATTTCATCCGTTTCGCCATTATATTCCAATCGCATGTGAAATTGCGCTTGCTGCGAGACCACCAAGGGCGGACAGAGCAGGTGCCAATAGAAGTGGAAGAAACCCGCCTTGTTGTAATAATATACTCTTTTTCTTCTTACGAGATAATTTCGGTTTTGCTAGTTGTCTTATATTCTTGCGATGTCTCTTCAGTTTTTTATTTAACTTGTGGTTTAGTAGTCTATTTCCAAGGATTGTATTCAGTGCGACTTCTGAGAGCGCGTCAATATTGTCCTATGAAACGGAGCGGATTAGAAAAATTCTCTTGTCTCGTTTACTACCGTGAAGCTCGCCTAGAAAACCGTGATTTCTATGGATACGATTCATTAGTTCAGACTCGTTATGAGATGATGTAAAGCTCCAAAAACATTATGATACGCACATCGAAGTGGTTGAGAATGTAATGGCGAGATGCAGGTCACATTTGATTTATATATTGGGTTTGATACAAATCCTCGGATTTCAATGGTAATGATACGTGACTTGGTTTGAAATTTTGGAAGAGTCATCAAGAATTCAGTGTTTTCAACACCAATCACATAAGCACTGTCAGCTGCACAAAAGTCAGGAATGATATGATTTAGCTGACTCAAGCAAAAGTATCCCATATTGCATGGAATTCTTGTCACATGTTTCTCATAACATAATATCACATTTTGTTCCTTTAATGTCAACTCAGAGAAGCTTTTCTCTGGTGCAAAAATATACTGCTTAATATTGCCCCCGATACTTTTAATTGCAAGTTCTTTTAAAATAAACTTACGATTTAAATAATAACCTTNCGCGTCAATATTGTCCTATGAAACGGAGCGGATTAGAAAAATTCTCTTGTCTCGTTTACTACCGTGAAGCTCGCTTAGAAAACCGTGATTTCTATGGATACGATTCATTAGTTCAGACTCGTTGTGAGATGATGTAAAGCTCCAAAAACATTATGATACGCACATCGAAGTGGTTGAGAATGTAATGGCGAGATGCAGGTCACATTTGATTTATATATTGGGTTTGATACAAATCCTCGGATTTCAATGGTAATGATACGTGACTGTCATACGTGATACGGCACTGTCAGCTGCACAAAAGTCAGGAATGATATGATTTAGCTGACTCAAGCAAAAGTATCCCATATTGCATAGAATTCTTGTCACATGTTTCTCATAACATAATATCACATTTTGTTCCTTTAATGTCAACTCAGAGAAGCTTTTCTCTGGTGCAAAAATATAGTGCTTAATATTGCCCCCGATACTTTTAATTGCAAGTTCTTTTAAAATAAACTTACGATTTAAATAATAACCTTNGTGCTTAATATTGCCCCCGATACTTTTAATTGCAAGTTCTTTTAAAATAAACTTACGATTTAAATAATAACCTTTGATGTCAATCACGTATATCATTTTGGAAGGTAGATAATGTGATTTTCACCGGGCAATATTCCACTTCGAACTCTAAGTTAATCGGGTGTGGCAGGATGGCAACTGATGAAAAGATATGAGTATGGAACCCGTCTGGCCTGCTTGTATGCATCAAACAAGAACTTATGGTTCTCGCGAAACAGTTGTCTACCCAAGTACTGCACTTTTGAACTGAACGTTGGAGTCTTGATAATTGTGTAATAATGAGTAGACAATCTAATATCTCTAGCATATTTTCCTTGCGCATAGAGATTTTGAGCAAGAAAAAACACTGAAATTGACCTGTGATGAACTCCTGACGTAAATAGCTCTTGGACTTCTTTATCCTGCATTGATTACGTCATTTTATCGTCAATGATAAGTAAATTGTACTGATTACTCGGCAATTTTGACAAATCAAGCCCTTTCATTAATTGCACGCGTGACTCAGTGTTCATTATACTTTGGTAGGTTGATACACCTTGTATGATAATATAACCTTATCTATTCTCGGCGATATCAGCAAATCCAAATCATTAAGTATTGCTAGCGTTAGCGTTGTTTTTCCACATTGAGATCTACCTGCTATTATATTTGAGAATGGATGAATAAATTTGAAGTCTTTAACATCCAATACTTTATCCATTTTATTTATGCTTAAAATGTAATGTAACTGTGACTTGCCCGTAATCGAAAGAGATTTTTTCACGTATTTGTCACAAATTGAAATGTATACACTTTCAATGGTAGGCCTGGAGATGGGTAGGTAGTATGGTATGTGAAATGTGTCTGTCACTGCTTCACTATTACTGCCTTATACTCACCATTCTTAGCAGTGGGACTTGTGTACTTCCCACAATTTGTGGTCCCACAATATTTGTGTAGATAACATTATGGAAGCGTCGCCCTGTTGTATCGGGTGGGTGGGTATCCCATACTCTTGACTTGACACTGTTTACACCGTCATCAGAGTGGAAAAACTTTGTTTTACCATTGAACCCTAGTATATCTGAAAGTTTCTCACTTTTAATTTTTGATTTATGCTCAAATATCAATTGCACACGATTTCTTGTCTGGTCATGCTGGAAAGTAACTGCCGTGAACCTCAATTTACGAAGTAGAACGTTTGCAGTGGACAAAAATTGGTTAAGACTACCATAGTAACAAATAGGCAGAAAAAGTTCTTCTTAATCTAATGCTTTATCACTGCCACTACCCTGAGTCACACAAATACGATTATCATTTGCTTTACCTGTAAGCGTTCTTATTGAGTTAACATATGTAACGCCAACCAACGCCCCAGTGTAATCTGACTGGTTAAAAACAACAGTGTTAATAAGCTTGATAGTGTAATTTTCAATACGATTTTCAGAGTAGTAATTCTGTGAGCCATTTGAAGGCAGTGTCATAAAGAAAGACATTTCACAGGTTCAACACTATAACTCTGAATGGATCCTACACTTCTATTCCACTTTAACCAACTCGTCTACGTAAAATATTCCTGACAAATCTACCCATTCAAGTCCTTCAACATATATGTTATTTGTATTGTATTTATTACTTCCCTTACCTCAAACAACTCTGTTGTAGACGATGGGTCGTAACCCTTATTGAATACCCCATTGAGTTTTTTCATTCCATTATCCATTTCATTGTATTTATCAACATCTTTCGGACACACCCCTGTTGAACTGTGAACTGATTTGTTATAAGCTTCTACTATATTTCCCATTTGACTTATATTCTCAGTACCTCCACTAAAGCGTAAAATACTTTGATATTTTCACAAGAAATGTTCGGTTAAATTGTTCAACCACACACGCTTTTAGTTCTGAGAAAGTGTGGTATAGTATTAGATTCCTGTTACCGAAAGCTAAAGGGATGATAACTCACTGGTAGTACTCGGTGTTTTGGGGTAGTTAGTTTATGGNATTCCTGTTACCGAAAGCTAAAGGGATGATAACTCACTGGTAGTACTCGGTGTTTTGGGGTAGTTAGTTTATGGTTATAAGAAGAACACAGTTCCGGTTTATATATGTTACTGTAAGTAGTAAGATATAACTTGTGTTTTATTTTGGGGAATAGTTTATTGTTAGAACCACATGGTTCTCCTAATTAATCTTACAATAGTCTCGGCCGTATTCTGGTTCAAGAGCATGAGCCCATCAAAGCCCATGGTTTTATACCTTCTCTTGGCCATAAGGAAATATCAATCTCATTTCCTTGTGAATGACTTGCGTCATTCACACGGAAATGTCTTTGACATTCCTTGTACATGATTAATTATATGATAGGAAATAAAGTAATGAATTATGAATATTATAACCTAACAGCCCCCTCCAAACTGTTCCTGGTCTCACAGGAATTAAATATACAAGTTCTCTCTGAAGTGAGACGGAGCGATAGTAGTATTTTTCAAGAGAAAGTTATTTTGGTTTAATTATTGTTTTTTTTTTTTTTTTTTTTTTTATATATATAACTTGTCGATGTGATAGTTAGATATTACCTTCGTGCTTATCGTAGTCGTTGTCTATTTTTTCCGTTTTTATGTCATTGGTAGTAGCCGGAACAAAGCTTCCATGTTGAATTTGGGTGTATAAAGGTGGATATTGATCAGCGGATGATTTCTGCTGTTGAGTTTTCTTAAGGATTGCCAATTCACCTTTTAGTCCGCTGATTTGTGTAATATGTCTGGTTTGTTTTCTTAGTAGTGTCAATTGTGTTTCTTCAAGTTTTTCAAATTTTTCCATCATTGAAATAATGAATGCTGAATTCTTGTTCCCAGTAAGGCGCATGGAGTTTAGCATGTCATAACATACTGCCCGGAAAGGTTTCATTGTTACCTCTTTTAGTATAGCTTCGTCCACCATGGCTTCTTCCCCAAGTTCTGCTTCAGTAAGGTCCATTTTTGTGTCAGGAAATTGGGAAATTGATGTTGTTAGGAATTTGGATTACGGTTTGCAATAATTTTTTGATTGCCTATGTTTTGCTTCTGAAAGTGTAATGATTATCTTGATAGTTATTTTATAAGTAATTTCTAAAATGACATCTGGGTTGTGGATCTAAGATGTTAATTTTCATTTATTTTATTATTATTTGTAGCATCTTCATCAATTTTTGCTGACTTAATATGAACTCTTTCATTTTGATTCGTGCTGATTTGACCGGTTATTCGCTTCGAACGGATGTGTAATTAAAGTCCTGGAATTAGCTTGTTTTGCACATTATTAAGTTTTTCTTCATTTTTTTTTTATATATTGTTTGCGATGTTTGTCATTGTTCATTTATGTTTTGTACTTTGCTGTTAATATAATTTTTTTTTGTCCAATTTTCAATTTTTGAGAGGAAAAGGAAGAAGAGAAAAAAAAAAATTTTTTTTTAGATGTTATGATTGGGTTGTCGGGTGTCAGTATTTTTGTGTTTTCGTGACATCTGTGTTCTCCCTGATGTGTTACTTCTGCTGATCTCCAGGTAAGATGTTTTACATCAATTTNACTTTGCTGTTAATATAATTTTTTTTTGTCCAATTTTCAATTTTTGAGAGGAAAAGGAAGAAGAGAAAAAAAAATTTTTTTTTTAGATGTTATGATTGGGTTGTCGGGTGTCAGTATTTTTGTTTTTTCGTGACATCTGTGTTCTCCCTGATGTGTTACTTCTGCTGATCTCCAGGTAAGATGTTTTACATCAATTTNTTTTTCGTGACATCTGTGTTCTCCCTGATGTGTTACTTCTGCTGATCTCCAGGTAAGATGTTTTACATCAATTTTTTGGGTTTTTATGTTTACTTTTAAAATTTAGAAAGTATTCTACTATGTAAAACCTTCAATTTTTTTGATTAGTTTACCATTTTTAACTTTTCAGTAAAATTTATATCTTAAAATTTTTAATTTTTCTTGTACCACTTATTGTTAATTTGTTTGTTGCTTTCTTTCTTAGATACCAATGGGATATCGATGCCAATAATGCTCGGTTGCGGCTTTGAATGTCGGGTTGGTTGGTTTTCCTCTTAATTCTGTTGGTCTTCATCAATGAAGTTTTGTATATCCGATTTGGTGTTCATCGTTGTATTTTGGCCAGGTGAGTTTTAGTTTTTTGCGTTAGTGTATAATCTTAAATTTTACGTTCTAATCTTGGGTTTTTCATTATTTTTATTTTTCATCTATTCGTTTACATTGGTCCAAGCTCATCAGTCGGTTATTCCGTCCCGGTCGTTTATTTATGATGGAAAAAAAAAATTTTTTTTCTTTTTTGAAATCGTGCACACTGTGATGCAACTATTGTGTCACTTGACAGTCATAATTTTTTCGGATGGGTGAGAGGAAAAAAATTTATTGTTGAAATTGTGTAAGAAAAAATATTTTTTATAGTATTTACGTTATATTTGGTTGTATCTAATCAAATTGTGTTTCATACTTAAGGATTGATTTGCGTTGAGTGTCAGTGCTGGACTACCATACAGAATTTTATCGTCCTGGTCTGGATTTTGAGTTTAATCGGGAATTTCAGCAGGATTTTCCAGGCTGCCCACTGCAATGGTCTCAACGAACGTAAGGGGGTAGAACTTTCTTTTCATGTCAGAAAGTTCTACTTATACCGAAATTCATGAAGATGTGGAAGCGCTTTAAATAGTTGCTATGGTCTTCTTCATTAATTTCCTGTGAGTCCTAGACATGATGTTAGGTAGAGATTCTGGTCAGTCAGGGTGATGTATAGATTTTGTCGTGTCCATTGGTCCCATATATTACTCGGTTTATATATATATTTCACGTTTCTTAATTTTGTTAGGGCTTATTATATATATATATATATATATATTTACTGGTTTTGCTATATTAGTAAAATATATCTTGTTCCTCCGGCATAGATATTTCAATTGCACTTTTGGTTTTTGTCATTGGTTTGTTGGGTAGGGTTTTTCTGATTATTTCCGGTTTCTGCATGTATCGAATTGTCGGTATTTCTGGAAGTCGGATTCGTGGTTTTGTTCTCCAACAGAACATAATCATGAATAGAAGGATGGTGAACCATATTATGAGCAATATTACGTCATCCATTATTTCCACGACAAGAATTGCGTCATCAGATGCTCCTCGGGTACCTGGCATAAATGCTAGCAATGGGAGAATGCTTGATATGTCTGGTTTTATCAGCATATACGTGACCCATAATGCCCAAAATATAATTGCAGTGGTTATGATGTAGTAAAATAAGCTCACGTGTGTGGTTATAAAGACGGTGTCGTCCCATGTAGAGTCTACTCGGTTCAGTGGTGCTAAGCTTAAGTTGAGATGCTGAGTTTCCCTGTGCCAGTCTTGATTAAATATGTCGGATAGGTTGTCAAATTTAATAGTCTGATTCTGTGATATGTCCTTTCGTACCCAAACACTTGGTAAAATATGCGTGATTTTAATTTCAGATTCGTTGTACGTGGTACATGGGAAAGATTTTGGTATGATGACTGCTCCCGATGATCCTACAACGTGACACTGACATTCTAATTTAATCAGTTGTGCACCTGCTATATCCAGTGTTTGAATTTTCTGTGTTTCTGCTTCTGGACATCGAATTTCCAATTCTTCTGTAGGATTGATTATACTAAATAGGTTGCGTTTCACTTGCATGACATCATTTTGTTTGGAAATTTCTGAACATGCGAAAATACAGTTTTTATTTAGCTCAGCGATGTCACTCTTTTCATTCATCACAACAGTCAGACATTTTGATAAAGACATTTGCTGATCTGGGAACATTGGTATAAAGCATAAGTCACAATTTTGTTTAGTCTTTCCGCTAATTGTAATTATTCTTGAATTTCTGATGACTACCAAATCTGCCTCTATCTGAATTTTGCATATGTTGTCCTGATATCTGAATGGTATTGTGGAAATAGAATAAAATTCAAACTTTATTCCTATTTCATTGATGGGAATTTTAATTTTGCTGATGAGTCTTTTGTCCGTAAAGGTACAAGAGGCAATCTCATTCTGATAGTATTGGGAGAGTCGGTCGCTGGGTATGGTTATTTGGTACCCTTGGTCGAATATTTTCTCACTGAGTTTGTCCAAGTCTTCCATAAGTGTAGTAGGTGTAACCAATAAATGAGGAATTTGTCCATTTTTACAGTCTGTTGTAATGGTCTGCCTAGTTGAGACGATAATGGTCTTAGTAATCGCGTCTATAATGCGAAAAATCCCAAACTGGTGTTCCTGTGTTATCATATGTAGTTCCTCTTCATCTTTCGCAAGTCTAAATATGTCTCTACCGACTTGTGTTTGCGTTTCCAGAAATTTTTGGTCGACATTTGCAGAGTAATCATTAAGTATTTGATTTACCTTTATCCCTTCCAGATGTTCTAACTGTATTTGTACGTTCAATTTGTTTGTTACGTCCTGCATTTTCTTTTTCGATTCCTGGAGATCGTCAAATTTGGATGATGATATGAACCCACAACACCACTCAAAAATGTCAGCTATAAACTCCAATCCTGCTCGTTTCACTCGGTTTTTCTTTATGATTGGGATATTAGGTATCATGTACTTGTTTATTGCATTGTAGGCTTCGTTTATCGCATCTGCCACTGGATCGTCTTTGTTCTCCAATTCTAATTTTTGATCTCCTGGCAAATCTATCTCGTAGATTATAGGAAGGCTAGTTTCATATCCATGCACGTTTTTGATTTCTTCTATATTAATTCCATGTGTTATTCTGATTTCTGATGCTTGTGCTCCCATTGTTTTTCCTTGGTTGATCATGCACAGTAAAATGATAAAAATGGGTATCATGATTACCGTCTTAAAAATGGTGATCCCAAGAAATAACCGGATGGTGGTGGAGCTGCAGTCTCCGTGATCCTCCTTGTCCAAATACTTCGTGGGGTCTTTCTTGGAGGGCCCTCGAATTCTTCTTGAAGCACGGTTTTGATTTATCAGTATTTTGATAGATTGTGTCATTTTTGGATTTGAAACTGTATTTGTTCTCTCAAATTTCTTTTGTGAATTTTTAATTACTTTATTGTGGCTATTTCTCTCATAATTCTATCTTTTTCTTCTCTGTATTCTTGTATTTCCTTGCGAGCCTTTCTATTCGTACTCATTTTCTGTAGCTCATGTTCGTATTTCTTGGGCGAAGATTGAAATGATACTGATTTTGATTTTGATTCGGTTGTTCTTCCTGGTTGTTGCCTCTTCTTGTAGTAGTGGTATGATATTTTTTGGTCGACCTCGTTTTTTCTTAATTTCGATGGCCTTAGATTCTTGTTCAACTTCTATCTCATTGAGATTTTTGGTTATGGCGTCATTACCTTCCTTTTCTTTGGAATTTATGTCATTGTTTGTATCAACTTCTGGTATTAACTCTGTGATTCCCTCTTCCTCTTCTGGGATTGTGAATAATTTTTCGTTTATTTTTGTGTCAAGTTCATCTGTTTTGTTGACCTCGACATCATTTCGTTCGTAATATGGCTTTAGTTTGTCCACGTGAACTGTTTCTCGAAATATTCTTCTACCTCTTACAGCCTCAATGACATAGTTGACTTGTGATTTTTTTTCAATGATTTTGTAAGGACCGTAATAGTAGTGAAAGAGTTTTGATGAGAGCCTTCGTTTTTTGATAAATTTCCTAATCAATACTAGTTGACCTATGGAGAATATGACTGGAGTTCTTTTAGCGTTGATTCTTTCCGCATAATTTTTCTGTTCTTGGAAATTGTATTTTTTTGCTAGGATTCTGGCAGTCTGAACTCTCTCTGCTATATCCTCGACTGATTTGTATGGTTGGGTGGCAGGAATCTCAGCTTCCAATGGTAATACTGCTTCCTTCCATGCATAAGAAAGAATGGTGTTTTTCTTGTGGTGCCTTGTATTGAAGTATTGTAGGCAAATACTATATGGGGTATGAAGGCATCCCAATCTTTCTGATGGCTACTTACGTACATAGAGATACAATCAGTCAGGGTTGAATGTGATTTTTCAACTAGTCATTGTGATTCATGATGATACGACGTACTGGTATTGTGCTGTATGCCTAGGAAGTTATTAATGAATCGAATCAGTTCGCTGGTGAAGTTGGTACCTCTATCGGATTGTATGATTCTAGGACACCCGTGGCTACAAATTATCTGTTCTGTAAGAAATTTTGCTATTTCTTCAGCAGTCGCCTCTCTCAGTGGTTTGGCCTCTATCCATTTTGTTAAATAGTCGTTCACGGTTACGACATATCTGTTCTGTTTGTTGCTTTTGGCAAATGGGCCCATACAGTCAATTTAAATGTGACTGAAAGGTTCATCAGGTATTTTGAAAAATTGCTTTTCTCCGAATGGTTTTCGTCGGGGAATTTTTCTTGTTTGACAATTGTGACACGATCGGATGTAATCAAATATTATCTGCTTCATTCTTTTGAAGTAGTATCGCTGTCTTATTTTGTGATATGTCTTTGTAAACCCTAAATGTCCACTGAGAGGGTCATCGTGGCATGAGGCTAGTATTTCCGGAATTAGTTTTTGTGGTATGACGAGTTGTGATCCTCCTTCTCTGTCAATACGATAAATTATACCTTTGTTCACCTGAAATTGACTTTCTTTATCGTGAGTTATTTGGCGCATGCGTTCCAATGTATTTTGGCAATTTGAATCTTTTTCTTGCATTTTCGATATTTCCTCCAACTTGATTGATAGAATTGAAGTAATTCTGTCATGGTGATCTTCGTTCCCTTCTGTTTGTCTGGGAATGCCATCTGGTGTGACAGGGCATCTGGACATAGCGTCTGGGATGTGGTTAATGGAACCTTTAATGTAGTAAATGTCTTCGATGTCGAATGATGACAGCTTGAATGCCATTCTTGTCAATTTTGGACTCATTCCTTCTTTTTTCGCTTTCAAAATCCAACACAATGCATGGTGGTCGGTATGAATCATGATTGGGTGTCCATGTACAAATGGTTTCAATTTTTCTAGTGAATAGACAATGGCTAATAATTCCTGTTCCGTTGTTGTCCATCTTGCTTCTGTTGGTGTGAGTGTTCTGCTCACGAATGCGACTGGTTTCTCCTTATCTTTGTGAATTTGTGACAGACATCCTGCGATTCCAATTGTGGATGCGTCTGTTCTAAGGTGTGTTTCTAGACTTGGTTGAAAGAGTGCGAGTATTGGTTCAGCCGTTATAGTGTTTTTTGCGAATTCGAAGGCTTCTTCCTGATCCTTAGACCATTGAAATTTTATTCCTTTGTTGAATAGTTGATATAAAGGAGCCATTTTTGTTGCGTATTTAGGAATAAACTTTCTATAGTGGTTAAAAAATCCTAAAGCTCTTTGTAATTGCTTCACAGTTGTTGGTCTCGGCATTCTCGTAACTCCGCTGACATCGTTTGGTTCAAGTCTCATATTTCCGTTGCCAATTATGAATCCTAGAACTTTTGTCTCATTATATGCAAACCGGCATTTTTTAGGCATTAGTGTTAAACCCTCTTTCGAAAGTCGTTGGAAAACTTTCTCTAGCTTCTCGCAATGTTCTTGGATCGTGTCACTGTATATTATTACGTCATCAACGTATGATGCTACCACTTCTGGTTTTAGTCAAGCTAGTACTATGTCCATCAATTTACTAAAGTGTCTTGAAGCTCCAGCTATCCCCATTGGGAGTACTTTATAATGAAATAATCCATCTGGTGTAGCAAATGCTGTCTTTTCTTTGTCTTTGCTGCCCATTTCTACTTGCCAGAACCCTGATTTTAAATCCATTACAGAAATGAATCTGGCTGACCTTAGTCTTGATTGTATGTCGTGGATGAGTGGTAATAGGTATGCTATTACATTTTTTGTGACAGAGTTGATATAGCGAAAGTCGCAAACAAATCTCATTGCTTTGATCGTTCCTTTTTTTGGTACCAAATGACATGGTGATGACCATGGTGAAAGACTAGGCTCTATGAGATCGGATTCTAACATTTTGTTGACAACTTCCTGAATTTGCTTCCTCATAGCTTCTGATGCTGGGTATGGTCGTATACTTTGTGGTCTGATGTCTCCTGTATCAATTGTAAAGGGAAGTCGGTTAGTTCTGTCTATGTGGTTTTTTTCCCATGAGAATAGATGGTTGAATTTTTCTATAACAGTCATTATTTCTTGTGTTTCTTGTAAGCTTAAATTTGGGTTGATATCCAGATTGTTTTTTTGTTCAATTGAGATTTTCAATACTGAAGCTTTTTCTAAGGTTTTTGTCAATTTTCTTTCTTCTTTTCCTAATATTGTGTATTTGTTGATCCATTTGTTATCGTCGGTAGGATTTGTGATGATGATTCCTCCGGTTTGATCACTAATGACCATATTTGGGACCAAAATCCTGGATTTATGGTATATGCGGGTCGTTGCAATGATTATTTTCTTTGCCCTCTTTGATATTTGTTGGTTCTATGGGGATATATGCTTGACTTCTGGGGGGTATTTTTGTATTTCTTAGAGCTCGTATTGTGACGTATTCAGTCTGTGGGATGACATTATTGTCCACCTCCTGTATATTGATTCCATGATTTTTCTAAAAATTTCCTTTTTCACTATTTATGGATATTTCTACTGATACTTCTGAAATTAATATTCTTTTTTCTAAATTCATCGTGAAATTAAAATTCTCTAAGAAGTCGAGTCCTAGTAATAAGTCAAATGGTAGATTATTGATGATGAAAAACGGGTATTTCACCTTTAGTTTCCTTATTGTTATTTTGGGGAACACTATCCCTTCATCTCCTAAAGAATTTTTCACTTGTCCTAAATTAGAAAATGTGTTTGCAATTTTGGGAAATTCTGATGCGCATGCTGAGTTGATTATACTAACTTGTGCGCCAGTATCGATAACAAAACAATATTCTTTGTCGTTGATCCTTCCTGTTATGGTCAGTTGACCATCGTTCTGATTGGTTGTGTTTAGAATTGTCCTTTTTCTTTGTTTAGGGGTTAATTGGTGCATGTTTGCTGAGTCTGTGGAATGTCTTGTGTATTCTTGTTCTAAATGTCGTGATATAATTTCCTTCAAATTCTGTACTTTTCTGGTTATGCTTAGTAATTCGGCTTTAATTTCTTTAGTTAGATCACTTGAGGACGGGCTCTTCAAACCCGCCCGTGGGAGTGTCCCTGGAATGTACTGTTGTTCGGGAAGAACTGTGTTTGTTGCCTTTGTTCTTGCTCGTTATGTTGTGGATAGTATGGATTCCTATAGTTTTGGCTCCTTCTTCTGTATGGTTGACCTCTGAATCCATTCTGATCTGCCGCTAGTCTCGCCTCTGTATCCATTCTGTCTGGCTTGGTTCTGATAGCATATGGCTGCTATATGCCCTGTGCGATTACAAATGAAGCACTTAGGTCTGTTTCTAAAATCACGACCTCTAAAGTTTGATCGGAAGTATGCTCCTTGTCTTCTTTGTGGAAAATTTGAATTGTTATACCGTTCGGTTCTGAATCGATTTTCGTTGCTTGGAATTTTTTCTATTTTGTGGTGTTCATTGGGTTGGATTAGTTTGATGCTCAATTCTTTGAAAGCTTTTAGTAACTCTTCTGTGTCAGTATTTGTTTTCTTTGGTTCGCTTTTTTGTATTGACCCGCTCGGTTTATTGGAGTTGTCAAGTTCTCTTAAACCTTCACCTTCGTATTCCTCTGTGATTTTTACTAATTCTTCCTATTTGCTTGGTAGACCTCTGTATTGGATAAATCTTCGCACCGCTGGTATCATTTGTTTAACGAGTCCTTGGCATAGCTCCNCCATTTGGTTGGTAGACCTCTGTATTGGATAAATCTTCGCACCGCTGGTATCATTTGTTTAACGAGTCCTTGGCATAGCTCCTCCTCTTTGTAAAGAGTCCAGTTATCTCCGAAGAGGTATCGAATACGTGTTATGAATGCCAATGAACTTTCTGAATTTTCTTGGTAATGATTACCGATGTCTACCATTTTAAGATCCTTTTCCTCTTGGTCTCTTGGACAGTGGCTTTGAAAAAAATTTTTGAAAACATCCCACGAAATGGCGTTATCATCTACTCGTTCTCTGTATATTGAGAACCATTGTTCAGCACCTGGTGTCTCAATGGCAGTTGAAAGTTGCATTTTCTTTTGTATTTCTGATAAGCCCAAACCTGTTGCCCAAGCTTCAAATTTACTTAAAAAATCTTTGAGTGACTTATCTNTTGAAAGTTGCATTTTCTTTTGTATTTCTGATAAGCCCAAACCTGTTGCCCAAGCTTCAAATTTACTTAAAAAATCTTTGAGTGACTTATCTGTGATTTTTTGCCGAAAAGTCGGTTTCTTGTCTGCCTTCATCAGAAAAGTTGTTCCGTTTGGTGTGGTTGTTTGGATTTGTGTATTAGCCATATTTTCTATTTGTTGGATAATACTGTTAAAGTTGTGTGTTTCTTCGGTTGTTTCAACAAAAACTTCGCTATCAGAGTTCTCTTCTTGATCACTTTCCAATTCACGTGATACTGACGTATTCTTTGTATGCTTATACTCACTTTTGGTTTTTTGCTTATTACTTTTTCTTTCACTTTTCTGTATGGTGGGAGGTCGTATGTAGGACTTCGTGCTAATCCTATATTTTTTTTTGAAATTCGGGTAGTATTTGACGTTGAACTACTATCACTGTCACTTGTTTTTTTACTTTTTTTCATTAATTTGATTCATTTTTGAGGTAGCGAAATTGGCTCGCCTCTTCACCATTATTAGATTCCTGTTACCGAAATCTAAAGGGATGATAACTCACTGGTAGTACTCGGTGTTTTGGGGTAGTTAGTTTATGGCTATAAGAAGAACACAGNCTAAAGGGATGATAACTCACTGGTAGTACTCGGTGTTTTGGGGTAGTTAGTTTATGGCTATAAGAAGAACACAGTTCCGGTTTATATATGTTACTGTAAGTAGTAAGATATAACTTGTGTTTTATTTTGGGGAATAGTTTATTGTTAGGAGAACCACATGGTTCTCCTAATTAATCTTACAATAGTCTCGGCCGTATTCTGGTTCAAGAGCATGAGCCCATCAAAGCCCATGGTTTTATACCTTCTCTTGGCCATAAGGAAATATCAATCTCATTTCCTTGTGAATGACTTGCGTCATTCACACGGAAATGTCTTTGACATTCCTTGTACATGATTAATTATATGATAGGAAATAAAGTAATGAATTATGAATATTATAACCTAACAGCCCCCTCCAAACTGTTCCTGGTCTCACAGGAATTAAATATACAAGTTCTCTCTGAAGTGAGACGGAGCGATAGTAGTATTTTTCAAGAGAAAGTTATTTTGGTTTAATTATTGTTTTTTTTTTTTTTTTTTTTTTTATATATATAACTTGTCGATGTGATAGTTAGATATTACCTTCGTGCTTATCGTAGTCGTTGTCTATTTTTTCCGTTNTATTACCTTCGTGCTTATCGTAGTCGTTGTCTATTTTTTCCGTTTTTATGTCATTGGTAGTAGCCGGAACAAAGCTTCCATGTTGAATTTGGGTGTATAAAGGTGGATATTGATCAGTGGATGCTTTCTTGCAATTTATGCTTCAACCATTTTATTTGAAGGCTGATATATCAATGGTATCACTTTACCGCTTACAACTATTTTTACTACTAAATAGTTTACATAATTGAATGATATGGAGAGTGTCGTCTAGTTCGTCCAAGCATTGCTTCAATAATTTTGAATTTGTGACAAAGTGGGCATGGAAATTATTTTTGACAAATCGCATCACCTTTTCATCATTATCTTCCAAGTTTTCGTTGCTAAAATCGGTTCGAATATCATGAAACGTTTGACCTAGGTAGCGTTTAATTAAAAAATATACAGAATAATTACCACAATACATGCTATTAAAAGACTGATATTGTGTGCTACTACAAATCAGCTTAAATGACTTTGACTTCAAAAAGTTAATAAAAATGCTTGGGATAAAATGTAACAGGCATCCCGAAACTATAAAAGAATGCCACATAATCAGATAATCTTTCTTTGAGCATGGCACACCAATGAGTACCACTGTGAAATTTATCGTCCGTGTTTACAACAATGGCAAATTGAAAGCTAGTCACTTGTTTAAGCTGATCACATGCAAATACTCTCGTTGAATATCGCCGTACTATAGTTGAATGAAGATTGTTTCTCAGCTCAACACTGTTCATTGTGTGATGATGACTTGTCTATACTTGTCAATTTCCAGGACCGCCTGATGTTCGAAGAATAAAATACACTGCTTAGCCCCTTCTATAGCGTTTGAAAATTGAATGTCCAATCTTATGTTGCCCGTTTTCTCAAGAGTAAGTAGTGATACACCGGATGGTGATTGTACAATGTCAAAAACAAACAGACAATTGTTTGTTTTGTATCCTTCTCTGTCAAACAAAAGTCCCTCATCCTGACTTGCGATACCAGTGCTTGTAAATAATGTGTAGTATGCCAGCAAGAATTCATCACTAAAGAAATTTATTGCAAGTGGTCGTATTGGAATTGAAATATTGTTCACAGTCAGAGCAATTCATGATATTCCATGATTCTCAAATTTGAACGGATCTCCCCTTGAAATTACCAACGAAGGATGGACTGGAGACGAGTCCAACAATAATACGACTCGGGATGATAGCTCCAAACAAATTCTCTTCCGTTGCACTCGAGTTTCCATTTGCAATTGTAAAATACTTTACCTCTACCTTTTTGTGAGAATATCTTGCTACTTCACCCTTATCTAAAGGCCTCTGATGTGCAAAAACAATGCTCGGGTATTGCACCTGTTTTCTTACAAATAATGAAGCGCTAAGAATTTTTATTTGACATTCTTCACCTTCTGTTAGTAATGAAAATGCACAATAAGATCTTGTCAATGAAATTGTGATGGACACATTGTTTAAGATATACCGGTGTTAAGTAGCAAGGTCAAAGCGTAGTTTATCGATTAACTCCACTTGCTTAGACTTAGAAATAAACTGCTTTCTTTTAACAAATCCAGTATTCCCATCACCAGCTTCTGCATCACCTTGATCAGCATAGAACAGCGCGCAAGTTCCTTGAAATTGCTTGTACTCGCTCCCATAAGCAAGCAAAGTTTCTATATATACTCGATAAGGATAGGCGTTGTTGCTCGTGGAGACGAGATGAGAATTGAAATAAATATCGAGTTGTGAAAATAGAGCGTGCATAAATAAGTTGCACACTCCTACCTTTGAAGTATCCTCAAGCATATGACCATCCTTAGCAACAAGTTTCACTTTGAGGTACAAAAAATTATCATGAAGATCGAGATAATGTGTCCCATTTCCGAGCACTTTGAATTCAGTCTTCGAAGATGAATCGTTTATACTCACAATTGGTTGATATTCAGAATACATACTGTAACCTACAGTTGTGTCTGTCGCAGGAATTGAAAAGAGTTCAACCTCTTCTCTAATTGCAGGTTTAGTGCATGAAGCAGTGACATTATGAGAAAATATTCCGACGATCTCGCCTCTTCTTCACCTTTCGATGTTTTGTCTCTACCCTTTTTTTGAGGGTTTAAAAAAATTTAGCTTGTTTTTTCTGTCTTTTTTTTGGATTTGGTTGAACTCTACCACCAGATTGAAGTTTATTAACATCTGTGAGAACGCTATTCTTTACTTTTTTAAGAAATTCACCCCCATTTCTTTCAAATACTTCTCTGACCGATCATCTTTTTCCTGCTAAATCGGAAATCGTACTGAAAGCTACGTGTTTAGCATGTGGAAATTTGTACTTCATTGCTAAAGGAATTGGATATTTAGCTATGCTACTCAATACTGATCCGATTCCACCACCTCTTTGCCGGACTTCATGGAATGCTGGAACACCTTGTTCAATCTGATCCTTCAGGGTGTGATAATAATGGTCATGATGGAAAATATATTTTTGCTTCATTTTGTTGATAAATTGAATGAAGTGTATTTTTAGACTAATGCAGTTTTACTAATTTAAAATGGTTTTATTACAATGCAAACCTTACTTACTACCCCTTTGTATAATTTATTAACACATTTCCCTAAGACAAAGTATCAACCCCATTCTTCAGTATACACCTTTTCGAATCAAATCCATGGAGAGCTGATTTACGCTGCTCCTTAGTATAAAGTACATGCTTTTTAGACCTAATATACATCATACTCTCGTAAACACGATGTTGCTATTCAAGAACGTCACTATAAGTTGTAAACCGAAGACTTTGTTCGTGAA
Organism: Holacanthella duospinosa; assembly: GCA_002738285.1. NCBI lineage: Eukaryota > Metazoa > Arthropoda > Collembola > Poduromorpha > Neanuridae > Holacanthella > Holacanthella duospinosa. Next base: position 126,290 of record NIPM01000322.1, on the reverse strand, counting down.
TAAATTTTGGCACTCTCTTAGCTGCTTTCTTCTCTCTTAGTTGTTTACCAATCAACATGCAGTAAGCTTTAGGAGCTAGTCCAACAAACTTATATATCGGCTCACCCTTTGTCTCATCTTTCAGTTTTCCAATAACCTTCTTGTTAGTAAGATTATAGAGAAAGTGATCCTCAGGGTAGTCACTACAGTCGAAAAGATGACTGTCTGATTCCATGTCTTTGTACACATCTTTAGTCTGAATTTGATAAGTCAAGCTCTCAGTATCTGTAAAAAGAAATTACGCGCAACTACCATATTTACGCTGAACATAATCCATGTGGAATTCATACATAAAAAGTTTAGACAACTGTAGAACAGTAAAATCAGTATATATAGGCTTAGCGTAACTCTTGCTATTCTCAGTTGAAAAGATACAAAATTTCTATCTAAAATATCGTGACCCTTGTAATGAGATTTAGAAATTAGTTTATCTGCCTGTTCTTTCTTGCTGACAAGTCTAATACAAAGCCGTCGCCTCACATTCTCCATACTTCTAAAAATATAATATGTTTATAGGATCTAAGAACGTTTCACCTGTCGAGTAATCCAAATTTGCCTTTGCCAAATACAGCATTATTCATGAGCTTAAAGAATGAATCCTCAAATGAGTTTCTGGCTGAGGCACGCTTTCTCTGATTAAAGTCAATGTAAGGAGTTAGCCAACCCTCTTGGTGAGATGTTAAGATACGATAAATTTTAGTTAGCTTCATCTCTTTTGAAATGTAGTATTTTAAAATTTTATAAAATTCACTTTGGTTGACAAATGTCTGAATTAATAATGTTAATGTTAACTAATAGAATACTTACCTGTAGTGTACGATATAATTTGTCCGAGGACCTAGATGTGGAATCAACTTCTCCTGATTGTCCATGTACGTCAGTTGCAAAGCATCTAACAAATCTTGCTGATATTTGCTCAGTTCCTCTTTTCGAATCGCATGCTTTGTGGGTGCAAGCGGGTATTGATCATGGGTCTCATGTAATAGTACAAGGCCCACCAGATAAATCCGGGCCGTAGAAAGTTGCTTTCTCCAAAAAAAGTTAGATAAATTAAATGCATAGCGCGAAATTTAAAAATTGGAGGGAGCGAAGTTGGCTTGTGATCAGAGCACAAGATCAAGTTTCAAAATTTGGAAAAGAAGCAGAGGAAAAATGTAAGTTAACTTAATTAATTATTAAAATTTAATTATGACATTGCTTTGTGGGGAGTGACGAGAGGAGACGGGACTTAAATTACATTTGAATCCAAAGAAGTGCCCATCTCCCTTCCTCACTCCCTACACCTTAATCTCACTCTCTTGTTTTCTTTTCAGATTGAGATCAAG
>NIPM01000322.1:80012-124607 GCA_002738285.1 Holacanthella duospinosa | reverse complement strand
CTCGAGTGAGCCATGAGCCATGGCTCATTGAGCCGGTGGCTCTGGCTCACGCCAAAGGCTGAGCCATGCGCCACACTAAATCTAAGTCCCCATCTCCCTTCCTCACTCCCTACACCTTAATCTAACTTTCTTATTTTAGTGTAAGATTGAGTCCAAGGTGTCGGGAGTGACGAAGAGAGAAGGGAATTACATTGTAATTTGTTTTAAAGTTAAATCAAGTCACCATCTCCCTTTCGCACTCCCTACACCTTAATCTAACTCTCCTGTTGCATTTTTTAGATTGAGATCAAGGTGTTTAGGAGTCACAAAGGGAGAAGTCACAAAGGGAGAATTAAAAATAAAAAAATTTCAAAATTTGTCAGCTAACTTCACGTCGCTATTATTCACTACTTGTTTGTCGGCTGACACAAGCCGATTTTGGTGAAAGGCGGAGAAAGAAGGCCCGGGTTTATTTGGTGGTCCTTGTACATCATAGTCAAGATCGCATTCAATAATGAAACCTTCAGGCGAGTCATCCGTTGTGTTTTCAATTTTGAAGGCTGCAATTTCATCGCTTGTCATAAATCTGATACTGGAAGTTTAACCTTCATTGCCTATAAAAATAAATTCAATTGATAATGTTCTGGCGATTATTAAAATGGTTTTTAGATAATAGTAACTTACCTGCCCATAAAGATTGTTAACATCCCAGCGATAATGTAAAATTCATCAATGCTTTCAGGGTCTCCAGTGTACTCTTTCATATACCGGTTCCACGCTTCAGTTTTTCGTTTCACAATCATGGTTACCCCACCTCTCATTCCTAATTCCAAGAACTCGTGCTGGTCTATATCAGAGAGTTGGTCAAGTACTACAATTGTCATTTTCAACGCAGCGTCCCATGCTAAACCTGGTGCAGATATGTGATGAACTGGATCTAGTTTGTAGGAATCTAGTGACATACTGCGAAAATTCTCGAAAACGCTTGCTAGGAGCAATTTATCTGACATCACATAAAGATCATGGTAGCTACCAAGTGAAGTACAATTAAAGCTAGTGAATACGTTTTGCGCGTGATCATATTCTTCGATAGTGAGTGGTTTATCTTTGAGCATGTTGTGAAAACATGATATGGGAGGAAGCGTTGACTCTTCAAATTTTTCCCAAGTCGACATGTAATCATAAGGGTAATCTCCTTTTTGTTTTACCAAGTCAACAAGCTCTGGTGATTCGAAATGGTCATATAGCAACTTGAACTTGTGTGAATCGTCATCTTGTTTCACTAAGTCATCCACTAAAGCTTCTAAACTCCGGTTCATAAACTGTAGACTATCCATAAAAACAATTTCATCTACCTGAATAGACATGAATTTTTCTGAAGTAGATGGTGTCACTCTAATACGGTCACCAAATTTTCTAAAACCATGAACAATCAGATGTGCATCGTATCCTCTAAAGTTATGCAAAACAACTGGTAGTCGCTTTTGCTGGTGCAAATCCAAATTGTATTGAGCGTGATCCGCACCTCTGTATAAACCCGAGAGCCTACAATGGTCTCGTACTATTTTATCTGGAAATATGATTGGCTTGTTACAGACATGACATTCGGACATTTCTTCAAACTGGTTTTGCTGTTCCTGGGTGATGACCATGGAAACAGGATTGTCATATATTTCGAATACTTCATCCTTTATACGGTCGATATCTTCTAGGAATACGGACAAAGGGTATACACCTCTGTAGACTCGCTTCTTACAAATATTTTCACGTACATCAATTACCACATAAGCAAACCCACTCGGTGTGTGAACAGTTTTGTTTATACTGTATGATTGCTTCTTAGTATCTGCACATTTGTCACTTGGTAGAATTAGAAGACATTCAAAATCTGCTTACACTATAAACCCAGCTTTCAATTGTTTTGCAATATTGGTGAACGTTGTTATTTTACCTTCTGTTGGCATTTTAACGTTTTGGAATTTGAACTTGGTACAGTTTACTACATGATCTCTGAACAATTTCTGTTTATCCCTCATTTCAGGAGGAGATAGAGGTATTGTTTGAAGACAATTGTAACACAGAAGTCTACGGTGGCTGTTGTGTTTACCTAAGAGTTTATGAATATCTGTAATCGCCACCTAATGCGAAATTTCACCACACACAAGAAGTAAATCCAGAGTTTTGTATTGTGTATAGTTATGAAGGGATATGTAGACAGGTAATATTCCCTCATACTCATCATAATTGAAAATATTTACGGCCACTGAGTTTGAAACTTCAAACGTTGGAACATCTCGCAGTTTAGCTGGATACGATATGCATCCAAAATCATATTGAGATTCGAATTGTTTGTAATAGCTGTCTGTGAACATTTTTGATTCCTTGATTTCTTAGTTCTTGATGGTGCAATCCCGCAAGGCAAGCCCATTTGAAGCACATGTTATTTTTTGTCAAAACATTGATTACTGCCTTTTTGTTTGTCAGGTTAGAAGGAATAGAAACAACACATTCTTTTATCCGCGTTACAACTTGTTTCTTATATGAAGCAGAACGCCAAGAAAATTTTGTAGCAGAAATGTCTGAAAATTATCAGAAGCATCTCAAAATTCCGCTACAGAAAACACGTCTACAAATAATATCCAAAATCTTATTGATACCAACGAGACTCATAATTCATTTTGAAAAAATTTCAAAAAAAAATTAAACTCAAAATATCCAGACGAGTGAACAAGTCACTTCATCCCAACAACAAGTAATCTTCACAAGCAAAATCAGGTCTTATACTGTTATACGAAATGTACACAGGAAAGAGTCCATTTTCATGGTGGAAACAAAACCACTCGGCTATTACAAACATGACTCTATTAGTGCGGAAGTACGTGTCAGTTCCTGGCAGCACAGTTTTTGGCGAACAATTATTCTCTGAAGAAGGGTTTATATACCGGCCTAGCCATTAGGAACGAGCAAAAATAAATTCTTTTACTGATTGTGTTGTGCGTCAGCTGTTGCTGTGGGTGCAAAAAGTTAGCAGAGCATTACCATAAAATTAGCAGATCAGCAAATCAGACCGTAAAGTTAGCACCCTAGCACCATAAAGGGAACAATTAATGGAAACGCACTCCCCGCGGAATTGGGTAAGTGATACCTCAATCGATTGGAAATTTCATGCAGATTACGAATTCATTAGTGGTGGTCAAATCAAATTTTGCAAAAAATTTGCAAATTTGTGCAAACAAAAAAATGTTTTGCTGCACTGTTTTACCCAAATAACCTCGTCGAATTGGGTAAGCTATACCTCAATCGATCAGAAATTTCACGTAGATTACAAATCTAACATTCGTTGATGGCGGTCAAGTCTCATTTTGTAAAATCATTGCACTGTATAATAAAATATTTCATCAGTATTTTATTATTAAGCAAAAAAAATGGCTGCGCGCATCACGCGCCTCCGTTAGCTGNAAAATTTTTTTAAGTGACTTTTCAAATGTGCGGGGAAAAAATTAGGTATTCCAAGGTATTCCGAGGCACCTCAAATTATGATGAAGTTTATTTTGTAGACTAATATGGGGTAGCTGATCGCAAATATGAAAAAAAATTTAACCGGAAACGCATAGAAAGAAAGTTATGAATTATTCAAAATGGAACAAAAATAGGATTTAATATGCATTCGTTGTTAGAATTAGAATTCGTTAGCTTGTTAATCAATAAAATATTTCATCAGTATTTTATTATTAAGCAAAAAAAATGGCTGCGCGCATCACGCGCCTCCGTTAGCTNTAATAAAATATTTCATCAGTATTTTATTATTAAGCAAAAAAAATGGCTGCGCGCATCACGCGCCTCCGTTAGCTGTTGAACGAGCCTTCGGCTCGTTCAAACGCCGCCGTTACAGGTATGCAATCACACTCAACTAACACAATCCAATTGTGCTTGTTACCGATCCGTGTATGCTTGAATACGTCTATTAATTACCTAACAAAAACATTGACAAAATACTCTCTCAATCTACGTAATAGCAAAGATAAAATTTCTCAATTTTGAAAAATGCAAAACTTTTTTTTATGCGTTTCCGGTGAAAATTATTTTCATATTTGTGATCAGCGACCTAATATTAGTCTACAAAAAAATTTCATCCAAATCCGATGTGCTTCGCAATACCAAAGTTTTATCTTTTTTAGATTTCTAATGATTTATATCAGATTCGTAATACGCGTGTAATTTCTGATCGATCAACCTTTCACTTGCTCAAATCCGGACAAATACATATGGGTAAGTCATAGCAGAAAAAAAAATTTTTTTTGGCACAGATTTGCATAATTTTTGCAAAGTTTGACTTGGCCGCCCACAATAGATGCCATATTCGTAATCTATATTAAATTTCTAATGGAGTTGGTATCACTTACACAATTCCACTTGGATATTTGGGTAAGACAGTGCAATGATTTTGCAAAATTTGATTTGACCGCCACTAATGAATGCCAGATTCGTAATCTGAATGAAATTTCCAATCAATTGAGGTATCACTTACCCAAAACCGTGGGGAGTGCGTTTCCATTAATTGTTCACTTTATAGTGCTAGGGTGCTAACTTTACGGTCTGATCTGCTGATCTACTAACTTTATGGTAATGCTCTGCTAACTTTTTGCATCCACAGCAGCAGCTGACGCACAACACAAGCAGTAAAACAATTTTTTTTTGCTCGTTCCGAATGGCCAGGACGGTACGAAGATAACCGTTCCCGACTTTTCCTGAGCATGGCAAATTGTTAACCTTCCTCAATCGTAATTTAAAAGTATTAGATTTTGAGTAAAAGTGAAAGGTTGTTAGCTTGTTTTCTAGGCTTTTTGAAGTATCTTGCACAACCAATAAATTTTAATTTTAGATTATTTAGACAATTAAAGATGAGGCACAGTCCAAATTTCCTTACTTATTTCTGTATTGAAAAATACATTCAATTTTAAAAATATTCGAAAATGTATTCGAATAGTTTGCGGATATCATTTTTAAAATATTACGAATACTAATATTCGTAAAAGTTTCCGAATAGTTTCGCATATTCGAATTTTCGAATATTTGGGGCATCCCTACTTATTAGCTAAATGTACCGATTTAGATTATGGATCAATCGATCCATAATATTGTCTAGATTGTGGATATGACATGTGCTTTATGCTGCATTAAATTTATCGAACTTGAAATTACTTTTGTTCCATGCTCTTTGCTAAAAAAGGAGTTCGCTAAATCTTTTTTGCAAAGAATTAGAATTATGCGTTCAATGGTTAGAAAGTGACAATTTGGGATATTCCGACTATCCTACACTGAAATTCTGCCGGATAGGCTAACCGCCGAATACTGGATAATTTTAGTTGTCGGCGCGTATAATTTTCTAAAAAGTGTTTTCAGAAATTTTTAAAAATGAATCAATAATTTTATTAATATTAACAAATGAGCTCCGAAAAAGTCGAAGTGCTACACGTGGTGTTATTAAAATTGACTGCTGCACGTTTGCTAGAAAAGTGTCACAAACCGCGTATTTCTTTGATAAAAATTACATGCAATTTGAGTTTCAGTAAGCAAATTAGCCGGATATTCAATATTCGGCAACCAGGTATTAACGGATACTTGATATCCGGCATATCTACTGGATATGCGTTGTAGAACTTGCTCAAAGGCGGATCGGTATATTTAGGTTGATTGATGTATTGCTTACCCAGATTCTACAAATGTTTCGAAATAAATATCTTTGTTCATATGCTCCAACGTTTAATGAAATATTTGTTACACCTTCTATCGTTAATTATTTCCAAAATTAATTACCTCGTGACTCGGGACCAAGAGTAAGGTTCAACCAATATTGAATTTTTTGACAACAAAATCTTTTCCCAATCCCGTATCCTAATTAACTAAGAATAGCAGCTGGGTGGGTGTCTTCGAAACATAAATAAACCTCTACTGGCGGAATAAATGGGAGTAAAAAAAGTGTAAAAAAGATATATCAAGTCCACTTTACATTTACTTTAAAGTTTACTTCACTCTAAAGTTTAACTTTAAGAAATTTCAAATTTTTTCAAATGCACGATTACCTTGTGGCACATCCAGGTAACCGTTTCCCGTTTAGTTTCGGTTCGTTTCATTTTTTACTCCAAAACGGTAAACGAAACGAAACGAGGCGGATAATTCGTTTTATGAAAACCTAAAAACGGAAAAGAAAACGAAACGGAAAACGGTTTTTCCTTTCGTTTTGAAACGAAACAGTTGCATCACTAGTTGCTTCGCCTCGGAAAGGAAGATGAGGAGAGTAAGCAGTAACTCTCGGACATCTTCATCCAATAATTAGAATATTTATTGAAATGATTATTAAATATGAAATTTAAAAATAAAGTATTTAAAAAAAATTTAAAAAAAGGAACATGTGTAGAGTGCCCCCTCCCCCTTTCTGGAATTCTGGTAAGTGATTTGTTTATCGACCGGAAAGTTAGCGTAGATTGCAAATCTGACATCCGTTATTGGCGGTAAAGTCAAATTTTGCTAGAAATTTTAGAAATAAAATTTCTAAATTTATACTAAAAAAATTCTTTAAACCTAAGAAGAAAACCAAACAAACGTAAAAAAACCTAAAAGGAAAATCTAAAGAAAACCATAAGAAATCGTATCCTCTACGTTTCATTGCATGTCATATATAAATATGTAAATTCAAAAAAAATGAGAAAAAATATTTTGACCGCTGTTAAATTACTTGATAGCCTATAATGCATGTCACATTCGTAATCTACGTTAAACTTCCAGTCAATTAACGTATTATTACTTGAATTCCGGAGGGGGAACCTGGGGCTATTCGACAAATAAGCCAAAAAAAACTTCAAAATATAAATAGGGCTTTATCCCACGCCGTGTGCGAGCTCATGATAATTTTGGGTTTTGTGGAACCACCGCAGAAAAATTTGCAGTTTCGAAGCGTCTGCAAATTTTCCTGTGGTGGTCCCAGAAAAAAAATTTTACCGGGGGGGTCCCTGTGCATTGACGAGCATTGGGGTTTTCCTCTATGCTTGTGGTGAGTACGTTGATGAATAAAGTTGCTTGTTTGAATGGATTGATGTAAAGCATTGATGTAAAAAGAATAAAACTGAATTTTGTTAACTCTTAACTTTGAGCAGAAAAGGGAATAGCAATAAAAAAATTAAAAAAGTATGTATCGTTAGCAAGATTCATTTGGACTTGGAAAAAATTATGACTCATTTGTTAGATATAATTACACTACCGTCAATTAATGCATACTACACAGTTGCATCATAAAATTTTATCTCACAATGCTGTAGTCAATTTTGTTTGATGTTTATGTGTGTATGACACACATGTATGATACTACACGTGAACATGTTACCACACTTGTGACACTTGTAACATCTGAAACAATGAAATGGGTCGATGTGAGAAAAACGAGAATCTTAAGTGGCCTATAACCAATCATCAAATGTACTCATTGGGAGTGAGTGGGATATATGTAAGGATATTTGAAAAAATTCATCAACACGCTGCCACAAATACAACATTGGACTTCACGGTTATAGAAGAAATAAGTATTACTAAAGGTCTACTTTAAGGTTATAGTCTAAATCTACTGCTTTTTGCACTATACATATCAGATTTAAAGCCAAAAATTAACGATTTACCGAGAATACAAATTACGGAAGACAAGAAAATTGATTACTTACTATATGCGGACAATAGAGTAATACTAGCATCAAGGAAAAAGACATTGCAAACGAAACAACAGACTAAACAGTTATTTCAAAAAACTCATTAACTGTGAATATTAAGAAAACAAAAGTAGTAATATTTCGTAAAGGAAAGAGAGTCTAGAAACAGAAAAAAATTTTATGGTAAAACCGAAATAGAGATTGTTCGTCAATATCAGAGTCAATCCAATGATGGGCCTAGCCCAGCTCAGCCCACTGGGCTGTGGGCTGAACTGGGCTGAACTTGTAGTGGGCTGGGCTGGGCTGGGTTTATGAGTATTAATTTCTTATGGGCCGGGCTGGGCTGAAATTTGAAATTTTCAATCTCGTGCAGCTGAAAGTTTCATCTTGAAAGTGAAACTCTCAAGGTGACTCAGCAGAGAATTTCGCAAAATATTTAAAGCAATAAGAATGTGTCGATGGTTTTTTGTCGGTTGGGCTGACCTGGTTATGAAAATTTAATTTTTGGTGGGCTGGGCTGGGTCGAAGGTCCAGTGGTTCAGTGGGCCGTGGGCTAAAATAATAAATTTCTTAACGGGCTGGGCTTTCGAAAAGTCAGCCCATACGCACCCCTGGTTAATGTTACATATCTTGGAGTGATATTTTCGCCCAGTGGAGTTTTTCGAAAATAAATGATACAGTCTAAAAGCAAAGCAAGAATAGCATTTGGAAGACTAAAAGATATGCTAAGGAAGGGAAGAACATCGAATTGGGACATAATCACAAAATTATTTGAAGCAATAATTAAATCAGTCCTTCTATAGGGAGCAGAAACTTGGAGTATACAATATTTGAAAGATGTAGAAGCTATAGAATCAATTCTTGAGATACGTATTAGGAGTTAGCAATGAGTGTAATAGAGATAAATTAAAATTAAATGTAATACAAAGAACCACTAAATTTATATAAAGAATCACACAAATCATGAGGACAGATACCCAAAATGGAAATTGGAAAAATTATATGCACCAGACAAAGAAAAAAAAAATATAACATATTAGAATTAGTTTACTCAAGTAAAAAATCTTTTTATAAATCTAGATACACAAATTAAAAATAATAATGACTTTAATTGCATAAATATAGAACACATAAAAAACAAATTAAGAGAACAAGATACATGAAAACTTAAAACAAGGGAAACTTTACAATTCCATAAGCACATCTGGAAAGAAGAATATAAACCAATGAACTATCTAAATCTCAATATCAGCATTCAAGATAAAAGAATAATAGCAGCTGTAAAACTACAATCCCAAATAGTAATCACAGTTAACAATTTACATATATTCTCACAAAAACTTGGATTCTGCTGTAAATTAATGGAAGAAGACACTTTAACTCACTTAGCTAATTCATGCTTACTCTTACCAAAGATGTCCATAATATGCACAACTCATGAAAAATTACAATTCTAAAATAGAGAAGAAGTTAAATGTTTCACGGCGGATATGATGATAAAGTTGAAAAGCAGAGAATTGCTGAAGCAATTGATACAAGATTAGGATGAAAATGCTAACTAGATACAATCCGTCCTTTACGAGCATGTATTTTCACCCTAGAAATAGATAGCAATAAGAAAATAACGTATAATGAATCGCTAACAATTAAGTAAAGTTAGTCTAAATTCGTAAGTCAACCAGAAAAGACCCAATACATAAGAACAAAATAGGATTAAAAAAAAATTATAAAGTAAGAATAATATATAACTTAACCATTAAGATAAAAATGAGATACTTAACAAACTTAGATAATAAGACTAACAAAAACTAAAAAATTATTATTTTCTCAAAAATATAGAAAATGTTAATCAAAACGGAATCATACCTATTATTCATTACAGATATCAAACAACAATACTTTGTATCATAACGATTTATGGGCTGGAGGGTGGAGTGGAAGCGACATAACAAGGTGTATTAGCTGTGTTGAAATCTATTGCTAAATATGGGCTGACGAAAGCAATCACTACGGGAGTCAAATTTGCAGGAGCTGAGACCACTTTAGATGGAATCATGACGAAGATTAAAACAGATTTACCAACAGGGGTGGCATCAAAAGAGAATATAGAGATGGACATGAAATTTATCAAGCTACAATACGAACAGGAACTGGAAAAAGCGAGAAACGAAAAAACCAATTCATAATCACTAATCATCACATTCGAAACTATCAGCTCTAAAGTAGAATTATTTATTATTATATTTTTCTGTAAATTTTACCGCTTGAATACAAGTTAGAGATAAAATGAGAGTATTTTACACTTTAGCCATTTTGAATGACTTAGTGGGCTACTTCATTCTGGTTTGTCGGTTGGTGGTGGTAGTGGGGATGCTAGTAGGGATGGTAGTGGTAGGAAGATGGCGTGAGAGTTGGCGGTGTAAGGGGTGAGAGATAAAAACTGCAACAGTTAATTTGTGGTGGTGGTGGAGATGACTAGGAGAAGGAATTCTTCGTCATTATTTATAATCTCGTTGGATCTATCATTTTAAATAAATTCTCGATAGACATTTTTGTTAAATTTAAAATTTTTGTAACTATTTTGTATTTTGGCAATTGGGGAATTGTAGACATGAACAATTGACATTTCTTCATTGGGGTGACAATTTATTGGGGTTCAATTACATTAGGGGTGACAAAAAGGTCATAGGATCTAATGAGATGCTCAATCGCCGAAAAGAGGGCTGTCTCATCTATTTGAGTTTGAGGATGGCCTAATTAAATCTACACTTTTTTTTATGAAGAGGAAACAAATTAGATAAACAAACCAAGGCAACCTAGTCTAATTGACAAATATATTTCGATGACCGTCGATTTCAATTAGACTCTGAAACACTCCAAGTGAGACCAAGTGAAGGGGGGATGTTGTCGCAGTGTCAAACTGTAGTTCCGAGTGTTGTAAAATAAAAAAAAGGCAGGGTTGATTAAGTTGAGATTTTTGAAATTAATCGATAAAGCAAAGTCGAATTTTCTTACCCTCATTGTCCTTACGCGCTGGGGTTGAAACTCTGGTTCAGCTGGAACAGGCAGACAATGAAAAATGTAAAATGTGAATCTCTTGGTGTAATTGTCGCTGGAAATAGAATTACCAGGGAAATATTCTCCTATTGCATCAGATAAAGTGTCAAATGCCAACTGATAAAGATTTGAGTTGTACTGTACTGGAATCGATTTGTAAATTAAATTTTCTTGGTGAACTTTCAGAAGAATGGATGATAGTCTATTAGAGACAAAATTAAAAGGGTATTTATTGAGAGCTCTATTGAAACGTATAGTTTTAATTAACCAAAATATCGCAAACAGAATCAATCAATTAGTCCATAACACATCCGTGTAGAAGGTCATGCAACCCGTAGGAATTTGTATAACACGAACTTGTGTAGTACGAATTGGGTACTGAGCCTTTGAGCCTCGTGAAAATAAACTGTGATGATGTTTCAAAATCTGCTCATTCACAGTGAATGCTTTAATGACGAGATTACATTCCTTGATACTAAATGAGTAGGGGCATCCATAAACACCTGTTTTTGAAGTAGAGCAAGGTTCCAAGGCAAACTCTGGGTTGCGTCGAATCAACTTGACTTCAATTTAGCAGCCACTAGGTAAATATCGCTTCATTTGAAAGAGTGGAGATTGAAGTTTCCCGATGGCGTCAGAAGTTTTTGACGCCTTTGACAATTCAAATCTAAATTTGAAACCAGCGTTCTTGCTGACATCAAACTCGTCATATGCGCTGTCGGGATAACAAACCAAAGCTGAGAGTGCTGTATTCTGTTGATTTTGCGTAGTGGTTAGAATTTGTGTGATGACAGTTTTATAAGGGTTTAGTCCTAGGTCATCCGACACTGAAACCCCATTAATGCCGACAATTATGTTCAAAAAAGCGGTATAAAGAAACTAACTTCTAGGCGCCACGACATCTGTAGCTTGTAATGCAGTTGCAGTGTTTGACAAAATCCTGGCTTTTAAGTATAGGTAGCCATCGTTAAGACTATAGTACTGACTAGTAGACCTAGAAATATTAAAGATGATTGGATTGTAGGAATCCTTAATAGTTGTCGAACTCGTACAAGACAAATAAATGGAACAATATACTGACATCATTAGATAGGAGATTGAAAATATTGAGTTGGCTTCTAAAACTTTTTTGACTATTGGAGTAAACAACAGCCTTGCTTTCTATGTTTAATTTAAACCACTAGCTCTGCTTCCCACACTTTCCCTTTTTTGATTTTTTTTACAACTGACTTTCCTTGCTTGGTCTTGCAGGCCTATTTACCATCAAACAGAGACTTTCCACGTCTTTTTTTGACTTTCATTGATTTCCTTCTGCGTCGACTTTTTACGCCCTCTGCCACCCTGAGCTTTTCTACGCTTTGAACTCAAACGTTTTCCTGCAGTACTACTACTGGAAAGTGGAATTTGATAAAAAAAACTCCAACGGAGAAATTCCAGCGGCTGCTGATGTACTTCCTCCTACCTGATTTGCAAAGTTTTATTCACTTGCAGATTGATTTTGAGAATTTTCACTCTTTGGTGGTTCGAGTTCACAATAGTCTTTAGTACACGTCATCTTTCTCATTACAATAAAAAAGTTACAAGGAAAAAATATGCCTCTTGTCACCTAATCGATACTGAGCGAGTTTCGAAATTTTTACAATATTATAAACGATTTCGCACATGCAAAACTACTACCGTTTTAGATTCAGGCCTCAATATTGTGGCGCAGCCAAAAATTTGGCACTTTCCTAGTATTCGGGAATTCTGAAATTAAAAATAGTTCAGGATAGAACTTAAGGTTAACAAGAATTTCTCTGAACCTATTCATTTCTCCGTAAGGATGTATAAATAGACTTGGGAAAATTCAATAAAGATAGGAAATGGGCATTCCTTTTGTGGTGGGAAGCGATACCATAAATAGGAGTAAAATAGCCTTCACCTCAGGAAGGGGGAGGGGGGAGTTCCCATTGAGGTTTTGTCTCTCAACAGAGAAGGGTATTCGGCGCTGAGTTTTAGCTTGTCAAAAAGGTAGGAACAATAGTAGTCTAAGCCTAATAAGTAACACCTTAAGTAGTAAATAGTGAATTTGGTAATAAACATAATATTAATTTGACCCTTGCGGAGTATAGTGTGGATTGTGTTATTAAATGTCGTGAATTATTCAACCCTGGTGTGGTCTCTTGGAGAGAGGGAGAGAGAGTGGCAAACCATTTTCCCCCGGCAAAGTAAGTGTTGCCAATTACGACTTTATCATCAAAAGACAATAGACCCGATAAGGTTTCGTCCTCACCTAGGGTCCCAAGCCCTGCGTGGCATCCACCATCTCTTTAGAGAGCATCGGATTCCTTGTCAGGTACAACACTTAACTATAATTACTTCGGTTTTACCATTTCACCAGTGTCACTGGGGAGCTCTGCAACTTTGCCAGACTTCGGTGACCCCGGGGGTCCGGTGCCGGAGAACACATCGAAATTCCCATATCTTCCCTTTGTAGAAGACATCACACTTGGTAAGTAAGACCATCGGTCTTTAGTAAGAGTAGTCCCTATAGGAAGTTAAACTCCTGTAGGAAAAGAAGAGTAGTCCCTATAGGAAGGTAAGTTCCTGTAGGAAAAGAGTAGTCACTATAGGAAGGCAAGCTCCTGTAGGAAGAGAAGAGTGTTCCTGTTGGAAACTAAGATCCTATAAGGAAGTTAGTCACAACAGGAACAGTACTCTTAGAAGCAGACCAGGTCCTACGGTGAACTCTTTAGAGAAGACAAACCAATACTCTAGGAGTCCAGCCTAAAGAGCCACTCCCATTCCCGTTCCCTTATGATAACCAGATACTGTAGGTACTCCCTGTGTATCCAAGTCCAAATCACTATCAATCCCTATCTCATTCATTCAAATCCAATATTATCCCTTTTATTTCTTTACATTAAATCATCTTAATCAATGCAACGGTCCGCCGCGCCACAATATAGGTTGAGCACATTCTTCGTCTATTATTTCGATGCTGACATTTTGAATTGGAAGATAAGCCTTCACCGGAACATATTGTAGTATATCTGGTTTGTAATGAACAAGTCCAGTTGAATATACAGATTGAAATACTCTTAGGCATGACAATAGTTTTTCTTGAAATGTTTGGGGTTGAACAATGTTTGAAGTGACAATAGTAAAATAGGACGTAAATCTCAAGCCGATATCAGAGTAGTAGGAAAACTGGTGGTGAAGTTGAGAAAACCACTTGTTTAACGGAACACCAAAAAGCTCTTCTAGAAAAGGAGAAAGCCTAACACTAAGTCATATTTATTCAAACTAAGTTCATATTTGTTCAAAACTTTCTCCGTGATATACAAAGGAAGCTTGAAAGGATAGAAGAAACCGATTCATTTCTGAAATCAAGTTGACGGCAGTTTTTACACTAGGTTCCTTAACAATTACATCCTTCTTATTCTCTTTATATACTATAAATTTCAACTTCTGTACATCAATAATGTCGTAAAGTGCCTTAGACCATGTTGCAGGTGCTTGATGACCCCCGGATTAAAAGATAGTGTCACTAAAACCCATTGCTTTAGCAAAGGATTCATTAATTTTAACCTGTCGTTCGTTAACACTGTTAATTAGAATAAGAAACTTGTTCCTTTCCGGAGCGGGGATCACGAGCGTGCTTATGTGAATATTCACAGTCATACTCTTAAATCTCCTGTTTACGTCTTCCACCAAGTACAAAAGACAAAAAAACATTTTTACTAAACAAATGTTCAGATCGAAAACTGATCAATGTTTTGATAATATTGTCTTCGGGACAAAAATTTTTTTTGCTTTTTCTCTAGGATTCATATATAGGTCACACAAGGCAACCTCGAGCAACTGTCGTTCCCTTTCTTCAGAAATTTTAGTGACGACTTTGTTCGAAAATTTGCTTGTGGTGTTAAATGGGAAATATTCATGCGATGATTTATTAAATAGAGTAAGATGATATGACACTGGATTCACTGGAAATTTGAATTTTGACATGATTTTGGAATATTGACTGCCTGACGTTCCTCGGCGTAAAATGCACCTGTACAATATTAGTCCAACTAATTATTACGACTATCCAATAAAGGTTTAAATTACCTTGAGGATTTCACCGGAAGCGTCTCGCAAATAGAAGAAATTTACAGGAATGCTTTGTATAGCCTTCTCGATAAAGAAAATCTCCTGACTGAAGGTTTGACTAGCCGTACCCTTTTGAAAGGTAAGCTTCTTCTTACTGATTCGAACTGGTTGGTTCGGAAGAAATTGCAGTGGCTTTTTCTTTTGAACAAGAAATTTTCCAAACAGATTCCTAAACACTGAATTTTTTGTAGTAACAGCCTTTGGCGCAAATCTTGTGCTGGAGTGAACAGTACTGTTTTAGCTATTGACGAAACTCGGCCAGACTTTTTTTAAAGTGATTTTGTCCTTTTCAGTCATGTAGCCAGCTAATATGCGCCAAAATTTTGCAATTACTTTTTCTGCCATGCTTCATTAAGTCAAAATATATAATATTTGAATATTTAGTAAGAAAATTTTTGACAATATTACTTTCATGGTAGAGTAAACGCTGAATAAACGAGTATCATCTTTGTCCAGTAATGCTTTGAATTTTTTGTTATAAAATTCTTACCCTCGTCAGACAAGAGGAAGCGTGGGGCTGATTTTTTCGCCTTTTTCGCTTCCCTGAGAATTTTTTCATAGCCTTTTAGAACTTCATCAGCGGATTTATTTTCTAGAAATGCTGTCCAGACAAAACTAAGAGAAAATTTTACACATCAATTGGTGAATATTACAACCAGAATCCAGGAGAATCGAAAATTTAAAATGTTGATACCGGAAAAAATTATCGATCACGATAAGTATAAACTTAATCTCTGCGTTATTCAGATACATCTATAAAATCACATCCCCATTGATAAGATATGAAAAATGATCTCGTCACTCTTCTTGGATACTTTCTACGAGCCATTTTATGCAAGCTATAACTATCCAGCATTTGCAATGTCTGATTGTCTTGCTTTTTGTTTTGAAATTTCCTGGCTTTTACAAATGTTGGTAACCCGCAAAAACCACCCATTTCTTTTTGGTTTGTGTAAAAAATTTTTATCTTTTCTGTAGACATTTCGCAAAGAATGCTAACTCGAGACTAAATAAATATATCATTTACCTGAATATTTTTTATACAAAGTAGTGGATGATGACTATTTTAATCCTCCAGCAGTCCCACGAGATTCTCCAAACAGAAGCTCCTAAACGCACGACACAGGCTCAGTGCACAATGTCTTCGCGATGAGTGTTCACTAGCACACGTGACACATGGAGGGTGGTAAATGGGACCATTAGATATATAAACAGGTAAGGGTTCATTATATCTAAAATTCCAAAATCTGAATTTTTCAGCCTCGATAATGTTTGGGTCAACTCAAAGAAAAATGTCATGGTGGTCAAACAAAATGCTTTGAATACTTCTGAGAACAATGGTCCGTCTACTTACAGAAAGTTGCAAATCTAATGCAGAATGAACTATAAATACGTCTGTTTCTGATGTCATCAAACACAGTTCGTTAATTTTGGCATCTTGTGTGTCACGATAAGCGTTGATGACAACAAAGTTAAAGTCCTGTGCTGCAACCATTGTTGGAAACTGTTTTTGAGCGTCACGGACAAGTGTTTGATTGATGTTCAGACAATGCAGTAAGAGGGACCCAAATAAGTTACCAGAATTTTCAGATGAACTCTAACCCTACACGATGAACATTAACTATCGATAAATGACCTTCTACGGGGCATGCGGTTGTTAAAGTCCCCTTTCAAATTTTGGGGATTTATGAAACTTTTTTACCTATTTTAGATTCGAGATGATCTAAATACATTCTTCGTATAGCCTCCAATCATGGCAACAATCTATGGCGATAGTATAACTTTGTAGCAGTTTTTGTATCGGAGTTGCGAGGAGTGATGAGTCAATGCCGTTCACTTGTAAAGCATGTAACATTAATTGAAGTCTAGGCACATGAAATGGGATAGAAGATGAAGTGAAGAGATGGAGTAGCTGTTCAAAGTTTGATTATGGCTCACGGATTGACATAAACTGGATTTCTCCTGTAGTTGGACAAATTTCTAAATTATTGGGATATTCTAGTAATGCTTCGCGCAATATAGCGTATTTATGAACTTGACTAAAATAATTACTGTTTCACATGAGTAAGTCTTTCGTAGAGTCTTGCTTTGCTATTTCACACAATAGAAAGGATAAGCTATACTCGATGGCATACTCTATGGCACATTGAATCAAAATTATCAATTCCGGAATATGTAACTTTAGTACTTTTTTCAACAAGTCAATGTCCCTTAGATCATATTTTTGTGATATACATTTGATTTTTATGCACTTTTTTATACACAACGGTGAATACTTATCAATATTTGCAACAACTTCAACTATATACTTTATAAAGTCGGGACAACCCTTTTCCAAAAGATTGGCTCGTGTAAAATAAGTGGCGTATACTTAATAAAATTATGGAAAAATAAGTCTTGTTCGAAGATACGATCCATTATTTATTTTTACAAAAGCAAAAGTTGAGTTGTTTCATCATAACCTGCTTGGTTGAGGCTGTAAGCAAAAGTTTTTGGAACATTTCGGTTTCAATTATAATGACTAACATTTTAATTTACTTCAAATATTAAACGAAATTAAGAGGGATTAACACTGGATACCGAAAAAATTTGAATTTTTGAGACAAGGGCACTCAAGTAGCCAAATATATAAGGTCCAGTTAGAGAGCCAAACAATCCAATCAAAAAGCCTATTACAGATATTGATCAAACAGGATTAAGATTCTAAATCAGACAAATGGAAAGAATTGAAATTACCCATCAAACAGGTTAAGCAAGCCTTTTTCTTGATTCCCGAAAGTCGTTCCAAGTTTGTTTTATCTTGCTTGTCCCGGAAAGAAACATCCCTTACTATATCCGGCCATTTGATATTTGACAATATTTTTCACATTCTTTACTGTTCACAAAAATAAATGAGCTTGGTTTAATTTGTAGGTAGTATCCTTTCCAAGCAGAATTAACTTTTATCAGGAATATGTATAATTTTTTGCTTCACAAATGCTAAATGTCTCAAAATACAATTCCTGCACCATTGTTTAGTAAGAGTATCTAAAATTAAAATCAAAATTAATTAAGAGGCTTGAAACCAATAAAAAAGTCTATGCTTCTATCGTTTTCTTTTTTTTTCAAATTGTAATCCCAGAAACAAAATAGATAGAATCAACGTATGTACTTTCATTGGTTCCGGATAGACACTATAACATGATGCAAGTTAATTTGACCCTTCACTGATTAATTATCTCTACGGCCTCAAGTAATTTTCACCCCAGATAATATTTATTGCCGGATAAAATGAAAATTCAAGCAGTTTAATCAAGCTCCGGACGCTTACTGATTGAATTTCTATCGATCTCAAGACTATCCCTTAAAGTTGGATCCAGCGTCGTTATCAAGACGAGTTTTAAGAAATTTCTAGAATTTGACAATTCGTTTCGAAATGGAACGTCGACCGAGAAGCTTTTTTGTGTTTCTGTGCAATAGTCATCAGAGAATTAGAAAACCTACAAAGCCAGTAGTAGCAAAAGCAGATTCTACTCAAAAGCAAAACAGAGTCGAGGAAGTGACAGCAGCTCGACATTTCCCAGACCAATTGAGTGATGACGCTGGTTATACATGTAACAAACGTGCTCATAGTGATCCAGAGTACACAGACTCAGATAGAAAAATTTCAAAAAAAATCCGAGCGCATTGTCCTGGAAAAGGTAGAAGACATGCGAGTAAGTTTATAGAACATTATTGTAACTATAACTCAAATTGTCCTGTTAAAATGTTTTCCCTCGGATACGGTCCCTTTCAAAGACGCTGTGGGTAAGTTTGAGCAGAAGCGTTCACAGCCCAAAGAAATAAGCGATGTGCTGGCCGGCATATACTGCAACAGAAACAATAGTGGGCTGACGACGAAACTTTAGCAGAAAAGAATGAAGTTTCTGCAAATGATATGTCTGACGACCCTTACGATGATTCAGATAGTCAGATAAATTTAGAGTACTGACATTCCTGAGTAGCATATCTTGTACTATTCAACAATGTGCAGAAGAAGCAGGCCGTCGTGTAAAAGGAAGCGTTAACAAAATAATTCAGAGGTAGAATTGTGAGCTTTAAAACTTTAAAGAGTTTTCAGTTTGATGATTTTTTTCTAAAAAAAACTATTTCTCTTTTTTTCCTATTGTTTTTCTATTTGGCATAGTTTACGTCCCCGTTTGATGAATGTTACTTTGTTACTCTGCGCTATGACGCTCTGGAAAGTCATTTGGAACAACATCAATGTCCTTCTGGTTTGAGTCGTTTGACCTATCAGATCACGTGTTTCCACAAGAAGTTCGCGGAATAGCAAATATTGCAGTTAATTTGGACTTTTCAGTGTGCTATTAGCTCCGTCACGCACACCGTGGAACGCTTCCAATATATTCATGTGACTCACCCGAAACTATGTGTATGGTAGTGGACGTTGTCTACTCTGTAAAGAATCCATTAATTGACTTATTTACACAATGTATTATAGCCTACAAAAGCATCAATTTCAGTTTTCGTATTATATGTGACTTTTACGAAGTGACTCACGACGTATGGAATCTTGATCATCCTGTGGGCTGCTCCTGGTCAACTCTGACTCACAAAAACTTTATCGAAAGTGCTGTGACAAGGTGTGTTCGATATATAATTCTTGCTTTTGACTTTATGCTAGAGAATGGGTCATCATGGGTGGTTGACAGAATTAAAAGGCTAAATGTTCATGTTGGAGAACTTTCTCCAGTGTCAGTTGGTACCTATGTCCCACTGCCTCCTGGACTAAAAGAGAGACATGGGTTGATCAATCTCAAAATAAACCATAAAATATGCTTTTTCATCTGTATCATCTGCTACTTATACAGTGACAAGTTGGTCAAACAAAAATTGGCAGAACAAAGAAAAAATGGGATTTTTCTGAGTGGGTTAAAATTGAACATGTGGATTAGTAGACAAAAAACAGAAAGACCTAAATAAACAGTACATTCAAAAATGGAATCAATCTACTTTAGACTTTTCGACGTTCACAGAATATACATCTAGGTGTATATTTTTTCACAGAGGTGTAACTCTCACTGAAATTAGTGAATTTGAAATTAATAATGAATTTTATGTGAATATTTACGAATTCTATGATGAAACTGTGTATCCTCTGAGACGAACCGAGTACATTTTCAATCAACATGTGGACTTATTATATTTGCCTGGGAAGACAGGGAACAAAACCGGTCATTTTTGTTTAATCAAACACAAGAGTCGATTCCTTTCAAGTGTGACCCATGGTGAGCGTTTTTATTGTCCAATGTGTGACAAAGCTTGTCTCTCACAGTACTATTTCGATATCCATGTGTTGACATGCGGTCATGGAGAAAAATCAATTCAAATTAAAAATTCCCCATCAGTGGACTACTGTGAATTTATAAACTATAGAATGACAATGTCAATTCTTTCTGTTTTTATGTCACCTTTCAGTTCAGACAGGTTGAAAATTCAAAAAAAGAATCAACAGGTATCGGTATTATTCAACCGTACGCCTATAACGCATTGCTTGTAGCTCCAGACGTCTTCAACAATAGCCACAACCCTCTTTATGAATTTTACCAAAGGAATGATTGTGCAACATACTTTATTGAAAAACCCATGAATATCGCTGATGAAGTGTTGGACTTTATTTCTAAAAAAAATTACCGTGTAACCCGACTCTTGAAATAATGGATCGTCACTTTTCTATTACTCATTGTGAAATTTGTTTTAAACTGCTCCAAAATGACAGAATCTTCCATCACTCCCACATATTCTCAGACTATCTTTATACCACTTGTTCTTTTTGCAATTTGCAAATTAAATTTCCTAGCTATTTAAATATATTTGTAATTGGGATGAGTAACTATACAAACAATCTTCTCGAACATGCTTAAAAGTCCAAGAAAACATTCAAAGTCATGCCAATCTTCTAGTCTTCGGGTAAACTATACGGAGTCACTATCAATAATAAAGTTAGGCTTAAAAATGTTGAAAACTTTCTTCCAGAATCTGATTTAGGATCTCTGTTGTTTGACTTTATGAAAGATGACTGTCGATTTTCAGAAACAAAAAAAATTATGGGAAATGACTTTCACACGTTGGGATCCATAAGTCAGCTTAAATTGGACTTTCCCCCAACTTTTTCAATTTCCGAACTGGAGAAATTATGTGGTTCCAAAGATCCTCTCGAAGTAGAGGCTTTCAAAAATTGCGTGTTGAAAGAAACAAAGGAGTATCAGATAGATAATCTAAATGCGTATAGAGATTTTTCTGAAATATTTACCTGTGAATCACTGTCAAAATTTCTCAGGAAGTTGCTAAAATTTAAGACTCTTAGTTTGGCAGAATGTTTC
Organism: Holacanthella duospinosa; assembly: GCA_002738285.1. Lineage (NCBI taxonomy): Eukaryota > Metazoa > Arthropoda > Collembola > Poduromorpha > Neanuridae > Holacanthella > Holacanthella duospinosa. The sequence goes on along the minus strand of NIPM01000322.1, from coordinate 103,378 downwards.
GACAATTATCGAAAATCCTNAAAATTTCTCAGGAAGTTGCTAAAATTTAAGACTCTTAGTTTGGCAGAATGTTTCGACAATTATCGAAAATCCTGCTTTACTGATCACAAGTTAGAATTATCATATAGCTGGACTGTGGGAGAATATTAATTTGACTGTGCACTTTATAGAAGTAGACAATGCAAAATTGAGTATATAAAAGATAAGAAAATGATAGATATGACTGACAGAAAGATTCGCGGAGGAATCTTGCTTCTGACAAGCAAAATTGAAAAATCCAATTCCCCTAGGTTTCCGAATTTTTTATTAGATAAGGAACCCGTGGAACTCCTAAGTAGCGATGTATCTGGATGCTACGCCTATATTATGGCAATGAACTTGCCTTTACGAGATTTTGCATGGTTGAAAGAGGACAAAATTAAAAATTTTGACGTTTTTGACCGACCAGACGATGGAGAAAATATTGGCTATGAATTTGAGTGTACCTTGAACATAGAAAAAAAGTGGTATCATCGACAGTCAAAATTCCCCATTTGGCCACACAAAAAATATTGTGGTGACAACAGGACAAACAGCCAAAAAATTTCTACATGACAGGTAGGTGCTATCACTATTTGACAAAGAGAATAAAGTCTTCTACTATAAAACAATCTTTTATCTGCTTTCTTGCGGATAACTAGTGGAAGCAAAACTGGATTCAAATTTTGTCTAGAACCTTTCTTTAGAGATTATGTNGCTTTCTTGCGGATAACTAGTGGAAGCAAAACTGGATTCAAATTTTGTCTAGAACCTTTCTTTAGAGATTATGTTGCAGAAAATTTGGATCGCAAGGCAAATTCAAAGTCAGAAATGAAGAAGAGAGCAGCTAAGCTGTCAGCGAATGCGTTAAGTGAAAACTGTCTAGTTGATCCGCTTTGATATGATAATTATGAGTTTGTTGTAACCAGCGCAAATACANTGTTAAGTGAAAACTGTCTAGTTGATCCGCTTTGATATGATAATTATGAGTTTGTTGTAACCAGCGCAAATACAAAAACGTTATTGTCTAGATCCATTTTTTCTGATGTAGAAATTTTGACTGAAAACTTGAGTTTATTTCGACTTAAAAAGTGCAAAGGTGAAGATAGAAATATACGGATTGTTGGAACCGTCTTGCTCGAGCTAAGGAAGCTTCACCTGTATAACCTTTACGATGAACTGGTGTCAGTTTTTGGCAACAAAGTGTTGCCTATTTTAGTAAACACAGACAGCATTATCGCGGGAAGTAGTAATCCTGATCACACATATATTCAAGACCTCATGTCACTAGCAAAATTATTTGACTTTTCTAACCTTCCTGGGAGCCATGAACTTTTTTGCGAAGAGCACGCAAATGTCGCAGGAAAGTTTCGCCTGACTCATGAGTTTGTAGAAAAAGTTATTGCGATCCGAGCCGACCAGTATACTATTCGTGTACATTCCGCTTCTGGGGAATTGGAGTAAAAGAAAAAGTGTGCCGGACTTCCAAAAAAATAACAGAACAAACTGCAACTGTGATCATTACAAAGAAGCATTGTTAAACTCCGGAAAGTTCAAAGTCCCATGCGCTTCAGTTAAAATTGAGAATGGGATTGTTTATAAGGAAAAAGTTGGCTATTAGAGGAAAAGACTATATCAGGATTTGGCTTTCTCCGACTCGTAGTCTTTTCCTCGGCTACCCATTGGACAATCTCAAATAAATTTCCCACTCACAAATGAGGATTAACAGAGGTGGTCGTATTGTTCCATACTAATTTCTAGTAGTTTTGCCTCTAACCCTCTACTAAGTTGATCTCAAATTTCATTCTCACCTCTTCTTCAAGGAATGATTCAACAGGATTTTCTTATCACCTCTCCGTTTCTTGGATTGGACCATATCTGAATACCCGTGTCAAAATGCATTCACATATGTCAATCTCTTATTTATTTTATTTATGAATATAAGAATTTATTAATTTATACGTTTTTTTTTCAGTATGCAAAATAGAAATAAATTGCAGAACATGTGTATCATCTGGGTGTGTTTGGACAAAACTAAGCAACCACACAACATACTCTGTCCCAACTGAAGCAATCCTTCGTGGAGAGGACACAGTCTATTCCCCTGATGTCGACGATTGTGAAGGGATGGAACTTCTCACTCCTGTTTCAGTGGTGGACGGTGAATCGATTTCCGATGTTGGCTACATCGGAATTGTGATTGGTAAGATATTAAATTTTGATATAGTTATGCTTACTACCAATTCTAAAAGACTGGATTCTATAACTCAACTCTGCGTAGAAACGGTTTGTTTTCTGTCCATATTTTTGATGACTATTGGAAAATTTCTGTGTGTCACTGAAAAAAGAAGACGGAATGCGTCACCCGAAGATGAAGAGATCTTAATGGATTCAGTTATTTAAAATTATTGTTGATTTTTACTTTTGTTTTCTCAATTGAAGAAGTAGATCCAACCAGTAACTCAGTAGACAAGAATGGCATTTTTACATTTTGTAACAGTTTTTTTGTAACAGTGAGCGTAGCAAACTTTTGTGAGCTAAATTCAAATTGCCAATTTTGTTATAATAACAATTGTCGAATAATTAAATTGGAAAATGATTTCGTATGTGTGCCGACTATGCTGACTTTGATGAAAGTCAAGTTTATTTATTAAAAAAATGACTGTCCAGAAATTGAAAAGTTAAGGAAACAAAGGAGTTTCGAATCAACGAACAAAGATTCTGATCCGCTTTGACAACCAGTGTCCTCATCAGCCCTACAGGCACATGTATCTTGAATGTTAAATAGTACTCCAGTTAGTATGAAGTCTGCTGGACCTACAGGTTTGCAAGCTATGGACGTTTCTAAAACCGTACACGTTGACACTGCCATAATGCCAATGACATCCATAGTAAGCGACAGGTTTGTGTCCGGATGGAACTTAAGAACAGTAGACGACAAGTGAAATTTCAGTCTTTTAGGTCAAAACATTTTACAACTAAATAATATATATTTATTCTAATCATAGGCTTTGCATTTCTGAATGAAAAAAAATACGTTTATTAGATGCATCTTTTCGTGAATAGATAATATTATTCTATCAGTGAGAGTTAAAATTATTAATTTGAATTATTTTTTGTTCAGCCACTATCAGGCGCAATATTAGAAACCTGTGCTGGAACTCAATTATCTCTAAACAATACCTCAAAGCTAAAAACATTGTATTGATCGGGAAGGAAAACTTAATCAAAGATATGAAAAAAATCGAATGTACAGCTTTAGAGGGTAATGCAGCCTTTTGAAAAAGAAACAATTTGAAAAACATACAAACGACTATATTACTTTACATATTTGTAAGAAAAAAAATCTACTTTATTCTATTTGATTTGTTAATATATGTCCTGGATGACCTTTTCATCTGGAACCATTGTTCTAATTTCCTCCAAGTAGCCGATAAATTGTTCAACTTCGGTTTTTACCAAACGGATCTAAAGAATTTCCAACATTTTAGCATAGGCGTTCTAATTCAATTTTATAATAAATGTTTGAATATTACTTTTTGTCCAGTGTAGTGGTTCTCTCCTCCCTTTTCAGTTTCATAAACTTTTCCTTCTTTCACTAAATTCAAATAGAAGCTGTTCCAAATCATCCTGCATCGAAAGTTTCCGGACTCTGTATAGAAACAGGAATCATGAGTCCAGAATTCTTGATCAATTGGCTTGTCTGGAATGTAGTTGGTCACTGCATCCGGTTTCATGATTGGTTTGAGTTGCTTGATGTCTTCATTGATTTTAATTATCGCATCATCCAAGTAGTCACGGATCTATTCGATATTTGACCACAGAATCTGTCGAATCGATGGGTTAAAATGAGCAAAGTTGTCTCGCTTGATGTAAAGTTTGGCAACCAACGGAATTAAATAAGATAGTTATGTCTCAAATGGTTGGCATTTCTTTATCAAAAGTTGTATTTTGTTTATATGGTCCAGACCAAAACGCATCTTGATTTGTATAATTTTTTCAAAAAATTTCACATATCTTCTGTTCTTAAAGAACGATTTGACTATGTTGTCGGTGAGGTCTTCGATAAAAGCATTCTTCATGAATGAGAATTGATTCAGCGTGGCACTCTCTTCTTGCTGCTGGCTTATGGAAGCTGCTGTCACTTTAAGTTTGCCTTCCAGCAACATCAGTATTTTTTTTTGGATGAATCATCTTCTGAGTCACACTCACTCAACTCGACTTGTGAATCTGAAAGCAAGAAATTGTATGAAATTAAAATGAATTGATCCACAAGATAAAATTTGGTCATTAGATAGTTGTATATTTTACCAGAACCTGTGGTAGGAGACGACATCCGTGGAAGTTTTCAGGCAAGTTGGGTTGTTATAGAGTAATCTATTTTTGGTTCGAAACGCCTTACGCAAAATGCCACAATCTTTTGTGGGGGAAGTTATGAATAAGATTAACAACAAATGCAATTCTTACAAGAGAGAGATACTAACAGATTTTAAGTAACGAAAGCTTACTTTTGAATTCCTCAAATCCTTTCGCGTCCATTATACGAGAATCAACGAAAATGGGAAGCGAGTCAAAGTCAAGTAAAAGGAACACGACCGAAGGAGTCCGCTGCTCCCTCGACGGTTTTATTCACAGAAGGAGAAATGGGAAGCACAATGACTCAACGAAATTGATTATACTTTTTCGAAGTTTCTTGATTAAAATTTTACCGAATGACTAATTTAGAAAAGGAAGGTAATTTAATCAAAAAAGGATATTGAGCAGATAGGGAACCTAAATTAATTAATCGGGAACACATTGTTTTTGGGTAATCTTAGTAAGTATCAATAAATAGCACAAAAAATAGAACTAGCCCTTATTGATTTATTGAAGTGAAGAATTCAATCCAGACAAAACGACAGGAAATGTGTCTGAGTTGAAAAACAAGTAACATCATTTACAACGAAGGAACGTTGTTAGACAACTGGATTTATCGCATTTCAAAAATTAAGGAGTTTCCGAGAAGATATAAATAGAGACAAGCAGCGCTTGCGACTAATTTTTTGAATTAAAACTCAAAATGAAGCGAACGGCAAGAAAAGGAGCAGAGAAAGCAAAGTTTCCAAAAGTTCAAACTTCTGAAAGCTTCGTTAACGACGCAAAGTCTTCGTCTACTGTTACAAGAAATATCAACCTAGTGAATCCAGGTTCACTAAATTCAAACCAGAGAAAGTGCTACAACATTGTGTCTAAACTAGTTGATAATCCAATTTACCAACTGAAACTTATTGTATACAGTAAGTGGACTATTTTTCTTTTGAATTTTTAATTTTGCATGAAAACTTTATTATTGGACCTGGTGGTAGTGGGAAGAGTTACACCTTGAATGCGATTCGTACAATGTTGGAAAGAAAACGTAGAAAATTTCGTGTGATGACCTTCACTGGAGTTGCTAGTTTCTTGATTAATGGCAGTACCATACACAAAACAATAGCACTTCCGTACTTTTACCGAAACTCTTTTCCAAGAGATAATTTAAACGCTGCGCATAAATTACTGGGTTCTTTTGACTATTCCATCATCGATGAACTTAGGTGAATATGCATTTCATCGATCCAAACATTGGTCATCTATATCTAAAACTGGCTTATTTTTTTAGTATGATCGGCCTGTAAATGCTAGGTTATTTTAGTGAACGGCTCAAAGTTGTGTTTCAAAACGATGACGATTTTGGAGGGAAACATTGCATTTTAACCGGTAATTTTGGACAAGTGCGACCTGTTGCATATGTTCCATTATTCCGAAATCCTGAAAGTTTCAGTGGATTTGAGCTCATAGGAGCCAAGTTCTATCAGACATTCGATAAATGCGTTTTTCTAGACGAACCAATGAGGCAGATAGGAAATGCTGAGAACACTTTCCGAGAGCCCCTCTCTCGATTCAAAAAAGGACGCGTTGCAAAAGTGGACGAGGAAATTCTAAATTTAAGACAAGTGAGAAAGTTGAGCATGAAAAAGAAAAATTTTTTTCTCAATGACGCCAACTACTTGTTTGGTGAAGATGCAGCGGCAGAAGAATATAGCATGTAATCAAACTTTTATAAATTAGTTTTTTGTCATTACTAAATACAATTTCGAAATTTAGGTCTAGACTCAAGCATCTTGGCACCCCGGTTCTTGAAATCAGAAATAAACTAACAAGGGGAGCTCCGGCAGATACCGAAAAATCGCTTTGTTTGGTAGTGAAAGGGAGAGTGATGCTATTTAAAAAATTTCGTTGAAGCGGCTCTTTACAACTGAGTTTTTGGTAAGTTCTTATACGGAAATCCAATTACTGTGAAGTTTTAAATAAATTGTATACAATTTTATTCCACAATAGTGACTGTGACTGAAATCGGTCCATTAAAGGAGGATGGAATACCCACAGTTGTGTTCATAAAGTTTGACAAGTAGTTGGGTTATTGGTAATACAAAGTGTCAGATTTATGAATCAATGAGCCAGTAAACCAACGAATGATTAAACCTTGCCTAGATATCTACTCAGAGATGATATCCCTATTCCAATGTGTCCATTCACACAATATGAGTCAATTAGTGGAAGGAGTTGTACAAAATTCAATTGCTTTCTGATAAATGCATTTGGAATCACTACATAAAAGTCCAGTAAGGTCAATAAAAACATTTCCACTTCACCTTATTATATCTATGTTTTGATTAGAAATGCACTTTACCAAGGGCCTGCATCTGCCTTCCGGATGAAAACAGCAGGGATTCTCTCTATAATATACTTTCCACATTGCTAATATATGTTGCGTTGTCCCGTCTTCCTGGGATTGGAAATTTAGCCTTAAATAAAGCGTAAATAAAGTGGAGCCTGTTTCTTGTTCTTATAATATCCAATAATTATTCTTCGTATTATGTGGGTCTCGAAACACGTAATTTCATCTTTAATTGGACACTTGCGTTTTTTTCCTTGTTTTCAGCTTCAGACCTATGTCATCGCTTCTAATTGCTGATGATACCATATGTCGATTTACATTCAAGGATGCCGCCACTGCCTTAATTGTTAATCTCACATTCGGTAGCTGAGCCAGAATTTCTTTCGTAGTGTAGAAATGATTCAGATTAACCATAAGTTTTCGAGCTACTAATGTGTAGCGTGAATTTCTGAAATTATAAGGAAATTTAATATCAGATGCTGAATAACAAAAATTATCTGCATCAGGAGTTGCGACGGAATAGTGAAAAGCATTTAGAAAACCCGGTGTTGTTTCATCTCCGCATCTACTTAATGAGGTGTATTCGACTTCTGGTACATTCGTAGTAGCAAATATTGGAAGAATATGCAACTGTGGGTTAAAATTTGCCCACATAAGTCTCATTGCAGTAGTTGACTCAACACTAATGTCACTAGATCCTACAACACCAATGTCAGCAACATACGTATTTCGGCATTTTGAGCTGAACATTTGCGCAAGGGGGATCGGATTTGTCTTGACACGTGTTACTAAATGCAGAAACCTTTGAAATTCTTTACTTTTAGGTGGTATTACGTATATGACATAAACTAAGGGTGTTGAATCAGGAAGAACTACGTTGTTTTCTTGCGGAATTATTTGGAAACCTGTTCTGTTCCCAATTGTCATCAAACCAGAAATAGGCGAGGATGAGACCTCCCGCATAATAAGCGGTCCAATATTTATGATCTCTACAAATGAATCTTGATCCAGTTTTCCAACTGAAATAAAAAATCCCTCCTGAGATGATGCCAAACTTTTGTCATTTCCTCCGCAATACTTCCCAAGTTCGATAAATTTTGGACTAGACGTGGGAACGAAATGGATTTCGTTGAACAAAAGTTTGCAGAATCCAAAGTTCTTAATTCCTCGATCCGCACCATTGAATTTGATACCAGCCTTAGCCTCCTCTTTTGCGTCATCTGTCGGTGTGTCATCAGAAACATCATGATCCTGCTACTTATTTTCGATAGGCGTTGGAGGTGTTGGCGACACTTCACCACTTCTACCAATTACTTCTTTAGAACGTTCTATTTCTCAAAGTTGCTGAAGTTCTCCTTTCCAAAAGCTAGCGTATCTGTTATAATCATTCCCAATGTCACACTTTTCAGCCTCTTCAGTTTCAAGGAAAATTTTTGTTTCATAGGGATTTTCAGTGGAGGTTTGGATGGAATATTTAGCTAAAGCTCCGTAGGGTGATCCAAATGTCGACTCATAGATTTTTTTTGCTATAAATGCTGCGTAGAATAATGGAAACAATTTGCTCTGTGTCTCAAGTACGTCTTGCAGTAGTAGTTGATTCGCCTCCCAATACTGCTCCAGTGTCTCCGCTTTGCCATACATCAAGTCATGAGACCTATATGCGGAGTCTACCCTATCTACCGGTCCTTCTGCAGCATCCATATTTTCTACATCAGTCCCGAGTCCACAGTACCTCAATTGGAAAAAAAATGTCTTCATTTCTGTTAATAACAACCTAACATTACGTTATATAATTTTTGCTAAAGATGTGCTACTTGTGCTAATAGTTAGAAATGCCGCCTGTCTAGCCCGCTGGAATTTGTAACTCATGTGCATTATAGAATATGATGGATCGACTGCAGGATTTTAGGTACACGATAAAAGTATTAGGCACAAGAATATTTGAACAAATTAATACTTACCTATATCCGTAAAGCGTAAATGGTACACTACGCTTCGAATGTACCGTTGTATAGTTGTTGGGTGCTCTCTCGAACCGTTGTTTACGTTTTACTATTGAGCATGTATCCAATGTCCAATTTCTAGGTAACTGTGGATTCAAAACCTCGTTTTCACAATCCCTTTCTGGTTGGGAGTTGTTAGCAAACATTAAACTGTTAACTCCAAAGTCAACACAAACTGTACCATTGCAAACTTGTAAATGATGGCAATTTTCTGGTAACTTTTCTTTTGTGAATAAAGTGGATTTAGAAACTCCATGCCGATTTTTACAAACATCTATAAATAAATCACCGACCATTTCAATATTAGTTTTAGTTTTATTCAAAAATAGTAAGATGTTTTCCATGGAAATTTGGATTGTAGATAGTATTCCAATATTTTTCTGCTCTTTCCCGGAAGCAGGAAATTTGGAAGAAATAAGAATCACAAGCACTATATGACACAACATGGTTTCCTAAAATTGGAAGAGAAAACTGTTTAATGCTCGAATATATTATTGAATGATATGCTGCAACACCTGTTGCGTCTCAAATTTAGGCAACTAACCACTTCTCCAATCGAAAAAGGAAATATATATTGTTAATTCACAGGAAAAGTATTACCTGTGGTTTTGTAGTGCATTGGAACGTCAAACCTCAAATTTTTATCACAGTAAATGACGTTGCTGCTGTTTATTAATTAGCATGACCAAAAGATTATTGCTACTGTTTGTCTTTGTAATGTACTGTGGTAAATAATTATTGACTTGATTAAATGTTTTGATACAAGTATTGGTTAGTATAATTTTGAAAGGATAGGTTCAGCTGTATTTTTATGGATTATTACTATAACGCCAGTTTGATACTTTGCTTTCTCCATCCTTTGTTTAGAGAAACTGAAATATTATTCTTGAATTTTATTTTAAAATGTCTTATATTTCATAACATTGTTGAAAATCGTTGGTAAATTGAATAATACAAGCGGACAAAAATACCAAAATGTGGAGCGGATGAAAGACGTAAAATAAAGTACATTATTATGATTGGTTACGAAACATTTCAATATGTCATATACCTGCAAAGAAGGGCAATACACCATTCAAAAAACAAAAATAAATGTTTTTGCTGAAACCATAGTGAGGGTTTGCAATGTTACTCCTTTGGAGTAATTTACTCGGTCTAAATAGACGGATTGCAAATTTTTACCAGACGGACATTATGTTGCGAATTACCATCCCTTGCTAAAAAGTTGAATTCCGTTTTTATAAAGAAATCAATTAAAATATGTAAACAACCAGTTCGTCTATCGACTCGATTTGGGCTGAGGAATTAGTAGAGGGGACAGTAAAGAGAAGAAAAAATTATGATGCAATACATATCTGAGATGTTATCAAGGTACTCCTCTACCAACAACTATCACGCCTGATTCAGCAAATACAAAACATCATAAACCGGCGTCAAATTCTTGTGAAAAACGTTTTGGAACTAATATTAGCTGAGTCGACATATGATATCGATTTACCAAATGCCCACAATCCCAGAGTAACTGAAACCTACATTGTCTCTTCGATTCGTGGGCGAGACTCTTGAAAAATAATCTTTTATGTAAAAAAAAATAGGATATATTGAAATTCAATATTTTAGGTACTTATTGAGGAATGAGGATAAACGAATTCCTGGTTCAAATTATTATCAATCTTACACTTCCTTAACCCTAGGAGGAAAAGCGTAGAACCACTCCAAGGATTCTCTGAAGTAAATAAACATCTCCGAGATCAAGGTTTAACTACAATTGTACCAATTTTACGACTATTACATTCTCCTATACAATTTACATTTTCATCTATCACTACAACTACTACCCCATCACCCCCACACCACGACCTTCTCAACATTTTACAACTTCATCCTCAAGTGAAGGAAATAATCACCAAGTACCCACACCACAACAAAATATAAAGAGTCGACGGGGTATTGGTGAAAGAATTTGGAACATTATAACCCCACGTGCGGCGAGAAGGGGACCGTCCCTGCAGTGAAATACAGTGAGGGGAACGACCTGCGTCTTATTGGGAGACCAAACCAATCTCTGTTTAATTCCCTTCAATCCCTTGGACTTTGATTACTTTTTTACATTATTAATAAAATTCTGCGTACCTTAGTAGGAATCGCAAACAAACTTGGTATGTGATACCCTTCGTACCCTCAGACTTGTCTTTTTACATTATTACCAATGGGATTCTTAACAAACATTAGTGTGTAATTCCAAACTAACCCTAAGATTTTGTGTTTTTTTAACTATCATTGGTGGAATTCCCAATCTAACTTTAGTTTTCAATTCTAAACCAACCCTTCAGTTTGACGTCATTGGTTAGATTGCCTACATTTTAAAATCAGTTTAAGTTTTTTTAATTTTAGTCAAATCTAACACTACCACCACCACCACCACCATGGACTAATCCTCACCTTCTCTTTTTACCCTACAGTCTTATGCGTCAAAAAAAATTTTCAAACCAATTTGATTGGTAATTTTTAAAATATATTGTGATCAACAATTTCTCTATCACCAAGAACAGGGAAAATTGCTCTCACTAATATTAGCTACATCTATGAAAAAGAATTTATACAAAAGGGTGATATCCTATTTGTGAAACACCAATGTGAGTAACATAAATGTGTCAACTCAACAGGACCTTTTGGAGTTGTTAGAATCACATTTTGAAGATTTGAAATTTGAAATTATTTCCAACACGTTCAAGTATCAATTAGTTTTACCTTTATTAATCCTGATACTTTTTCAAAAAATCAGTTGATATTCTGGGATTGCAAATCGGAATTTTACGTCCCTCATTCAAAAATAATGGAACTAAATACTAAAAGGTGAAGTTCTTTATCTCGCTTTCTTGAATTTAGAAAACACCAAACTCTTTGTTTCCTGTAACCTGATTTGACCTCAATTTATGGCAGATGTGTTGGTTCCGTGTCTACCAGTTGTAAATTACAGTGGAACATTTCGATGTCAACAAGGTCATGAATCCATTCATTGGGATTAAATTTGTCATTATTCACATCAATTAATTGAATGAAGTTGGTGAGGCTATCTCATTTGAGTTTGGTAACTTCATCCTTACACTCCACTATCGGGAGAAGAAACTATGAAAGGTAAACCCTACAACTGCTCCTCTCCAAGCGACAAATTTTTCAAATGAGTCACAAGTATGGAAGTGGGATGGATGGGAGTTATTATAGCAGATAAGGAAACAAAGGGTGAATAATAATAATAATTGGTTTTTTAATTAATTGATTTAATTTAATTTGATTTATTTGTGCTTTAGGATCAGGACTCGGAGGTGTATTTGGTGCTCTTACCCGTCTTCTCTTACCACTGGTTAAACGATTTGTTGTTCCACAGGCAGCGTTTGCCCTCCTTGGAATTGCATCAGACGTCATTGAGAATAAGCAACCTTTATCAACCTCGCTTGAATCACGCATGTTAATGCTCTAAAGGAAGTTGGTGGAGATGTTTTACGTCAGGCAGGTTGTGAGAAGCGTCCAAATCAAAAGGAAACAAGCTCTCAAATCTAAAACTCGTGTTAAGGACCACCGTCGATATATTCCATCTCATCCTCAACCTCATCTCCGTCTTCGTCATCCTCGTCACCGTCGTCAACAACAGAAAATAAGTAAAAGTAATCAAACCCGTCCGATACCTTTTCTAAGATGCCAAAAATTAAACCAAAAACTTGTTCCTATTTCCACCCTATAGAACTTTATTAGATCCGAGATTCAATTATTTGAAGAATCTGTCTACAACGTTAGCCTTTCCACCACCGACGCTTCTTACTATTGTGGCGCAGCCAGAAATCCGGCACTTCCCTAGTACTCGGGAATCCTGAAATTAGGAATAGTTTAGGATAGAACTTAAGGTTAACAAGAATTTCTCTGAGCCTATTCATGTCTCCCTAAGGATGTATGAATGGACTTGGGCGAATTCAGTAAAGATAGGAAATGGGCACTCCTTTTGTGGTGGGAAGCGATACCATAAATAGGAGTAAAGTCTTCACCTCAGGAGGGGGGGGGGGGGTTCCCATTGAGGTTTTGTCTCTCAACAGAGAATGTTATTCGGCGCTGAGTTTTAGCTTGTCAAAAAAGTAGGGACAATAGTAGTTTAAGCTTAATAAGTAACCGCATAAGTAATAAATAGTTAAATTGGGAATAAACATTATCATAATTTGACCTTTGTGGAGAATAGTGTGGATTGTGTTATTAAGTGTTGTGAGTTATACATCATTGGTGTGGACTCCTGGAGAGAGAGAGTGGCTAACCCTTTTCCTTCGGCAAAGTAAGTGTGACAAATGACGACTTTATCATCGGCAGACCGTAGACCCGGTGAGATTCCGTCCTCACCTAGGGTCCCAAGCCCCCGCGTGGCACCCACCATCCCTTTGAGCGAGCATCGGATTCTTCGTCAGGTACCACACTTAACTATCATTACTTCGGTTCCACCGTTTCGCCGGTGTCACTGGAGAGCTCTGCAACTCTGCCAGATTTTGGTGACTCCGGGGGTCCGGTGCCGGAGAACACGACGGATTTCCCCATCCTTCCCTTCGGAGAAGACCTCATACTTGGTAGGTAAGACCATCGGTCTTTAGTCCGAGTAACTAGTAACCTAGAAACGGTAGGAGAAGAGTAGTCCCTATAGGAAGGTAGGCTCCTATAAGAGAAGAGTAGTCACTAAAGGAAGGCAAGCTCCTGTAGGAAGAGAAGAGTATTCCTGTTGGAGACTAAAATCCTATAGGGAAGATAGTAAATACAGGGACGGCACTCTTAGAAGCAGACCAGTTTCTACAGTGAAGTAACATCAACTCCTAAGTTAGGTATAGTCATGCTGAGACATTACCCAAGAACCGATAATACAAGTAACTGTCTTGTCCCGTATTTAGAAGAAGCCCCTAACTGTTAGGCACTAGAGTACAACAACTCTAGGTTGAAGAGTATCCTGCCCTGTAGGAGCGATAGAGTCTAGGGAGACCGGCCTGTAGGTAGAAGAAGAGAACCAGGCCTCAGTAACACCAGTTCCTATAGAAACGCCTATAGGAGTAGGAAACTGTAGACAATAGCAGAGTTGGAATACTCAGCCCAGACCTAACTCAACCCAATCCCATCCACTTCATTCTAGGCTTGTATGAGACCAATAGAGTATAGACGACGCTTTAGTTAGGAAAGAAGAGCCTCTAGAGAAGATAATCCAATACTCTAGGAGTCTAGCCTAAAAAGCCATTTCCATTCCCGTTCAATATGATAACCCGATACTGTAGGTACTCCCGGTGTATCTAAGTCCCAATAACTATCATTCCCATCTCTTTCATTCGAATCCAGTGTTATTGTTTTTATTTCCTTACATTAAATTATCCTAATCAATGCAACGGTCCGCCGCGCCACAATATCATTCAATTATTTCCATTAGTGACTCTGTCTCCAATCAAATTTTTATTCCGTTCAAAGATGTTTTGTACATTGATTTGTCAGAGAAAATTATACATCACAGCTAGAATTTGAAAGCCAGATGGCGGTAATCTCACCATCATTGATATGGTTGCACTTGTGAATAATTTTCTCAATTGTCTGTTTTAACAATCTTCCAATTACCACAAAGAAGTACTGGTGACAGCGTCCTCTAATCAATACGTTCTCCGAAATTATCTTGAAACATTGACAAAACTATTGGATTCAAATTTTTGTTTAATTTTCCGATTTCTCAACGAAATTTTTTCAATTATATAATATTTAGCATTTTGTAAAATCTAAACTGTCGGATCACGATTTATGATAAAGTTTTAAGATTCAATAAATTTTAATCACTTTCAGTAGGATTATAAATGCCAAGTGCCTAATAGCTTGTAATTTTTAGTTTTTTTGGAAATAATAATTATTTTATTTAAAAAAACCCTTAATAATATATCAGACTAATATCTTAAATTCTATCTTCCTGCCACATGACAGTTCCTTCTCCATAAAAGTCTTGTTTGAATTTTTCTCAAATTGTTGATGCATGAGTGCTGTAATTATTACTTCCTTGAGAGCATATATTTTCAACTCCATGGTCACTGTACGCCATCTAACGATAGTTTCACTTAGCCTCTTCATTGGCTGAATCTGCTGTAATATTCTTTCAATCGTTTTCGGTGATGAGGAAATTGTGCAAGATCATACATGTTTGAACAATTAACTTGCATAGTTCAACGTTTGCAGTTATAGTTGAATTAAACATTCTCTATCTTGCTGATATGATCCGAAAGCATTCTCTACAACCATTCTGGCCGTAGATAGCCTATAGTTAAATATTCTATGATTTTTTTCAAGGAACATTCAGGGATATGGCTTCAGGTTTGACGTTTTGAAAGAAAAAGCAGTAGATAGTATAGCCGGGTAAATGATACAAGATGGCCGCCAAATCTAAATATGGACAAAAAGCGCCCTAACCCGGGGGGTACGAACCTAAGTATTTTCACCGACCACTGCCCTATGTCAACATTGAACCTAAGTAACTCACTAGTCACCGACCTAAGTTTGCGATGTTGTCATGTCTCACACCTTTTCAAGTTCAAACATGTTCAAACCTGTTTAAACCTGTCCTAACCTATGAACCTAAGAATTTACATTTTCCACCACGGACCTAAGAACCTAAGTAACTCACCTACCATTGACCTAAGTCTGCGGTGTTGCCATATCCCGCAAACTTATCCAACCATGTTTAAACTTGTCATAACCTATGAACCTAAGAATTTGCTTTCTATACCCCCGGACATGTGAACCTAAGTAACTCACCTACCATTGACCTAAGTCTGCGATGTTGCCACATCACACAAACTTGTCCAAACATGTTGAAACCTGTCACAACCTCACCTAATTTTACAGCAACTTCAATCTTTTTCTTGATATATATTGAGGCAAGAAACATTTTTTGTTTCTTCATCAATCCAGATATCAGGAACTACTGCTAATTAATTTTTGGCTCTTGAGACAGAATTGGATTGTAAAATTTAACGAAGTGATAACCGCATAATATGATCCGATCCCGCCACAGACACCCATCCGCTTCACAAATGTATCATCTATATAGAATCGGTCAAACGGCTTTCCAATTTTGAATCTGGATGGCAGAAAAAAGTGAACTTGAGAAAAGGGTTAAAAGAAGTGTATGACTTATTTTGCATCGGAAGATAGTCTTCCATTGAAGGCTTTCCTCATTTCCCCAGAACTGGAATAAATTATTCCTAAATAGGTGTATTCGGGGACTATTTCAATCTCCTTCTCATCTATCCAAAATGACAGATCTTTTTTTAATCTTCTTCCATTTCGAAAACTCATAGCTTTTGTTTTCTTGAAGTTGATTTCTAATTGTTTGTTTTTACAATATCTGAAGAAAACATTCATAATACTTTGTAAATTTCGAGCATCATCAAATAATACACACGTGTCATCAGCATAAACGAGTTCATTCAATGATATTATTCCGAATGAATCTCCAGGTAGTTTTACTCCAGGTATTCTAGAATTTTTCAAAACATCTGATAAATCTGAAATGTAGAGGCTAATAGAAGAGGGCTGGAGGCGATACACTTGCAAAAGTCCAATTGAGAAATCAAACATTTTAGAGTTTCTCTCAGATAATCGAATATTAAAGTTAGCACATTCATATATAGATTTTATGAATATAATTATTCTACTACTCACTTTTAATTTACTTAATCTACTCCATAATAATCTATGGACAACTGAGGAGAAGTTCTCTTAAAATCTACAAATAAAAAATATAACTTATTGTATGTATTTAGTCTGTGTTGTATCACTAAATTTAAAGTAAATATTTGGTCGAGCTTGGATCTATTTTTTCAGAATTCCATATGAGATTCGGCTAAAACATTTTCAGCCTCCGCTTATTTTTCCAGTCTTGTTGCTACCATTTTTGTCCGAAGTTTCAAACCGGTATTCATCAAAGGGATGGGTCTATAAATATCCGGATTTTCTTGTGGACCCTCTTTGTATATCATAACAGTAGAAGAATCATTGCGTCCTGCTGAGATTTTCCAACTTTGTGAGATAAAGTTGAATAAGGATAAAAGTGAATCTTCTCCGTGTTCGCCCAAGAATTTCCAAACTTTATTTGGGAGGAGGTCCGACCTCGCCGCTTTATCAAACTTTCAAGAGCTGATTGCTAATTTTAATTCGGAGAGTGTAAAGTTTCCATCCAGATCCTCATTTTCAAACCAACTAAATTTGAATGAATTCTGATTGGTAGTAAATCAGAATAATATTTCTCCCATTGTTCTTCCGATACGATACAAGGTGGGGATAATTTTAGTGTATTTTTTATTTCTGTCCAGTATTGTTGTTTTTTTGTCTTCAACAATGAATCATGTTGATTTCCTTATTCAACCCGAAGTTGTCTTTGGTCCTCACCATTGTTTTTTCTTCTTTGGGCTCTCACTTTGGTCTTCTCAGACTCTCGACATTCGTCATCAAACGAGGGTTGTTTAATTCTTATTGGAAGCACAGGTGGTTTGAGTATATTTAATTCATCTGCAATTTGTAGTATTGAATTTTGTATATTTGTGTATTTTGGACTATTTGCTAATATTAGTTCAGTTTTATTTTTATATTCTGTCACTTTACTTTTTAATTTTTTTTTGTTAAGAATATTTTCGGATTATTTGTAATTTGAGTTTGAGAAAATACGTTTGATAATTTGTAACAAATAGGAAAATGATCCGATTTTCCGATTTCTAGAACTTTAAAGTGTCCGAATTGGTCCCAAGAGATTATTTTCAAGTCAACAGTGCTTTTTCCATTTTTATTATGGAATGTGAAAGATCTTAAATTATCCCCACACGTACCATTTAATGTACGTAATCCATATTCGTCAATAAAGTCTAAAAAATTTATCCCACCCGATCTCATAATTTTGTTTATTGCTACCTTTTTGTGTCACCTCCCCCTTTGTCTCATATTCTCACATTAAAATTCCTTATTAGAATTGCATATTTATTTGAACCTCTCCATGTCCACAATACATCTAATTCATTTGATAGATATTCCATGTCAATGTCAAGAGAGCCAGGCGGTGAGTAGACAAAAATGTATTTTAAATATATTCTTTCTTTGTCAATGTCTAAACTAATTAAATTATCATTTATTTTACGTGTATGTTAACAAGTAATTTCTTTTTAATTAAAAATAGCCATCCTCCCATTGCCCTCACTTTAATTTTAGTACCTTTATGTGCAGAATATCATAAATCATCATACCCGTACAACCAACTAGGCAATAGCTTTTTAGTTTGGGACCAAGTTTCAGATAGTACAATCACATCCATTTTAATGAGTTTCATTCTATCTGAAATTGAAAGATTATATAAATTATTAATCCCATGCAAGTTCTAATATAAAGTATTTAAATATAAAGTATTTAAATAAAAAATATTATTTAAATTATTAAATGAGAAATTTTTTAGTTGATTTTTTATATCACAAGTCGACTGGCTCCAATCTCAGATTTTCTCGTACTCTCCGTCTCCCTTTCCCATCCAAGTTTCCTTTATTATTCTCAAATTCATCACAATGAGAAGATTACCCCGTATACAACATTTCAGGTTCTTGCCTTCCTTGATAAGGGATGCCTTCTTTTTATTTATGGTTGCTCTCATTTTTTTTTCGGTGGACAAATGTCATCTCCAACAGTGATGCCAATTCCCTTCTATTTCTTCCATTCTTTCACAATTTGTATTTTACTGTTGAAATTCGGCATTTTGATTATTATCGGTCTTGTGGAATTCGGTTTCTTCAGTCCAAGACGAAAAGCAAAGTCAATGCCTGTTGAATGGATGGGGATATTTGCTTTCCATAATGATGAGTAGATGAGTTGTATTGTTGTTATTGTTGCATTCTTAGATTCCACAATACCATGGACGATGACGTTGTTCCTTTTCAGTTGTCGTGTGAGGAGCCTGGCTTGACTCTTGAGGTCCTCAACTTTCTTCTCTAATTGTGGGATTTTGTCAAGAGCTGATAATTTTTCCATGAAAGTGTCCACAATCTTCTCTTCTCTTCTCTTCTCCATATTCTTTATCTCCTTTAGAATTTTTGAGGTCTGCATGTCTTCCTCCACACTTTATCTCCTTTTTGTTGGTTATTGTTGTTCTTGTGTGTTTGGTGAGATAGGGCAGTGTAGTCGTTTGGACATAAAATATTTCGATGGGGATTAGATTTGAATTTAAGGGAATTAATTTTATGAAATTGACAATACTCGCCTTTTCATCCCCTGTGTTTGGGTAATTTCGTCAGGCACACATCCACAGAGGTTACTGGAATAGCTCCACCGGGAGACAATCTTGATGTCAAGTTCGAATGGAAATTCTGGTCTACAGATGGAGAAAAACTTAAATCCTGTGCAATTCGTCAATTAGAGTAACATGTACTAAAATCGTCTCCTTGAACAGGCACATGTATAGTAGAACAAATATATGAGAGAAGTCATTTGAGATGTTTCTACTTCTAAAGCTGAAGAGAGAATCTTCCAAAAAATACTCAATTTGTTCCCCAATTAATTAATTAACCCCTATTCCAATAGTAAGACCTTCCCCAGTCTTATAAAAGATGGGGACTTAATTTTTTTTTTTTTTTTTTCAGTTTTTTTTTTCTTTCAAAACAAAAAACAATTTACATTTTTCAGAAACAGGATCTTCAAATCCGGTTTCTTCTTGTCGCTGGAGAGGATGACGGCCGCTTCTCTCACACTAAGCGAGGTCCCTAACCATCAGGGAGGCTTTAGACTCCCAGGTTTGTTCCAATAACATTTTTTTACCTTATTAAAAAAAAGTAATTTGGTTGTTTTAGTTTGTTTGCTGTTGTTGGGACTTACAAGTCCCGGCATTTGGTAGCGATCAGCGCTCAGGCCTTACGAGCCTACAGTTTCCAACAATTTGTCCAAGGGTCATGCCCGATTTTCCATTCCCCACCCATAAACTTTAGTTTACGCGGTTTTAGTTTTACTCATCATCAATTAAATAAACTTTTTAGAATTTTGTATTTTATTTAATTATTTTGAAGCATATTCACATCCATTGCCATTCCTAATATCCCCTCTCTAACAATTTTGCTTTGTTTTAGTTCGAATTCGGCTGTATTAAACCGAAATCGGAGTCAAAATATTGGGTTTATTAAAGTCAACCCCATACATACCCCTAACATTAACATCAATTGGCCATACATTAAATCCACAAGCAAGCCAAAAAATTGCCAAGCCAAGCCAAACAAACCTTGCACCCATCGTACTTGGGCATCTTTTCTACCATTTCATATATCTCTAAATATTTTCGAAATTAGTTTTCTATACCCTAAATCATCTAATTCATTACATGGATAACTTTTATGTTCACCTACAAAGTGACTTCTCACCAGTTTATTTCTCAGACAAAACCATATTTAATTTTAGAAATCAACTTAAAGCCCCAATAAATCTCGACACCAATCAATATGAAGTAGGTTTGGCAGAATGAACGAATACATTCAAAACCCCATATTTGAAGAAGGTCATAAAAATATAGGACCAGGTTGATTATACAGGTGTAGATGACATTAAGTTTACTTCATCATCCCAAACTTCTAATTTTTCACTAGAAAATTTCAAGTATACCAAGTATGATCCAACGTATTCATATGAAATTATCCCAACGTCACAGTTTTGTATGTAATAATCTATCAAGATTGATACAGAGAACAATCATTGGACTGTTGTTAAATATGCATCAGTTCCTGTTTATGCAAAACAGGATATTGTATCCTTTGGTGATCTAGTCCAAAAAATTGAATACGAACTAACAGCATTTTCGTATAACGTGGCTCTAAGGAAACATCAAATTGAGAAAAATTCAATACTTCATCATGCATCACGAAACGAACCAAAACATGTAATGGTCCTGAAACTTTCTGATGTTACCAATACGTTTATGGCACACGATCCACAACTAAATCAACTAGATGACATACTGAGATTGTATAACAAGGATTTTGTACTACGTTTTAAAACAAACGAAACTGCAGTCTGTCCAGCTGGATATTTGTTGTTTACAATCACTTTTTACGATCAACATTTGCATATAGTTGCCAACATGGCATCAAATATAGACTTTGTAACAGACAATCAGTCCCAGCAAATATATACTTTGAGTCACGAGAAACAAAATCAAATATTGACAATGTTAAAAAAAATATCTGAGCGACGGTACTACACCATCAACCACTATGGTCCGTGTCAAGTGTAAGACTACACAGCTTCAACTGAGTCGTGATATCCATTTTCTGGAAGATTTAATTTAATATATGAATGAGTATCCAGACTTTTTGAAAGTAATGAAACAGGGAAGGTTCATTGCCTTAAAATATTATAGTGGAAAGGGTGAAGATACAAATCACATTCTTCTAGATCCCAAAATTTATGCAATCCTAGGAATGACAGAGACAAGATATATTGTCGACAAAAAGGATTCGGCATTTGAAAGTGAATATGTGCTAAAACGCTTCACCCATCAATTCAAGTATGGACAAACAGATGTTTTTATATACAAATATTGTTGAGAATCAGCATATTGGAAGTCAAGTGGCACCTGTCTTGAGAATAGTAAACTATAAAGGACAAGATGGTGAATTTACAACTCATGAATTTCAACATTTGCAATATGTACCACTATCTTCATCACTAATCAGTTACATACATATATATATAAAAAGTGAGACTGGCGACACTTTACCATTCGACTCTGAAACGTTTGCGGCAACACTTCAGTAGTATGTAAGACAAGCTGTTCCCTCCCCCACCGACCTTTAAAGCCACCAACCTATCCACCGACCTAAGTATTTCCACCGACCACCGCCCTAAGTCAACGATGTTGCTAAATTACACAGACATGTGAGCCTAAGTTTTTTCACCAACCACAAACTTAGGTGTACAAAGTGTGCAAAGTTGCAAAGTTACACTAACCTCACAACCTATGTATTTTTATTGGGAGTATAGCAGTTACGAAAGACCCTAAGGTTTTCCATAGAGAATAGTCCTTGTACCCTAAGTTTTTTCCACAGACCACCGACCATCCCAAATTTTGTGTATATTCAAGAGACCTTGTATCCTAAGTATTTTTACAGACTACCGACCACCGACCTAAGTTTGCTGTGTTGCCACATCTCGCACATTCTTTCAAGTTCAAACATGTTGAAACCTGTCATAGTCTATGAACCTAAGTATTGTCATTGCTCACAGTCCACTGCGGTGTTATCACATTCCGCAAACTTATCTAAACATGTTTAAACCTGTCATAGAGTATGAACCTAAGTATATTCACTGACCACCGACCTAAGTTTGCGATGTTGTCATGTCTCACACTCTTTCAAGTTCAAACATGTAAAAATCTGTCATAACCCATGAACCTAAGTATTCTCATTGCCCACAGTCCACGGACCAAAGAACCTAAGTAATTCACCGACCTAAGTTTGCGGTGTTGCCACATCTCGCAAACTATTTAAACATGCTTAAACATGTCATAACCTATTAACCTAAATATTCTCATTGCCCACAGTCCACGGAATTAAGCACCTAAGTAACTCACCAACCTAAGTTTGCGGTGTTGCCACATCTCGCAAACTTATCCAAACATGTTTAAACCTGTCATAACACATGAACCTAAGAATTAACATTCTCCACAACGGACTTATGGACCTAAGTAACTTACCAAAAGCCGACCTAAGTCTGCGATGTTGCCACATTCCGCAAACGTATCCAAACATGTGTAAACCTGTCCTACCCTATGAACACAAGTATTCTCATTCTCCACGGACTTATAAACCTAAGTTAATCCACCGACCACCGACCTAAGTCTGCGACGTTGCCACAGCCCGCAAACTTATCCAAACATGTTTAAACCTGTCATAACCTACAAACCTAAGAATTCACTTTGTCCACCACGGACATGTGAACCTAAGTAATTCACCAATCATCGATATAGGTAAGCAAAGTTGACACATCTTGGAAACTTATCCAAACATGTAGGAACCTGTCATAACCTATGAACCTAAGAATTAACATTCTCCACCACGGACTTATGAACCTAAGTAACTCACCAACCACCGACCTAAGTCTGCGAGGTTGCCACATTCCGCAAACTTATCCAAACATGTTTAAACCTGTCATAACCTATGAAGCTGAGTATTCTCATTACACACAGTCCATGGACATATGAAGATAAGTAACTCACCAATCACCGACCAAAATAAACAATGTTGCCACATTTCGCAAAGCTATTCAAGTATGTTTATATCTGTTTTAACCTATGAACACAAGTTTTTAACACTTATTACCGACAGCTCTATAGTGTTGCAACATCGCATTGAACTAGTAACCAAAGTGCTTTTCCCATAAACTTACAGATATTCATACTATACATGATTATACCTGTTTTATCCTATAAACACAAGATTTTTAATGTCTGCTGACTTGGGTGTTGATGCCCGCCTAATTGCCTGCTTGCCTTCAGGGCCCCACCCGCCTTGGGGGTCCCGCCCGCTTTGGGGGTTTCGCCCGTCCTAAGTGTCCCGCTCGCCTTGGGGGTCCCGCCCGCCGTG